>QNUK01000024.1:857500-1070000 GCA_013621035.1 Clarias magur | reverse complement strand
ATGCACCTTTTTTTTCACCAGCTGAAAAACTTTATAAGCGTTTAAACAAATTCATGCATGTTATTTATTTAGACAGTCACAAGGATGTCATACAGAGAGGAGTTTTATTCAGCTGAGACAAAAGAACAAGAATAAAACCCTGTAAGAATGTTACAAAGTTAAGAGCTGCGGTGAAAGAAATGACTGGATAGGTGCTGTGAAGAAAATGGCGTAAGAAAAAGGAACGCTGAAAAAATATGGAGACTAGTGTCAGGGATGACCGCTAGAGGGCGCCATGTGACCAGAGACTTTTTTTTTTGTTAGTTTGTAGTTCTGTTAAGTTTGACTTCATTTCCCAGAATGCACCTCGGTCAGGTGATGAGGTCACTCACCTGAACCGAGGTGAATGGGTGATTAGTGTGGCTATAAGAAGCCTAGCTTTTCAGTTTATGTTGTCTTGCATCTGTTGGCAAACGTTCGTGATGTGGTTAGTGGTTATACTCTTGTTTGGTTTAATTTTAACTGAAGTCTGTTTGTTTCTGTTTTGCTTTCTTTATTATTATTATTGAAAAGAACAAAATTAAAAAATTACAGTATACCTCTGCGTCTATGCCTTGCCTACTACCACAACACCTTCACCTTGAGAATCGTGACTAAGTGTTTAAATAAAATAAATCAATTAAATATGTGTATAAATTATGAGTGGCAGCACTGAGACACTAACACAGAATAGCTGGTTATAAAGATGTTACTCTAACCGCTACACTACAGAGATTTTCTTGCAAACCTTTATATTTCTATGTGAAGAACTCAACATTTAGCAGACAGACGGTCAGAGGCATGAAAACGCGGCTATTGTTAATGTGCATCTCTGCTTGGTTAAATACTTATAAATATCATCCTAAAAGCCAGTTATTCCTGTTAGTCGTTAACAGATTATGCGCCAAACTTCACTGAGTGATGATGGTAGAATAATTATAAAGATCTTGACTACGACAACATGCATGAGGAAGCACAAAGGAGTTTTCATTTTCTGCAATGGAACAGTACTTAGCATTATAACCATATAACCATTATAAAAATATACTCAAGTAAAAGTACAAAAGTAGCTCAAAAATGTACTCAAAGGCCGGACAGCAAAACAATTGTTTGGGGTTCTATGTATGGAACTGTATGGAAATGGTGGTATATGGCAGAAAGAATTAGACCCAGTCGTCAGCTGGTAAAATAGTGAGGTTGGAATTGCTTCACACACACACACACACACACACACACACACACACACACACACACACACAAAATGTTAAATTTTGCATTGTTAATTTGTGTTGTTAATTTATGTTGTTGCATGTATGTAGCACCTTGGTCAGCACCTTGAAAGGAACATTGTTTCGTTTCACTGTGAACTGAACTGTACATGGTTGAAATGACAATAAAAGCCGACTTGACTTGACGCACAACAGGATCAGCTTCAGGATGCACCCAGGCCGAAATAATAAACAAAAGGGTATCTGTATTTTAGTAGCTACTGTAGATTACCTGCAAAAAAAAAGACAAAACACAAACAGAAATGCAGGTCCCTTCCATGACTCCCTAAAACAAAAACGGTGAATAAATTTCCTCTTCCCAAAATAAATGTCAACCACACCCTTACTACTGGTGAGTGCACAAACATACAGTGAAATTATCTACATAATATATACAAAGAGCCAAGCAACCAAGCCAAAGTGCAAAGCAATAATAAAGTCAATGGGAAGCAAAAAGTCAAAACCAGAATAAACAACCAACACCTCACCGCGTCTCTCTCTCTCTCGGTTTATATATGGTCGTGCTGATTGATGATGTCACTCTCAGATCAGAAGCAACCATCATCCAGAGCGACTTACTTTTTTTTTTTTCATTATACATCTGAACAATTGAGGGTTAAGGGTCTTGCTCAAGGGCCCAACTGGGACAACTTGGCAGTCACAGGATTTGAACCTGGAATAGTCAGTCTGGCCATTGGACAAAATAGGAGCAGCTCCAATGAGCTTACACAACGTCTTTTAAAATTGAGAGGTGATCAGACACAATATCAATAGGGAGACCATGGAGCCTGAAAACATGGAGGCTCATGAGCTCTACAGTTTCTTTGGTGGTAGGGAACCAGTAAGGATCTCAGGAGACCCGCTGGGGATTGGTTGACATGTTTATATCATAAGCAGGTGTCACATGCTGCCACAGCTGGACACATCTTCCTTCCACTAGAAACATTGCTGCACCTAAAATGGTTCATGAGGACTCAGGGTGACACAATAGCTTGGAACTGTGCCCCTTATTTCAGGACCTTAGGCTGAGGGCATAGGCATACACACGTGGACAAAATTGTTGGTACCCTTCGGTCAATGAAAGAAAAACTCACAATGGTCACAGAAATAACTTTAATCTGGCAAAAGTAATAATTTTTAGAAATTCTATGCATGTTAACCAATGAAAGTCAGACATTGCTTTTCAACCATGCTTCAACAGAATTATTTAAAAAAATAAACTCATGGAACAGGCCTGGACAAAAATGATGGTACCCCTAGAAAAAACTGAAAATAATGTGACCAAAGGGACATGTTAATTCAAGGTGTGTCCACTAATTAGCATCACAGGTGTCTACAATCTTGTAATCAGTCAGTGGGCCTATATATAGGGCTCCAGGTCGTCACTGTGTTGTTTGGTGACATGGTATGTACCACACTCAACATGGACCAGAGGAAGCGAAGGAACGAGTTGTCTCAGGAGATTCAAAAGACAATTATAGACAAGCATGTTAAAGGTAACGGCTATAAGACCATTTCCAAGCAGCTAGATGTTCCTGTGACTACAGTTGCACATATTATTCAGTAGCCAACCTCCCTAGACGTGGCCGCAGGAGAAAAATTGATGACAAATCAAAGATACAGATAATCTGAATGGTAGCAAAAGAGCCCAGAAAGACTTCTAAAGAGATCCAAGGTGAACTTCATGCTCAAGGAACATCAGTGTCAGATCGCACCATCCGTCGTTGTTTCAGCCAAAGTGGACTACATGGGAGACGACCAAGGAGGACACCATTGTTGAAAACAAATCAGAAAAAAGCCAGACTGGAATATGCCAAACTACATGTTGACAAGCCACAAAGCTTCTGGGAGAATGTCCTATGGACAGATGAGACAAAAATGGAACTTTTTGCCAAGGCACATCAGCTCTATGTTCACAGACAGAAAAATGAAGCATATCAAGAAAAGAACACTGTCCCTACTGTGAAACATGGAGGAGGCTCTGTTATGTTCTGGGGCTGCTTTGCTGCATCTGGCACAGGGTGTCTTGAATCTGTGCAGGGTACAATGAAATCTCAAGACTATCAAGGGATTCTAGAGAGAAATGTGCTGGCCAGTGTCAGAAAGCTGGGTCTCAGTCGCAGGTCATGGGTCTTACAACAGGACAATGACCCAAAACACACAGCTAAAAACACCCAAGAATGGCTAAGAGGAAAACATTGGACTATTCTAAAGTGGCCTTCTATGAGCCCTGACCTCAATCCTATTGAGCATCTTTGGAAGGAGCTGAAACATGCTGTCTGGAAAAGGCACCCTTCAAACCGGAAACAACTGGAGCAGCTTGCTCATGAGGAGTGGGCCAAAATACCTGCAGAGAGGTGCAGAAGTCTCATTGACAGTTACAGGAATCGTTTGATTGCAGTGATTGCCTCAAAAGGTTGTGCAACAAACTATTAAGTTAGGGGTACCATCATTTTTGTCCAGGCCTGTTCCATGAGTTCATTTTTTAAAATAATTCCGTTGAAGCATGGTTGAAAAGCAATGTCTGACTTTCATTGGTTAACATTCATAGAATTCTTATTTATTATTACTTTTGTTAGATTAAAGTTATTTCTGTGACCATTGTGAGTTTTTCTTTCATTGACCGAAGGGTACCAACAATTTTGTCCACGTTTGTATAAAAATAAAATCTAAGAATAAAATATCTGTCTGTACAGTACAAAAAAAAAAAGTGGATTTAACTAGGAATAAAATATCTTTACAAAATTTAATCAGAAAAGTATAAGAAAAATATAAGAAAAGGAAACCTGGTTGTACAATATAGAAAAAAAGAAATATACACAAGATAAGAAAATATAAGAAACCTGTTTTGTACAATATAGAAAAAATATAGAATATTGGATTTTTGTGTGGAAAGGAGTGGAGTATAAATAAATAGAAATGTCCAGGGGGTGTGCAAGTATGCCTAAAGTGACTCGTGCATAATAGAATAAGTAGTAACGTACAGGTGTGCAGTTACCACTAGTGTCAATGATTGTCCCGAATGTCCAGAAGGAGTGCAAGAGGCATGAGTGTGTAAAGTGGGTCAGTACTGTGTGGTGTGCTGGTTGAGAGACCGTATCGCCTGCGGGAAGAAGCTCCTCCTCAGTCTCTCTGTATTGGCCTTCAGGGTGTGGAATCGCTTTCCTGACCGCAACAGAGAGAACAGTCTGTTGCAGGAGTGACTGAGGTCCTTCACGATCTTCCTGGCCTTGGTCCAGCACCGCTTGTTGTAGATCGAGTGCAGGTCAGAGGGCTCGGTGTGGATGATGCGCTCGGCTGATCTCACCACCCTCTGTGGAGCTCGTCTGTCCTGCATGGTGCTGTTCCCAAACCAGGTCGTGATGGTTCCCATCAGGATGCTCTCTATGGTGCAGGAGTAAAAGTTCCTGAGCACTTTAGAGGGCAGTCTGAAGTCTCTCAAGCGCCTGAGGTGGTAGAGATGCTGTCGGGCCTTCTTCACCATGGTGTTGATGTGACAGGACCATGACAGGTCCTGCGTGATGTGGACACCGAGGTATCTGAAGGTGTTTACTCTCTAAACTGGGCTCTCGTTGATGACGGGGGTCTGGTAGTTTCTCTCCTGCTTAGTGCTGAAGTCCACTACCAACTCCTTTGTCTTGCTGACGTTTAGAAGGAGGTTGTTCTTCTGGCACCAGTGCTCCAGATTTCCATCTCCTCCAGGTAGGCCGTCTCATCGTTGTCAGTGATCAGGCCCACCACGACGTTGTCATCAGCAAACTTGATGATGGTGGTGGAGTTAGTAGAGGCTACGCAGTCGTGTGTGTACAGAGAGTACAGTAGAGGGCTCAGAACACAACCCTGTGGTGCTCCAGTGCTGAGCGTGAGGGAGGCTGAGACATGTCCGACCATCCTTAAAGCCTGTGGTCTCCCAGTTAGGAAGTTGGAGATCCACTGACACAGAGATGGGCTGAGTCCCAGGTGCTCCAGCTTGGTGGTGAGTGTGGAGGGAATTATGGTATTAAATGCTGTAGTCGATGAAAAGCATTTTAACATAATTCCCCCTTCTATTGTCCAGGTGTGTCAGAGATGTATGACGAAGATGAGCGATAGCGTAATGTGTAGAGCGGTTTGAACGGTAAGCAAATTGAAGTGGATCCAGTGTGTCGGGTAGTGAAGAGATGATGAAGTCTCTGACCAGCCGTTCAAAGCACTTCATCACCACTGATGTGAGGGCTACAGGTCGATAGTCATTGAGGGAAGCAGGATGGGGTTTCTTTGGAACAGGAACAATGATGAACTCTTTGAAGCATGTAGGGATCACCGACTGAGATAAGGAGATGTTGAATATCTCTGTGAACACAGGTGCTAGCTGGTCTGCGCAGGCTCTGAGGACTCTACCTGAGATGCTGTCTGGTCCTGCTGCTTTCCTGGTGTTCACTCTCCCGAAGGCTCTCCTCACATCATGCTCGGAGATGATGAGCGCGTTTCCGGTGCTGGCAGTGACTTCCTGTTCGCAGCCGTTAGCACCGCTAGCATTAGCATTGCTAGCGTCTTTAGCTGCAGCCTCGAAGCGAGCATAAAAGGTGTTCAGCTCGTCTGCCAGAGTCATGTCCGCGTTCGTCATACCGGATGTTGCAGCTTTATAATCCGTTATCGTTTTTAGTCCCTGCCACAGACTCCTAGAGTCACTTTGTTGGAGTTGTGACTCTAGTTTCCTCACATAGCGCTGCTTCGCCTCTTTCCTTGCCTTCCGGACGTTATATGACGCAGCCTTGTACAAGTCCATGTCCCCCGACGCAAGTCCCGCATTGTAGGCGGCGGTGCGAGATCTCAGAGCATCACGGATGGTTTTATCCACCCCTGGCTTTTGATTGGGAAACGTTCTGATGGTCGTTTTCTGTACGGTGTCATCCGCTAGTTTCCCGACAAATCCCACAACCGCTTCCGTAAACACATTGACGTCATTGGAGCTGTTCCGGAACATGTCCCCGTCTGCGTCATCGAGTGCATCCTGTAGCGTGGCCACCAATTGGTCCGTCCAGCGCGCGACCTCCCTCTGAACCGGAACTTCCTGTTTGAGCCTTTGTTAATATTTTGGCATGAGGAAGATGGCGGTGTGGTCTGATTTGCCAAATGGTGGACGGGATTGTGACTTGTAGCCGTCCTTGACTGTTGTGTAACAGTGATCCAGTGTCCTTTCGCCCCTGGTTGGATGCGATAGAACCCCAGGTGATGTGCTGATAGAAGTCCCGGTGTTGTGTCTGGTGCTGTGTGAGTGCCTCATGTAGCTCGAATAAGGCAGTGTCAGTGTCCGCTTGTGGTGGAATATAAACGGCGCTGATTATGACCGATGTAAACTCCAGAGGAAGATAAAAAGGACGACATTTGATGGTCAATGTGTTGGGTGTGCAGGAGCGTGCGAGAGGAACAACGCTCACGCTGCTGCACCAGCTGCTGTTCACCATTAAGCACACGCTTTCCCCTTGTCTTCCCCGAGTCTCGTGTCCTGTCCATGCGGTGAACCGAGAAGAACGCGGCCGGCTGAATGGCGTGGTCCGCTTGGAGCTTGTTCTCCAGGGACTGGACATTGGCGAGCAGGATGCTAGGCAGAGGTGTGCGGTGTGCACGAGCTCTCAGCCTGTTCCTGATGCCGGCTCGTTTCCCTCGGGGCCGCCGCTTCGTGTCGCGTCCTTTGTTCTCCCTCAGGATCTCACTCGGCCAGCTCGGATCCGGAGTTAAAAACATCGAATTGTGAGTACATTGTAGACCAATAGAAATAAGAGTATCTCTATTGTACCTAATGCACTCAATGGTGATGAATTACCCGGTTTAAAGTTACTGAAAATAAACTTAAAAAGCAAAAATAAGGTAAAATAGGTCGGAGCAGTCGCGACGGCAGCCGACCTCACCGGCGCCATCTTGTCTAACAGTTTACAGTTAACAGTTTAGCTCTCATTCATCACTTCACCACCTTCATACACCCTGCAAGCATTCTACAAAGAAAGCTAAAAAGCTCAGACATTTTTGCTGTTTCTTTCATACACAGGTGGGGTTCTTTGGTTTGGCTAGCTAGCAGCCAGTGTCAGATAAACTAGCATTTTATATAGCACAGACCAGGCTGAAAGTTTGAGTGTAACGTTAACACGGTAACAGTAATAAATGTCACATACAGTGAACAAATTCAGTCATAGGTGAGTGAAAGTGTGTATACAGACCTTGTATTTAACGTTTACATTTCCTCTTAAATGCGTGAGGAGGAAGAAAAAAAAGACACGAAGCTGAAACAGCCACTGAATAGACCAGTGAACTTCGGGGGAGGGGCGGTCTTATCTGTGATGTTAGCTGTCTCTAGCTAACCCAACTCCAACCCAGCAAGCTGGGTTAAACAAAAAAAACCCAACTTCCTGTAAATAACCCAGAAAAATTACCCAACAGAGACAACCCAGCGTTTGGGTAGTAAAAACCACCCAGCATTTTTTAGTGTGTATTTACAATATTACAAAAACAGACCTTTTCCACCTTAGAAATATTCCCAAGCTTAGGAACAGTTTATTCATATCTGATGCAGAAAGGCTAGTTCATGCATTCATGACCTCCAGACTGGACTATTGTAATGCATTACTAGGTTGTTGTCCTGCATCCTCAATAAACAAGCTTCAGTTAGTCCAAAATTCAATCACCAGGGTTCTCACCAGATCAAGAAAATTTTATCATATAACCCAATACTATTATCCATGCACTGGCTACCTGTTAAGTTTAGAATGGATTACAAACTAGCATTATTTACGTACAAAGTACCTAAATGGTTTAGCTCCTACAAATCTAGCCAGTCTTCTAACATGTTACAATCCACCATGCTCCTTAAGATCACAAAACTCTGGATCTCTGGTAGTTCCCAGAATATCAAAGTCCACAAAAGGGTACAGTGCATTTTTATAATATTAATGTTTGGGGCACAGACACAGTCTCCCAGTTTAATAGCAGACTCATGACACATGACTTTAGCTTGGCATACACATAATTCACCCCATAACCTCTGACTCTAGTACATCTAGTACTAGACTCTCATCTAGGTGGTTTAGAGCTACACATGCTGCTCCCGAGCTTCCAGCGACCCAGACCCCCTCTGCTCTCTGCACCTGTCTGACTCATCCTGGTGCCATTCTAGTGTCAAATTAAACTGGACTGGACATGCACATGGTCCTCCAGAGCGATTCGGTTCGGTAGTCCTTGGCAGTGACGCGCCCATCTAGCACAAGTATTGGGCCTCGGGAACGTCATCGCAGCCCAAACCATCACTGATCCGCTCCCATGCTTCACTCTGAGCATGCAACAGTCTTGGTGGTACTCTTCTTTGGGGCTTCTCCACACCGTAACTCTCCCGGATGTGGGACAGACAGTGAACTCATCAGAGAATGCTTCACATTGTCCACAGCCCAAGATGTTCGTTGCTGGCACCATTGAAACCAATGTTTGGCATTGGAACGAGTGACAAAAGGTTTGGTTATAGCAGCCTGGACCATGTACATTGCGCCCCTGTGAGGCTCCCAACGATCAGTTTTGGTGGAAACAGGAGAGTTAAGGTGCGCATTTAATTCTGCAGTGAGTCATTCAGCTGTGGTTTTATGTTATTTGGATGGTTAGCACCCGGACATCCCTTTCAGACAGCTTCCTCTTGCGTCCACAGTTACTCCTGTTGGATGTGGTTCTTCCTTCTTCGTGGTGTGCTGACATTACCTTGGATCCCGTGGCTCGTGGCACAAAGACTTGCTGTCTTGGTCACATGTGCACCAGCGAGATGCGCACCAACGATTTGTCCTATTTTGAACTCTAATATGTCACCCATAATGTTGTGTGCATTGCATTATTTTAAGCTATTACTCTGCTTATTAAACCTTCACACTCTGCTCTTTCTGGTGAAATGTGCAATCAATGAAGATTGGCCACCAGGCTGGTCAAATTTAGTCTTGAACATTGTTTGTTTTGTTGTAACAACTGGATAGCGTTTTACTTTTACTGTCCTGTATATTGCAATGCAGACAAAAAACATTATATTTATACTTATAATTGCTTCATTTAAACACTATTAAAACTTTCTGCATATTTATGAATTATACACACACTTTTACTTTGTCACTGTGCTCTTATTAAGCCAAGATGAGACCACATGTTAATTGGGCGCATCACTGCCATCAAGTGGAGTAGGTTGGATCTCTGAAATGTGAAATTAATAGAAAATAAAGTAAAGCTAAATATTGTGTTAAAGATCATTTATATATTTGTTTTTAGTTGTGTAGACTAGACCACTTTTTTTGCTGCAGGGAATGCGACCCACTCCGCTGGTTCCCACCGCAGGTATATGTCACACCTGTGGGAAACACTGCAGTGTGCAAATTATTTGAACTTTCTACTTTGAAATTGCAAAAATAAAGTACCGAATGAAGTTTCTTTTTTCAACCATGTGTTCAATGAAGATATGTAGATATGTAGGTTGGTATTAACTTAACTCCATTACAAAATTGTTTGTAATAGATAAATGTTTGATTTTAAAATCTAGCTAAATTTAAAGAAAGAATCCAACTACCAGTTATATTATTGTACTGTACACCCAGTTTTTCCTTAGTTCTCTCTCTGTCAAGTGCACATCAGGGACAATCTAATCATTTTGATTTACATACAGTATATTTTTCACATTTCATACAAATTTCCATAAATTTCTTTTAATTAAAGTTTTTTTTACACCTTAAAATTTTTACAGTTACAGTATTATTGTTATTAAGCTGGTCCTAAGGTAACTGGTATGGTTTGACATATTAAGTTACTTTTTACCTTGTCTTTTTTTTTTAAATAGTAAGTTAGTTACTACATGATCAGTTTTTAAAAACCAGTAGCTTTAATATATGAGTGTTCAGTGTTTAACAGTAGTTACCAGAACATGTTACTTTTGAGGCAACAGGTAATTATATTCTATAAATAAAGACCATTATGTTTGTTTGTGGAAAGTTTATCTTAGTAATTATATACATTTTACTTTAACTGGGTTCTTTTCAGAAACCTTTGAGGCGAACAAGAATATCAACAAAGAAAATGCAGGAGAATGTTCTGGAGTCTCCATCAGCACCACATCATCAGTCAAGTAAGCACCAGCTCATGAGCAAGCTCAAGTTCACCTCTCAAAGTTGGTAATGGAGTAGCTGAATGGTGTTTAAATAAATCTCAAATGTTTTAATACATGTTTTGTTCCATTAGATCAGGCGTGTCCAAATCCGGTCCTGGAGGGCCAGTGTCCAACACAGTTTGGTGCTTCTTCTTCTCAAACACAGCTGATTTAACTCATCTGTTAATTACTAGGTTCAGTGGGTGTGTTTAGGTGTTGGTGAATTACAAACTGTGCTGGTCACTGGCCCTCCAGGACTGGATTTGGACACCCCTGCATTAGATACTAAGCAACAGCAGAAGCTGCAGACTTTGGACAAACTTGTTGGCCATCCATCATCAGAAGACTGATGTAGCTGAAAATGACTTTTCCATGCCTGGTTCTGTAGCCCAGAACCTACAGCAAGTTTCACTTTGAAATTTTTCATCTCCTTTTTGACCGATTCTTTTCACTGGAACATTGTCACAATGCTGTGGACTTTGTGTAACTCCTGTTTAAATTATACTTTGTGTAAGGGACCACCCCTAGAGGGCACTGTGTACCCGATAATTTAGTTTTGTGTAGTTTTTGTTAGTAGACTCAGTTTCCCAGAAGGCACCTTGGTCAGGTGATGGAGCTCACCTGAACCGCGATAGCTCATTAGATCCTCTATGAATAGCAGTTTGTTCTGGGAAACTGGGTCGAGCATTAATTATGTCATGTGGGCATTTGGTTTTGGTTTAAGTTATGTTATGTAATATCTGTTTAAGTTGGCTCTGGTTTTGTTATGTTTCTTGTGCATTTGAGTTGTGGAGCTGTTCTGGTCGCGTATGTGTGGTTAATTTCCCAAGTTAAAAAAAGTATGCTAAGTATATTAAATCTTAGCATGCGCATACTTAAGTGTACTTGCTAGAGACTAATGACTAGTATACTTGAAGTTTGCTATTTTGGAACAACTAATTTTGTACTAAGTGTATTTAAGTTGTAATTAAGTTGTACAAAAGCACAATCTTAAGTGTATTAAATATACTTTTGTGTGCTAAAGTGGAACAACTTTAAGTATACTTAGTACACTTAAAGTATATGGCTGTGTGTGTACTAACGCACATACCTGAACTTTAAATATATATTTAATGTATTTTAAGTACATTACAGCAATTCTTACTGTGTTATAAATACATGATTAATATACTATTGTCAGAGCTACAAACAGTAACTACAACTCCCAACAGCAACACTCTGGTTCACGTGAGTACTAACACACCTGAGCTCAATCACAGGACACAGAGAAAAGGATTAACGTACTTCCGGGTTCTTCACGAAGTATACGCTCCCTGTGAACTTGTTCCAGTGTCGTTACCAAGCCTTTTTGATTTTGACTGCCATTTCGGATTTTGATCTTGTTTCTGTTCTCACTTTTACGAGTTTAGCCTATCCAAGCTTACGCCCGTTGCACATCGTCCGACCCTTGCCTGTTTACTGGATTTATGAATTGGATTATCCTTGCCGGACTATACTGTCGTATTTGTGAACTTATTGTGAGTAAACCATCTCATCTGCACTTGCATTCTCCATTGGGATAACCTGACAGAATACTTCGCCTACAATGGACGCAGCAGGAGATCTCAACATTCGGGAAGCCCTTATGAGCCATGCCCGAGTTCTAAACGAGCTCCGTCAGGATGTTGCACAAATTAGAATGGATATGGTGCAAATCCAGCAGAACTTTGAAAAGATGCAACAAGTGGTGGATCAACTCACCAACAAGGTGTCTGCCTGCGCCGCTCCTCCTACACCGGGAATTTCCATAACCGCTGCGCCTAACCCGGTCATGGTGTCTCGTCCTGAAAAATACGCCGGAGTGCTCCCTTTACTTTGCTGGACAGGACAATGTCAGCGATAAAGGTAAAATTGCACAATTCATTAATATGCTCACTGGAAAAGCCTTGAAATGGGCTACCGCTGTATGGAATAAAGGTGACGAAAGTACAAATTCCTTTGACCACTTCCTTGCGATGTTTAAAAGGGTGTTTGATCACTCACCAGAAGGAAAGGAAGTGAGTGAACACCTACTTAATATGCAGCAAGGCAAACAGAGCGTAGCCGAATACGCTCTCAACTTCCGCACTCTTGCCGCGGGTAGCGAGTGGAATGAACCTGCGCTAAAAAGAGCATATCGACAAGCATTAAATCCCAGGTTACTCAAGGAACTAGCAAGTCGTGACGACAATGTTTCGCTGGATGAACTAATTGATCTCACTATCAAACTCGACGCATTGTTGTCAAGACAACGATACCCCGGCGAAATAACTGAATCTTCCATACTACCTCCAGTGGAACCAATGCAAATTGGGGGAGCACGGACAACCGCAGGAGAAATGAACCGCTGCCGGAGGGAGCAGTTGTGCTTCTATTGCGGGGGATCACAACACAGCATAGGTCTCTGTCCGGTACGGCCGACCAACAGAGAACGGAAGAGTAGCCCGGGAAAAGTGGTCAATACCCAAAGTCCTGCGGTGAGTAAAAAATATGAAAATGCTCCATCTTGTCTTCTGTCAATAAAAATGAACCTAAAATTCTCAAATAAGAAAATTTATGTTCCAGCACGGATTGACTCTGGAGCAGCCGGAAATTTCATGGACGAAAATCTCGTCGCCAGATACGGTATTCAAGTAACACCACTGCATCATCCACCTCCGCACAACCTCCGCTATTCCCATGGAATGCAACCGTTACGCACTCACCGACAGTAGACGAATGGTTCAAAAAAAAGCGAACAAACATCAGAACGGGCACACCAACAATTACAAAGAGCCTGCACAGCGAGCAAAAGATTTTCAGATAGACACGGGGGAAATAACACAACATACAAACTACCCAGCAAACATTGTCGTGTCCCTGGCCGGTAAGACGTAAGACGGCATAAATCAGTAAAAATATGTGACAACATTTCCTAAAAATGCATTCAGATACATTTGTACATGTCTACAGTTGTCTGGGATTGCGTGTATAGCGGTCACTTTGACTTTTAGTCTATGTGTATTTCAATAGTGAGTGCATGTGTGAGAGGAGGTCCGCTATGTGACGTCCTTTACACGTGCATTTACAGTCCATCGTGATCCTTTATTAAATCCACTGTAGTATTGAGCGCGAAACATGCAAAAGCGTTTGTGCTTACACCGTGGTTAATACTGCAATAAAAAGTAAGTGCCCCGAGTAGTTTTTAAGAGGTTGTGAAGAGACGGCCAGTGACGTCCTTTACACATCTATAGTCAAGCAAGACTCATTGGGGGGAAAAAAGCAGAAAATGTTTATGAAATACAAAATAATTTTTATTTACATTTTATGACAAATTATATATTCACAAAGTTCTCTATGCGGTTAAGATTATGAAGCCACTGCATTTGGCATTACACAACCCGTGTTTTCGTATATTACTAAAAGATTTTATTATTTTGATGAAATGTATGCAGTTACATATCAACAGGTATATATCTGGTCACCATTTAAAGTCCGAGTTGTATGTGTAATGTCACTTCTTCTTTTTTTTTTTTTTTTTTCAAAAAAATCTCTGCGTGTGTTTAATTGTCCTATGTGGATAAATAAAGTTTTTTTCTTTTGAATTTGAAAAAAAAAGTGCCGCCATGATTTTGTGGCAAGTCTCGCGATATTTTGCGATTTTCTAGATTCTCTTGAGAGAAAGAGAGAGAGTGAGTGAGTGTTAACGCATTTTCACGTGTCTTATTTACTACCATGAGGAGACAAGGGTGAACATTGTTTAAAATTCATAAAAAAAAAAAAAAAACTACTGTTGGCTGAGGCCATTTTGTATTGTTTTATAAATGTTTATAATTTTTACTTGTTGGACATGAAGGAATTGAAATTTAGTTTGAGTTTGGCTAAAATTAACTAGTAGGCTAAAAGTTAGTAGTGTTCACATTAGGCTTCTCCTAAAAAGAAACTCTGTTTGCATGAGTTCGCAAGTATAAAGCCATGTGGTCTCTACATTTGAGTTGAACTGTTTTATGCAGTTGAGCAAACGTCTTGTTGGTTCTGTTGTAACTGCTTGAACTGACTTTAAAGCAAGGTGTTTAGTGAAAGATTTTTTTTTTATTAAAAAAAGCTATTAAATGCAGCTGATCATAGCATACCAGTATGTTTTAATGAACCAGCAAGTTTTACCGTCCGATGTAGCCTTTTGAGATTTTCCAAAAAGTAAATTACCTGAAATCTTGAGCAAAATGAAAGAGGAATGACATGAGCTGGCGTCTGTAAATGAATGTTAACATGGATGTTTTCAGTAACTACTTTAAAAATATTTTCTCATGTCCTCTGAGTACCAGAAGAAGTGGAGACGATGAAGGGCAAATGTTGATTCCTGAGTGGAATATGATAGCAGCTCTGAATCTGAGGGGTCAGTGGAGCCAGCCTCGGAGGGAGAGGGCAGTCACCTCACGGAGGGATCAACACGCGAGGAATTGCATCCTATGGTGGCCTGTAGTTCTTCTGTTGACACAACAGCGGTGTTAATTAGACATGATATACATGCTACTGAAGAAGAATACAATTATGATACTGAAACAGAGTCTGAGCCACTGGATGAGGCTTCACGTTCAATTGAAATTGAAACACCATCTCTTCACATGGACTTGGCGAGTTGGGCTACTGCTACAAACCGTACCCACAAGGCAGTAAATGAGCTTCTGGATATGTTCACGTCATGGCCATAGTCTTCCCAAAGATGCTAGAACTCTTCTTGAAACCCCACAAGGAGTGCCAGTTCAAAATACATGCAATGGACAGTATATTTATTATGGTATTGAGCGTTATGTTCTTAAACACTTTTCAAAAGAGACACTGCAAGAGGTGTGCCATTATTTAAATCAAGTAAAATGTGTTTCTGGCCTCTTCCTGGTCAAATTCAGAACGGTCAGCTATTTATTGTAGCACTGTATCATGGGTCCAGCAAACCTGACTCCGCTGAGGATTTTTTACAAGATTTCTTGGAGGAGTTGAAACAACTCATTCAAAATGGTGTTTCATTCCAGAGTTCGGTTCAAACAATTACAGTGAAAGCGATCGTTTGTGATGCACAAGCCAGGTCATTTCTGAAATGTATTAAAAGTCACAATAGTCTGCATGGATGCGAGCGATGTGTTGCAGTAGCACAAAAGATCGAGGGGAGGGTGGTTTACTTGACTGAAGGTTTTACTGGGTACCCTGACCATCAAAAACAAACATCACCTCTTGTTAAAGCTGGTACGTTGTGTGTGAAACAGTTCCCTCTTCACTAAAGGCACCTAGTACAGTATGTCTTAGAGCCATGAAAAGGCTGCTGACATACGAGTGGTGTGGGCCAGATATCTGTCGACTGAGTAAGGCTCAGAGAGAGCGGGTAGAAATTAACATCAGTCCGTTGAAGGAAGCTTTACCTGCAGAGTTTTCAAGGCGATCAAGGAGCATGGAAGACTTAGACATGTGGAAAGCTACTGAGCTACGTCACTTCATGCTCTACACAGGACCAATAATCTTACAGGGTGTTCTTCCTGATGACCAGTACCATCACCTTCTTTGTCTGAGTGTTGGTATGAGCATTCTTCTGGATGAAGCAGATGGGAAGAGAGAGTCTTATCTAGGTTACGCACAAAGCATTCTGGAGCACTTTGTGGATCACTCAGTGGATTTTTATGGACCCACCTTTCCAACATACAACATTCATTCCATCAAACACTTGTCAGATGATGCTGTGAACTTCCACTGCTCTTTGAACCAGATATCATGTTTTCCAGTTGAGAACCACTTACAGATCATCACTAAAAAAAAAAAAATAAAAAAAAAATGGTGAGAAGCGGCAAACAACCACTGGTCCAAGTCACAAGAAGACTTGCTGAAAGACAATGTACTGAAACACGTGCCAGACGATCCCAAAGTACAACTAAAATAACATCAAAGATGCCTGACAACTGTGTGTTCCTGATGGATAATGCAGTGGGATTTGTCCGAGAGAAAAGAAGTGATGGAACACTGAGGATGGATGTGATCAGGGAAGCCGACTGTGACAGTGCCTTTGGAAAGCCACGCAACTCAAAGCTCTTCAACATCATGTTCGTCAGCAGTGACTTGACAACGGCAAAGCGAATGCTGACAAACAGAGGAAGTGTCTACAAAAAAGCTGTGTGTCTCCTTTACAAACAGGGCTATACTATATTCCCTCAGCTGCACAAACCAGAATAACTACAATTGGTAATTGGGCTTGGAAAGGCACCTCAGTGATGATCTAAATCCACCTGGTGGTTTAATAGTGGTCACAATTATCTGACTTGGGTATGATTCATATAATTCATAATTCACACAAATTAATGAAATAATTAATATATTTTTGTATAAACAATTACTAACGTGTATGATGCAAATTAATTCCCAGTTGCTTTTCTGCTTTCCAAATATTTTGACAGAGTTTAGTGTCCTGAAAGTGTCCTGAACTCTCCTGTTGGTTTACTTTTTAGGTGATGGACAATCGTGGAGAATTAAAAAGGGCAGGAAAGAGGAAAGTCTTCGTTGACTTTGTTAATGGTACATTATTATTTCATGCTTTAAAGCAGCTTCAGATTATAATTGCTTTATACAGTCATGCAATGTCTGTCGTATATGAAGCTCAAACTGTCTCACTAATTCATCCGTTTTATTTGATGTAGAGTCGGACCTTGACAGTGACGTGACTGATATTGAGCCGACACAGATCAGTCAGAGTCTCCTGCCGGCCAAAAAGAATGTTGCCTACTGTACTTTTATTAATTAAGCTACTGTAAGTCTGTGGCCTAATCGTAAAAAAGATTCCCTTGACTTAACCACTTCGACCTTAAGACTGTGTTTTTTGAAGGTTTACATATTGAGGATCATTGCATTGCATCATTGCACCTATGTTATAATAGGGATTATGAGAAATGTATTAAATTGCTTTAGAGCAACACTGTAAAAAGTGGTGTAATAGTTAATGCTACTTTTCAAATACTGGTTAGTATTAAAAGCTCATCATAAGTGTTTGATTAATGTGCTTTTGTTTTTTTTTTACAAAGGAAAAACGGGACCAGATCGTACTAAAAAAGCTGTTAAAAGGACTGTGTCCTACCCACATCCTCCTCCAAAATATTTAAAGCCCCAGCCAGGTAATGGGCTCAGTTTCAAAATATGCTTATCTGATGAAACAAATTGGAGTTTTGCGGAGGGGAGAAGAATATCATTAAGTACATTTTTATTTTATTTACAGAGGGTCAACGCAAATCGTATGGAGGCTTTTCATAATCATCATATAGTAATAAAATAGGTACAGTTCCATGATTTATGTATTTATAAGGATTAAACAGCCTACAGATTTTTTAAGGTTCTAATTTGTCATATGTCCCTGTTTGTGCTAAAGGTTCGGTTTTGTGCCCAAGACACTTAGATGAAACGTGCCTGACCCCCGACCTGTTCAACACTAGATTAAGTTGTAAGTTTTGGATTGCTTTTTGTATACAAAAAGGAGTCATGCTTTCAAAAAGGAATGTGAACCGTAATGATTGTTTCTCTGTATATTCCCAGTGGATGTTCAGATCACACCTACAAGGAGAAACTTGCCACCATTAATGCCTTCTCCAGTATGAGATCGAAAATCATTTGTTAATTTACCACGTCACTATAACAGTAAAAAGCATAACTTTTTCTTGAATATTTTAATCAACAGCTGAGCTGTCACACTTCCTGGAGGAAAGAGCAGACTTATAAAAAAAACTGTATATAGAATCATTAATGGGTTCTGAAAGAAATGTCACCTTTTTTTTTGTTGACAAATTTAAGTACTTTTAACACTTCATTCAGCAGGCATTCAAGATTTGATGCAAGATCCTTTGTTCGCCTTGATTTCAGATAAGAGATTCCTCCCTCCATTATGTGGATTAATAGGACAAATACATGTTATTGGGGATAAAATACATGTTATTGGGTTGTATGGAAGCAAATTAGCATCATAATTACTTGAATTATATGAGCCTTTGAAATATACATTTTGAAATTTAATCACTGTTGAATTGTTAATTTTGAAATTTAAATACTACTGAGTTTATTAAACTGAAATATTTGACTTTAAAAAGCAACATCTTTGAATTTAAGTGCTCTGAATGTCACACGAAATTTTCAACAGTCCATTTCAACTGTGAAATTCAGAATGAAAATTCAAGCTTGAAAATTCAATACAGGAAAAGCAATCGAGCCAGAACGGAATCCGTTCGTCAGTCACGTGACCCAGGGAAGCGGCCGTCTTCGATACCGGCTCCCAGTGAGTCTCGCGACATGGCGGAAGGCAGCGGCTCGGTAAGTGCACCTGCAGTGTGTTACACTCATTATATGTTGTCAGATGTTTTAGTCATTTTACTGTGATAAAGAAATTTAGTCAAAGTTTAAAACATGCGCATCAACTGAACAATCATCATCCTCAACTCCATCATGAGGCCCGGTGATGTGCTGGAGAGGAACCTGTACTGAAAGCAAAAACAAAGATCAGGGACTAAATTAAAGTTAAACATAATTACACCTCGCTTTATAATAATATATACTGTGGTGGACAAAAGTGAAAGTCGCTGCTTTCATATCAACCTCAAACATTTAAATAATGACTGTACAGAAAAACTTGTTTTATGCTACTAAAGTGCCACACAACTATCAGTATTTAGTTTGAAGTCATTTTCTTCTAAACCTAAAGGTTTTGTACAGAGGTGGACATCCTGGCTTCAGAAAGTACAAGTCCTGCCATTTATCTGTTCCATCAATTAACTACAGCAGCTGATTTTAATTAACACAACTCTTCAGCCGGACCTGAACTAACTGGTGACGTCACTGTTCTGTGCACAGAGAGAACTGATACATGGCACGTGCTGTCTTAATACTATTGGCCACCACTGTGTATCTCTCTCTCTCTCGTGCGCGTGCGCGCGCGTGTGTAACAAACATCAGTCTGTGTCTCGTGCTCACTAGCCCCACTTTAACTAAACTTTGACTAAATTACCTTTATCACAGTAAAATGACTAAAACATCTGATAATATATATAATAATTAGTGTAACACACTGCAGGTGCACTTACCGAGCCGCTGCCCTCCGCCATGTCGCGAGACTCACTGGGAGCCGGTATCGAAGACGGCCGCTTCCCTGGGTCACGTGACGGACGAACGGATTCCGTTCTGGCTCGATTGCTTTTCCTGTATTGAATTTGTGCTTGAATTTTCATTCTGAATTTCACAGTTGAAATGGATTGTTGAAAATTTCGTGTGACATTCAGAGCACTTAAATTCGAAGATGTTGCTTTTTAAAGTCAAATATTTCAGTTTAATAAACTCAGTAGTATTTAAATTTCAAAATGAACAATTCACCAGTGAATAAATTTCAAAATGTATTTTTCAAAGGCTGATATAATTCAAGTAATTATGATGCTAATTTGCTTCCATAGGGTTGCATCAGGAAGGGCATCCAGTGTAAAAACCAATTTGTTGTGTGGATAAGTTGGTCAACTGTGGAGAAAGCCTAACAACAACAGAAAAAGGTCATAGGATATCATAGTACAATTGGCCAGTGAATTGCTCCAAAACTAACACGTCCTAAATAATATTTCCATGAAGGACAATCTACTCAGAGCCCCCTGGATCTCCAAATACGACGGCGGCAAATGCCCACATCTCATGAAGCGTTGATGGCCACCCCCAGAAGTATGTCCCTGTGTCTTGTAATTCTTACAGTGTACTCCTGTATATAAAGCTCTTTGTAAACATATTCAACATTACATACATAAAACGGTCCTTTTTTGATTCCATCTTTTACTTTTCCCAACAGGATATTCACAACATAACACCAGTGAAGGTCGACAAAGATACCCTGAATCTTCACAGACCCGTGAAAACATTTTACAGCGTAGGTGCTAATGTTTTGAAAATTTTAGACCTACTGTACTCGTGTACAACTACAGAGTGTTTTTTTTTTTTCCATACACTGGATTAACCAGCGACACAATGAGATGTATGTGCTTCTGATGATGATTAGATTTTTTTTTTTATTATATATAAATGACCTTTTATTTTTCTAATTTTTTATTGCCATCCATGAGTGCATTCCTACTTCATACAATCCAATTTGCTTCGCTCCTAACTGCAGGCAGTTTTGTTTTTATTATTGAGATGTCATTCTCAGTTGGAGCTAAACTTATATTTCACAAGTCAGGAGGTGTTTTTCCTAATGTCTAGATATCCTAAAATGTCCCAGTGATTTACTGTATTAATATTTGACTCTACCATGACATTAACTATTTTTGTGCAGGTGAGGTACTGTAAGGCACAGTGAACGTCAACAAGGATCAGGAAGGAGACCTGCTTCATGTTGGTGCATTTTCTTTTGCATAATGAATCTAAGTCACTCCTGTCTGGATGAAAATTATGATTTTTCGGTAAATAATACTTGGAATTCCTCCCAGTTGAAGGTAGAGAAAGGCCTCACAATATGCATATACAGGACAAGAACTTTGATTCTTTGAGTCTGTATATCAGTAGCCCTCCAAAGTATGTAATATTATATGGGGTGTATTTGTGGTGTGTTTAAAAGACTAGTTGGTAAAATAAAATTGGTCTCCAGTAAGATATTAAAATGACAACTACAGACAGTATTGGACTAACAGCTAACCATTAAGTAAGCAGAACTTTTAAGTCACTTAGTGGCTCAGGTTTGCTATATTAAAGTAGCCAGCCATAATGCAGTGGCGGCCAGTCAATACCGGCGCCGCCCCCCTTAAAGTTAAGCAGAGAAGAATGCTCCATTAACATGTAATTATTTAACATAATAATTATTCATTTTAATAATGAAATAAAGTCATTTAGTCACAATATTCCGCTGTATTTCTCAATATAATTTATTTGCAATAAAAATAAAAAAATCTATACTGTATTACGTTCATTTGTGTTGGTGTACGCGGGGCGCCGGACAAACGAGTGACTATGTAGGCGCGTACGGTTTTTTGAAAAGCATGTGACCTGAGGCTGAGCTCTGATTGGATTTTGTCAAATCATCCTTGGGGCGGAGCACTGTGCGCACTGAACCCTCCCACTTCTGTTCTTAGCGAATCAATATTGTTTTTAAAAATTTGGGCTCCTGTGATTGGACCGTTCTCAGCGAGTCTTTTCCAGCACTTCTTATGGCAAGCGGAGCTGCTGACGTGAGTCAGGTGAGTCATGCCTTTATTTGATACTAGTACAGTAGTAATGAGGCTTAATCACCTGATAAATGGCTATTTACAGGCGAGCATTAAATGTTTAATTTTAATTTTGTTTGTGCCCCTGAGCAGATTGACCTTTTTTGGATGAATTTTATAATACTGTTTCTTCTTACATGTTTTTATGAATACGGTACTTAATGAAATTATATTAAGGTGCAATTAGTCTTACAGGGTCATATGACGGACAGCCATCTGTCAGGCGGAAAATTCCGGAAAGCTTCTCCAGGCCTTCAGGCAGAACCGAAAGAGGCATTGTTTTTTTTTTTCATATATATAATTATTTATTTATTTATTTATTTATTTATTTATTTTTTGGGGGGTGGGGGGGGGGGTAAACTTACAGTTATGGATCTGTTCATTAATTAAGGTGTCTTTTCTTACCACAATTAATTTGATTATTTTTCACTTGTTTTTAATGTCTATACCAGGGGTGGCCAAGTTAGGAGAGGTTTTTTTTTCAGGGCTGGAGCTGAACTCTGCAGGATTGCGGCTCTCTAGGACCGAACTTGGCCAGGGGTGGTCTATATAGTAGTGTTTCCAGTCCCACAATGTCACATCTGTGCCACCGCAGTCTCGGGAAATAAGATCTAGCTCACCGGAATTACTGAGCCAATGGTTTGTCTCCCCCTAGTGTGTCTGTGTGGTTACCTGTCTTCAAGTTAGCACGAAATTAAGTTCACCTGTGTCTCCCCTGTGTGTCTCCCTATTTATTCCAGTCGAACCTGTAGCACTCCGTCCGTCCGTCCGTTCACTGCTCAGCACCTTGTTGTCAAATGTCCCACTCATTAAGCACCCGTTTGTCTGGACCATTCTCGGTCAAGGTCAAGTTGACCAGCTCTAAGTTTGTCTGTTAGTTTTGAGTTGTCTTGTTTATTTTTCTTGTTTGCCCGCCTGCAGACCCAGCCTGGGGAGTCATTTCTACTTTAAGTTCTTTTTGTTTCTCATTAAAGAAAGATCGAACTGTTAACAAAATAAAGACTTAAAACGTACCCTGCATCTGCGTCCGCCTCTTAGTGGGATAAATCATGACCCACAAGGAGGACACAGTTGCAGCCCAGCCCAGTCTCAGAGGACATCCCAATGTATGTGAGAAACTTGCAGTTCCATCTTATTTTATACACATTATACATTAGGGGACTGGTCTAGCCACTAGGTATTACCCTGTGAAGTGGAAATTTAAATGGCAGCCTTATTACTTCACTTTAAAAAGATTTAGACCAGCTGTAGACCTGATTGCTTTCCAGCTATTCCTGACCTTGCAACTTCTGATTGACGGAACATTAAGTGGGGCAGGTATAGTTGGAAAGCAAGCAGGTGTGTGGCACTCAACGTCCAGGGTAGGATACATTGGATTTAGTTATTGTTAACGATAATAGGGCTACAATACGTGTCTAGGTTGAATTCTACTAATTCTAATTATTCTAATTCTGACTCTAATAAGTCTAAATGTTTGTTACATCCACAACGTAGTTCTCAAATAATACAACATGGGTTGCTGTGTTTTCTTTCTTTCTTTTATTTTTGTCTATATGTGTGGGTGAAACAATAATACAATAATAATTTTGTCAGTTTTGTCATTGTTAATGGTCAGCCATGAGCTTGTCCTATCAAAATTTGGTTTTTACAATTTTTATATTTTTAGTTTTTTATTTATTTTTACATTTTGAAATGGGTGGCACCAGACCCTCAAGTAGTGCTTTTACCCCGTGTCAACAGCAAGTATGTAATATTATATGTGGTGTGTTTAAAGACTAGCTGGTAAAATAAAATGCATATTAAAGCTAAGTCTGTAAGCATTCAGAGTTTGCTGCCAATGTTTGTTAGAACTACAGAGAAACAAGACTGCTAAATGATTTATAATTAAACTGCCAAATCTAATGTCCTGCATGAACACAAAAAAATTACAAAGTGTCACATTAAGAAAATTAAGTAGTAATGTGTAGAGGTTTGTGAACATATGAATGTACTGATTTTTCTTCCAGGATTCCAACGGAAGGTTTTTGCGATGTTGTTTGACCTGAAAGAGGAACTTCACAGAGTAGCTGCCATTGTGGACCCCGGCAATTCCTCATCACCAATAAAGAGATTGGATTCAGAGCGGGACCTGAAATCCTTTGAAGAGTCCATCAAAGACGAGGAAAAGAAGTCGATCTGCGTAAGTTTTTAAATGTGACAAAAGGAATGTGTTTCGCGTATATTTGCCCTTTATTAAATATCATATTACAGCTTGTGGTGTCACATTTAGGTTCAGCAACTGTCCAGAGTCGGTGGATCTTCTGTGAGGGATTGTGTAAATAAAGTAATGAACAGGTATGTATTGCTGCATAATTCAGAAATGAAATGTATATGTACATTTATGGCCTTTGGTTTATATATTTTTGTATTCAGGGCTTTAATCTTTTACATACAAGCCTATTTTCTTGTTCAGAAGGTTTTAGATGTCTGTACTGACTGTCCGCCAGACTGAAAACCAAAAAATCTAAACATAATTTCAGTGTAAGCCATTAATGACTAATTAGTTGACACAAAAATGTGGATATGGATAAGAGCATGGTTCAGGGCGCTTGTTACATGACAGATGAGTGGTTGTGTAAGTGTACATATCGGTAGTGTGCAACTGACACGCTGTACATGACTGATAATTGTAATATTGACCTTGCATGGAAATGTTCCTGAAGGTGAAGTAATCCTGAGTAATCTCTTTCACAGAATCATGTCGAATGCCTTAATGGAAACATTCAACATGAGGGGTGGTGGCCAACTTCAGAAGAAGCCATTTAGAGTTACAGCCTTGTACAGTATAATTCAAGGTATTTTTGGCCTTATGACATGTGGAAAATCTATTGTTCCTTGTCGACTCTTATTCATGTAATTATTATTGGTATCTCTCATCTAGTATCTCTAAGGAATATCATCTAAAAGACCACAGAAATATTCTGTTCACTTTCACACAGTTACACACTAAAAATACATCTTGGAACAAGATTGTACCAATGTAGTTGTAGGATAATAAAGACTTTTTTCAAAATAAGTGCATGTCATTTACTTACAATTTAGCTTATTTATTTATTATTATTATTATTTTTTGGAATATTCACTTTCCTGAGACGTGGTGAAAAGATGGAGCCCAAATGCTACGGACTCGGAGATTGAGGTGGCAATGGCAGAACATCTTAAACATGCTCCAGGCAGAGCTGGGGGTGGCGGGTATAAAAAATGAGCCATAAACAGCTGACCGCCAAAATTTGAGTGTTCTTGTTGTTGTTTTTTTGTTCTTGTTTACCTTGTATTAGAATTAATCCTGTTGTATTATATATTTATTTTGTAGTAGCTCTCTAATAAATGAAAGCCTTTGTTTAAAAATGTTATAATTTTATATCATACACATTTATTACATATGTATTTATGACATAGATATTTCTTTGTATATTTATGTATGTATTTTGTGTATATTATATTCTTTATATATAAAAAAAAAATCCTTATTTGTTGAATGTTTTGTAATATGAACTTTGATTAAACGTTTTATAGACGGAACTGTCAGAACTACAAACGGTAACTACAACTCCCAATAGAAACGCTCTGGTTCACCTGAGTACTAAAAAAGTATGGTAAGGATATTAAATCCTAGCATGCCAAAGCATACTTAAGTGTACTTGCTACAGACTAATGACTAGTATACTTGAAGTTTTCTATTTTGGAGCAACTAATTTTGTACTAAGTGTATTTAAGTTGTAATTAAGTTGTACAAAAGCACAATTTTCAGTGTATTAAATATACGTCTGTGTGCTAAAGTGGAACAACTTTAAGTATACTTAGTACACTTGATGAACTTTAAGTATATATTTAATGTATTATAAGTGCATTACAGCAATTCTTACTGTGTTACAAATACGTGATTAATATATTATGAATATATTCTTATTGCAGCAGTAGCATGCTGTTATACTTCTGGCCAATTACAAATACTAAAAAGTTCACTTTGTGGTTAATACAAATATACTTTATTATATAATATACACACAGTCTTCCATAATACTGTATTGCAAATGTGTTACAAGCACACTAAAGGTGTTTAGGACAATTTACACATGCTGAATGCATTTTATACACTTTAACACATTACATCACATTACATTACTGAGGCAGATTTTATTCATGAGTTCAACAGATTTAATTTGCACAAGGTTACAAAAAAGCACTACTATAGTTTATTTGTGTTCAACAAAACGTCAGGATGTCTCACAAACTAAAATGTGAACTTTTGTCTGAACAAAGACAGACATTAGTGTTAGAATACACAGGCACAGTGTTAGTATATACAGGTACCGTATTAGTATATACAGGCACAGTATTAGTATATACAGGCACAGTATTAGTATATACAGGTACCGTATTAGTATATACAGGTACAGTATTAGTATATACAGGCACAGTATTAGTATATACAGGTACCGTATTAGTATATACAGGCACAGTATTAGTATATACAGGCACAGTATATACAGGCACAGTATTAGAATATACAGGTACACAGGTGTATTAGTATATACAGGCACAGTATTAGTATATACAGGTACAGTATTAGTATATACAGGCACAGTATTAGTATATACAGGCACAGTATTAGCAGGTACAGTATTAGTATATACAGGCACAGTATTAGTATATACAGTATATACAGGTACAGTATTAGTATATACAGGCACAGTATTAGTATATACAGGCACAGTATTAGTATATACAGGCACAGTGTTAGTATATACAGGCACAGTATTAGTATATACAGGTACAGTATTAGTATATACAGGCACAGTATTAGTATATACAGGCACAGTATTAGTATATACAGGCACAGTATTAGTATATACAGGTACAGTATTAGTATATACAGGCACAGTATTAGAATATACAGGCACAGTGTTAGTATATACAGGCACAGTATTAGAATATACAGGTACCGTATTAGTATATACAGGCACAGTATTAGTATATACAGGCACAGTATTAGTATATACAGGCACAGTATTAGTATATACAGGCACAGTGTTAGTATATACAGTACAGTATTAGAATATACAGGTACCGTATTAGTATATACAGGTACAGTATTAGTATATACAGGCACAGTATTAGTATATACAGGTACCGTATTAGTATATACAGGTACAGTATTAGTATATACAGGCACAGTATTAGTATATACAGGCACAGTATTAGAATATACAGGCACAGTATTAGAATATACAGGTACAGTATTAGAATATACAGGTACAGTATTAGTATATACAGGCACAGTATTAGTATATACAGGTACAGTATTAGTATATACAGGCACAGTATTAGTATATACAGGCACAGTATTAGTATATACAGGTACAGTATTAGTATATACAGGCACAGTATTAGTATATACAGGCACAGTATAGTATATACAGGTTACCAGTATTAGAATATACAGTACAGTATTTAGTATATACAGGGCACAGTATTAGTTATAATACAGGCACAGTATTAGTATATAAGGCACAGTATTAGGAATATACAGTACCATATTAGTATTATTACAAGGTACAGTAATTTAGTATATTACAGGCACGTATTTAGAATATACAGGCACACAGTGTTAGTATATTACAGGTAACAGTATTAGTATTATACAGGCACAGTATTAGTTATTACAGGTACAGTATTAGTATTATACAGGCACAGTATTAGAATATACAGGTACAGTATTAGAATATACAGGTACAGTATTAGTATATACAGGCACAGTATTAGTATATACAGGTACAGTATTAGAATATACAGGCACAGTATTAGAATATACAGGCACAGTATTAGTATATACAGGCACAGTATTAGTATATACAGGCACAGTATTAGAATATACAGGCACAGTATTAGTATATACAGGTACAGTATTAGAATATACAGGTACAGTATTAGTATATACAGGCACAGTATTAGTATATACAGGCACAGTATTAGAATATACAGTACAGTATTAGTATATACAGGTACAGTATTAGTATATACAGGCACAGTATTAGAATATACAGGCACAGTATTAGAATATACAGGCACAGTGTTAGTATATACAGGCACAGTGTTAGTATATACAGGTACAGTATTAGAATATACAGGCACAGTGTTAGTATATACAGGCACAGTATTAGAATATACAGGTACCGTATTAGTATATACAGGCACAGTATTAGTATATACAGGTACCGTATTAGTATATACAGGCACAGTATTAGTATATACAGGCACAGTATTAGTATATACAGGCACAGTATTAGTATATACAGGTACAGTATTAGAATATACAGTACAGTATTAGGATATACAGGCACAGTATTAGTATATACAGGCACAGTATTAGTATATACAGGCACAGTATTAGAATATACAGTACAGTATTAGTATATACAGGTACAGTATTAGTATATACAGGCACAGTATTAGAATATACAGGCACAGTGTTAGTATATACAGGTACAGTATTAGTATATACAGGCACAGTATTAGTATATACAGGTACAGTATTAGTATATACAGGCACAGTATTAGTATATACAGGTACAGTATTAGTATATACAGGTACAGTATTAGTATATACAGGAATATACAGGCACAGTATTAGTATATACAGGTACAGTATTAGAATATACAGGTACAGTATTAGAATATACAGGTACAGTATTAGTATATACAGGTACAGTATTAGAATATACAGGCACAGTATTAGTATATACAGGCACAGTATTAGTATATACAGGTACAGTATTAGAATATACAGGCACAGTATTAGTATATACAGGCACAGTATTAGTGTATACAGGCACAGTATTAGAATATACAGGCACAGTATTAGTATATACAGGTACAGTATTAGAATATACATGTACAGTATTAGTATATACAGGCACAGTATTAGTATATACAGGCACAGTATTAGTATATACAGGTACAGTATTAGAATATACAGGTACAGTATTAGAATATACAGGTACAGTATTAGTATATACAGGCACAGTATTAGTATATACAGGTACAGTATTAGAATATACAGGCACAGTATTAGTATATACAGGCACAGTATTAGAATATACAGGCACAGTATTAGTATATACAGGCACAGTGTTAGTATATACAGGTACAGTGTTAGTATATACAGGCACAGTATTAGTATATACAGGTACAGTATTAGAATATACAGGCACAGTATTAGAATATACAGGTACAGTATTAGTATATACAGGCACAGTATTAGTATATACAGGCACAGTATTAGTATATACAGGCACAGTATTAGAATATACAGGCACAGTATTAGTATATACAGGCACAGTATTAGAATATACAGGCACAGTATTAGTATATACAGGTACAGTATTAGAATATACAGGTACAGTATTAGTATATACAGGTACAGTATTAGAATATACAGGTACAGTATTAGTATATACAGGTACAGTATTAGAATATACAGGTACAGTGTTAGTATATACAGGTACAGTATTAGAATATACAGGTACAGTATTAGAATATACAGGCACAGTATTAGTATATACAGGTACAGTATCGTTTCAAACCTGGTGTGTTGTTTCTGTGCAAACATAAATCTCAAACGCACAAAAGAGAGATTCACCGTGCAAAAACTAGTCTTAAAGCATTCGCGAGAGAGAGTAGTGCAATAAGTACAAGCATTAATAAGTACATATGCATAAGTACATTTAAATTTAACTGAAAATATAATGAGACTACCGTATATTAAAAATATACTTTCTGATTATTTTTGATTATGATTATTTCAAGCATATTTTTTTAAAAAAAAAAATTATATATATATTATACTAAAAGTAAATTGAAAAGCAAAGTTTAAATAAGTGTATTTTGGAAATTAGACCAACCTTTCAATTAAAGTATATTTTCCTATAATATATTTTTGGAAAGTGCACTATGATACAATTATTTTAAAGTATGTTTAAAGTTTAATTCCAAAATTTGGTAAAAGGATGATGTTAGTATACTGTTGATATATTAACTGATGGTACAACGTTTTGTTAATATATTTGCAATTTACTATTGAAGATTTCAATATATTTGTAATACAATATAGTGTTTTTTTCCACTGGGGTTGTTTCTTGTCATGTGTAAGTACTGTGCTGTGTGTCTCCAGCGTTTGTTTGCCTCGTGTTTAGCCACTTGAGTGTTTAGTATGTTTAGCCACTTGAGTATTTAGCCGCTAGTAAGTTTAGCCACTAGTTTTTAGCTGCTAGTAGGTTTAGCCTCTAGTCGGATTGGCTGCTAGTGGCTTTAGCCTCTAGTCGGCGTAGCCTCTAGTATGTTGTGTTTGTTTCCCCTCTAGGTTCAGTTACTAACCAGCTTAGTTACTAATCCTGCAAGTTACTAACCCGGTTATGTCATCTTCCACTTCTACAACCAGATGGTATACTTACCCGACTAACGACTAACCTAATTTAAGTTTATTCCATTCATGTGTTTATTTTTACACACTGGCTTGATTTACAAATTAGTGGTAAAAGTAAACTGTCATATTTTTAATATTGTTAACCTGCTGGTTTTAATGTTGTGGTGGACATTCTCATTTATATCTGGCTTTAATCTCATTATGATCATGTATATACAAACATACTGCATGAGCATATTGTAAAAACATATATATATATATATATGAAGAAATGGATATATTTAATTGAATGCAATATAAAATTACAGACATTAAGATATATATTTATATGTATTTACCAATATATGAAAAGTGTCAATATAGAAAAATTAATTTTTCTATATAATATTACGTTAAAACCAAGCACACCATTGTTTTTCTTGTGAAATTCCCAATAAGTTTGATGTGTCACATGACCCTCTTCCTATTGAAAAAACAAAAGTTGGATCCAAGATGGCCGACTTCCAAATGGCCACCATGGTCACCACCCATCTTGAAAAGTTTGCCCCCTCACATATATTAATGTGCCACAAACAGGACGTTAATATCACCGACCATTCCCATTTTATTAAGGTGTATCCATATAAATGGCCCACCCTGTATAGAGAACTATATTTTCTTTGTGTAAGGGCTCACTCTACATGACTCAGATTAAGCTCTTGCTGTACGCAGATGACCTGGTCCTGCTGTCCCCCAGTGGACTACAGCACAACCTGGCTGCACTTCCTCACTGAATTATTGAAATATCACCACATACACAGTGAATTCTTCACCAAATTCAATAAAATCTTAAACCAGTTTACTGTATTTCCCTCATTCTGATGAGCTTGATTCATCTCTCCTCACAGACACTGTTGCAATAACCTGGACTTTGCACATTCAACCCACACTCTGCTTTCATTTCTATATATATAAAATGAGAATCTTTTTTGTGTGTGTGTCTCTGGTGTTTTGGATGAGGTTAATATGGTCAATATGGCTGACCCAGGCAGACTTGAATCAGTACATGAAACCGTTATTTGTAACCCATCATAACCCTGCAGCAGAAATAACATCACTTTTAAGTTAATTGTGCATATCTAAGAAACATTCTGATGATGTTGAAAACGATGATTGTGCGTCAGGTATGTCTCTGATACAAACTTTGCAGACAGAGGTGAATAACTGTAAAGTGAATTTATTGTCTCTTTCTGAGAAAGTTAACATGTTGGAGCTTGCTTCTAAAGAATCCGCTAACATAAATAGAAAAACTAGTTTTCAGCAGGCCATGGATGCTAGCTTAGCAGGGATGGAGAACTACTTCCAGGAGGCCCTAGAAAAGCTGGAGAGAGCGATAACAGAATGTTTTCTGCGGCGAGATGCTTAGTAGGAGAGGCAAATGAAGAAGCTAGGTCTCACTAGCAGGCCCTTCCTATGCCGGCCATAGGCCTGCACCCATACACCATTACACCCTTCTGCCCTGTTTTTCCTTATCTTTTTGATCTATCTACTCCTGTTACTCTAACATTTTCTTGTGACCTATTTCTGAGCATTGGCAATACAAATGTAAATATTTATCATGCTAATAAAGTACCTTGGAATATTGACTCTTGAGTGTTAAACATAGGGGAAGGTGTGTGTACGTGTGTGTGAGTGTGAGAGAGAGAAAGAATGTGTAAGACAGAGAAGAAGATGTGTGTGTATGAGGGAGGGAGAGGGAGGGAGGGAGCAGGTAAGACAGAGGGGAAGGTGTGTGTGCACATGTAAATGAGTGTAGAAGAAACACAAATCTTTTATGAACACAATCCCAAAAGTGAAACTGTTAACAAAGTGGAAAGCCTGTGTGTATATTAGAAACATTATATGCTAATTTGATTTATTATTTATTTGACTGGACTTGACCAGCAGCAACTGCACGAGCCTTACAAACTACCACCATAGTGCTAACTCGCCTTGGTCTGATGCTAACTCGTCACAGTCTGATTGCTAACTCGCCACGGTCTGATGCTAACTCGTCACAGTCTGATGCTAAATCGCCATGGTCTGATGGTAAGCCAAACCAGCAAATAGCCAGCTTTTCAATCTTACTGCGTGTAGCATTCTGAGCCAATTGATACTTCAGCACAGAACTTGTTTAAAGGAAAAAATATATATATATTCCATGTTCATATTTACTTATGAATTTGGCTTCTGTATACCAAGTGGTCATGCTTCTACAATGTGTGATGTACAGTGGTGCTTGAAAGTTTGTGAACCCTTTTAGATTTTCTGTATTTTTGCATAAATGTGACCTTGTAAACCAATAGTTTTACCATTTATTGAGGAAATAATGCACTAAGTATTGTATTTATTGCTGTAATATTTATTTGCAGTAACTGTTGTTCACATCACATTGTTGTGATTTTAGCCAATTTGTTCTACTGATGGTGGAGTCAGGAATATTAACATTACCCTGCTGAAAAATCCAGCATAGATCAGCATGACTTATAAGCTGGTTTATGCTGGTTAATACTGGTTAGTGCTTGTCTGATGCTGGTTTAGCTGGTGAACCAGCATAACTGATGGAAGACCAGCATGCCTGCTGAAAAATCCAGCATAGGCCAGCATAATCTACTGTATATGCTGGGCAACCAGCAAGGTTTTGGTAGTTAAGATTGGTTACCATTTTAGCTCATTATCTTGTATTTTAATAGCTAGCAGTGAAACCTTGGATTACGAGCATAATTGGTTCCTGAAGCGGGCTTGTATTCCAAAACACTCGTAAACCATATCAAATCTTCCCATAAGGAATAATGAAAACTCAAATAATTTGTTCCACAGTCCAAAAAAATAAATACAGAAAAATAATTAATACAATATATAAAGTAAAAATAAAACAAATTTACCTGCACTTTACCTTTAAAAAAAATCTAATAAATCCCAACAGATAAGTCTTACACAGTAAAACTCCTCCTCCTTACCCCCACCCCACACTTTTTAAGTTTCACAACAAACACACACACAACAGAAACACTGTTTTAACGGGAAAAAAGAATGACACTTTCTAATGACACTCGCGTGAGCGCAGACTAACGGAATCACTGCTGTAAAGTAAAACAAACAAACAAACAAACAAATGAACCAGCACCTTACCTTTGAAAAGAATTGCGACAGAGCAGAGTTTCTGTGTGTGTCTCTGTCAAAAAACTCGGCACTCTTAAACCAAGACATGCTCGTTTTTCAAGTCAAAATTTTATTAAAAATCTTTACTCGTCTTGAGGAACACTCATAAACCGAGTTACTCGCAATCCGAGGTTCCACTGTACTGAAAATAATGTGTGATGTAAATACATGGACCGTGTAGTGTTAGCTTTAAATGGATTTACATACAAGAGACAAAAATAATCCATTTACCAAAAACATGTAAACCACTTCAGTGGAAATCACTTCAAACTGACAAAAAAATCATCATATCATCATATCATCATAGCTGGTCACCAGCTGACCAGCAATTATACCAGCATATGTTGTGTTTTGGTGCTGGTATGCTGGGCACTAGCATCAGTAAGGTGACCAGCATCATGATTGCTATAATGCTGGTCACCAGCACCAGCATCAACAGGGTTACCAGCACCAGCACCATGGGGTCAGCTGTTTTGGTGGTGGGACCACTTGCATTGTTTATGGTAACCGTGAAAATAACTTAAAATACCCCATCATTTTTAAACATACATAAAAGTGTAATGCATCATTTGAATCTGTAAAGGGTCTTTATTTGATAATGTACACTCACATATGAATAAAACATTGTGCTTTTGTAAAATAAAGAAAATAAACAGGGTACGCTTTCAGCCATCTCAGTCTTCCCGAAAATCTTTTTGAAACTAGTCACTAAAATGAACGGAAAGTCAGTGAATAATGCACACACACATATCCATATATTTAGATATCTATACATACACTCACCTAAAGGATTATTACGAATACAGTGTTTGACCACCTTTCCCCTTCAGAACTACTGATGGTGGAGTCAGGAATATTAACATTACCCTGCTGAAAAATCCAGCATAGAGCAGCATGATTTCTATGATTTATGGCCCATCTGGCCCCAACAACCATGCCACGCTCAAAATTGCTTAAATCACCTTTCTTTCCCATTCTGACATTCAGTTTGGAGTTCAGGAGATTGTCTTGACCAGGACCACACCCCTAAATGCATTGAAGCAACTGCCATGTTGATTAGATAATTGGTTAGTTAGATAATTGCATTAATGAGAAATTGAACAGGTGTTCCTAACAATCCTTTAGGTGAGTGTATATATCTATAGAAAGCTTAAAGTGTCTACTTTTAAATATAAATAAATAAATGTTCTCAGTTTATGTAATCCATATGAATCTAAGGAGAGATACAGTCTTTCTGCCACACTTCATTCACTGATAATGACCTGAGACAGGACACGCCCAAAAGGAAAGGTCAGGGTAATGTACATACAAGGCCACGCCCCCAAACACACACACACACACAGACACACACAGTAGATCCGATAATATTCCTGCGCGTGTGGAAGATGTTAGGCACTGTACAGGTTTCTGAAGCTCTACAGAATGTTCTGGACAGTGGGAGGAGTTTAGATTTACCTCAGAACAACACTGAAACTCCATCAGAGGACGAAGGAGGAGAATACAGCAAGCTGTTACCATGAGTAAGTTTTTAAATCTTATATAATCCTTATTCTGATAATATAAAACTAATATTAATTAAATTAATTTATTTTTCCTCATTTTCTCACAAGCTTTTGCCAGTTTATGTGAAAAATTGACATTTTTTGGTTAGCATGTAGATAAAACTGCTAAATCATGCTAACATACTGCCTTATGCAGCTTAGCACAAACAGGTTAGCTCACAGGTGGCTAAGCTAATGCCTTACAGTATGTAGATTACAGATGGTTGTCAATATCAGCTGTGGTGTAAATGTTTATAATATATTCACCCCATTTTGGATAACTTCATGTTATGGTAGCTATTTGGTTTATTTCAGTTTTTGGTTAGCTTATGACACTGCTATCTATAATGTTATTTAGCACAAACACTTTAGCTTCTGTTGCCTAAACATGGCAAAAGTTTGTGTTGTCTTTATGCATGGTCAATAGTTATTGATGATTATTAACAGTAATTTTATTATCATCATGTTTATGTTTCTTTTTCCTTTTTTATAAACAGTTGTGACCATGAAAATGATCAGCCACCTGTTTTATAGAGACCAAATGCAAACAAGCAGGCAAGATACAGATGGACCATCACTATGTCATGGGAACCTCGACCACGACTGTGGTCTGGATTCGGGACGGATCTCTTGTATTTTTTAAGCGGTTGACCACACGATAAGGCTTCACCTGTGACTGCATACAACCAGCACATGGACTGACCTCAAGTGTCAGGACATGTCAGAACTACGTCAGGGCCCATAAACCTGCAGACCCCTAGATAAAGAGTGAGGGCCAAGCTCACTCATTCACACAGTTACTTTCACACAACAGTAGTGTGAATGTGTCCCTGAGAGTTTGCTCTCATGTTTTGTTTTTACTATTATTTTTTATCAAAACTTGTTTGCTGTTTATTGTTAACTTATCATACTGTTACAAATATGCATATTGTATACAGTGGAACCTTGGATTACGAGCATAATTCATTCCAGAAGTGTTTTGAAATAACCAAAACACTCGTAAACCAAATCATCATTTCCCATAAGAAATAATAAAAACTCATATTATTCGTTCCACAGCCCCCAAAAATAAATACATATAAATAATTAATACAATCTATAAAATGAAAATAAAACAAATTAAATCTGCACTTTACTTTTAAAAAAAAGTACAAATAAATCCTGACAAATAAGTGTTTCCGTTGGTGCGCGCAGTGTGTGTGTGTGTGTGTGTGTGTGTGTGTGTGTGTGTGTGTGTGTGTGGAATTAGCCCCTTCCCTCGCCTCATTTTACACACTAACATTCCTCCTCCCTCTCCCCACCTTGCTTTTTAAGATTCACAATAAACACACACACACACACACACACACACACACAACGGAAACACCGTTTTAACAGGAAAAAAAAAATCTCTCTGAGACTGGCATGAGCGTATATTAACAGACTCACTTTTTAAGTTTCACAACAAACGCATAAACACAGCAGAAACACCGTTTTAACTGAAAAAGCGAGACTGGCATGAGCGCATACTAACAGAATCACTTAAGTTTCACAACAAACGGACACACACAAACACGGAAACACAGTTTTAACCGGGAAAAAAGAAATCTCTCTGACCTGGTGTGAGCGCATACTAAAGCAATCACTTTTTAAGTTTCACAACAAACACACACACACAACGGAAACACCGTTTTAACAGGGAAAAAAGAAATCTCTCTGATCTGGCATGAGCGCATTCTAAGGGAATCACTGCTGTAAAGTAAAAAAATAATTATTAACCAGCACCTTATCTTTGAAAAGAATCGCGACAGAGCAGAGTTTCTGTGTGTTTGTGAAGCCGAGGAGGGGGTGAAAAGGCGTGTGTGTGTGTGTGTGTGTGTGTGTGTCGGTGTCAAATTGCGCGCGCACACTAATAAGAGACGAGCAGAGTTTCTGTGTGTTTGCGAAGCCGTGGGGGGAGGAGGGAGGGGGGAAGGTGAGAGAGTGACGCTCGGTGTCAAAATAAGAGTCGCATGTGTGATACATGATACTCCGCGCTCGTAAACTAATACTTGCTCGGTTTCCGAATAAAAAAATCTTCAAAATCTTTGCTCGGTTTGCGGAACCCTCGTAAACCACGTTACTCGCAATCCGAGGTTCCACTGTATATTGTTACATATTACACATTGCTAATACTGTTTGTATTGGCCAATAAAGCTGTAAAACCTGAATTTTGATTAGTTACTAGGGAGTTACTAAAATACCTGAAGCGAAAGAAGCATTATAATATTGTAATAGTATTCTGGGTTTATACCATACCAACATTAGATGGGGTGGTGATGCATGAGCTGCATATGTTGTGTTTTGGTGCTGATATGCTGGTCACCCTTCTTATGCCAGTGCTGGTGGAAAAAAAAAACAACATAGCCCAGCAATGATACCAGCATATGTCGTGTTTTGGTGCTGGTATGCTGGGGACCAGCATCAGTAAAGTGACCAGCATTATAGCACCATCATGCTGGTGCTGGTATGCTGGTCACACTGCTGATGCTGGTGGAAAAAAACAGCATAGACCAGCATAGCTGGTGACCAGCCTGACTAGCTTAAATTCGAGGCAAATAAGAAACTCCTATATTTAATTTAAATAAAAAATTTGTATTGTAATTTTAGCATTGTGATTGTAAATTTGTTTAATGAATCACTTGTATTTTTTGTTTTAAGATTTTGCCAGCGTGGTACAGCGCGACGGGGGTGCTACTGGCATGTAAAAATGTAATTTGTTAACATGTTTTCATTATTTATTAATGAAAATGATGATGATCATCACAGCCTACTGCATTTCATTCTTATAATAATGCAAAAACACAAGCGGGGCTGAATGACATTGACTGATGATGCTGACGCAGTAGCACGTCCTGACAATGTTTTAATTTTATGATCATTCAGTTTCATTTATTTCAGTTAATAAATCTACTACAAATTTAAAGAACACAAAATATAAGACGACACAAAACCCTACACGCGTAGGCTTTCTAATTACACACGGTAAAACCATTTGTCCGGTTGAGTACCATCTGTAAGTAGTATTAGTAAAATTGCCATTGTACAGAGACTGTACAATGCACAATACAAGACATATAAACCTGAGTAAATCAGTGTTAATTTTTGATGATGATTATTCATTGTTGCCATTTAATTTAAATAACGTTAGGTGAATGTTATTGTGTCTTAGTGACTGTTTTACCTTTGAAACCAACAACAATCACCCCATAGCAGGACGCATTCTGTGTATCTGGTTTTCCTAAGGTAACGTTATAGTTCATTTTAGTAAATGCAGACCTCTCGGTAGTAATGTTAGAACCTAACAGACTTTTACAAGATGGAGTTGTATTGTTAGGTCGCAGTATTGAAGTGTATAAACTGTGTGGGTTGGACTTCTAATTGCATTTATCTGTAGTTGGGTTTAGGGCGAATTACATTACTAACTTAGCTTTCAAGCTAGCTCATATTTTAGCTTGGGGACAGTGAAAAACATAGAGGGAGTTCTCAGTAACCTATGACATATGGCATACAAATATATTACATGTTTTAGTAAACAACATAAGTATTGTTATAATATAATATTGTAACATCTGTGCCACAGCAGCCCCAAGGGTTAAGATCTGGCTCGCCGGATTACTGAGCCGCCTCCTTGTCTCCCCCTGCTGTGTCTGCGTGTGTATGTATTTCACCATTAGCACGTAATGAAGTTCACCTGTGTCCTCCTTGTGTGTCTCTCTATTTAAACCAGCAGGCCCCATAGACCTTTTTCTGGTCAACGTTTGTCTAACCGTGAAGGTGTGTATGTGTTTGCGTGCATGCGTTACCAAAGTTTTTGTTCTCTCCTATCAGGAATGAGCATTGACTGCTGAGCGGAGCACGCGTCGCATGGTGGTAGACTAAAGCGCCGTGGTGATCAAGGTCAAGTTCACTGCTCTCACACTTAGAGTTTCCTGAGTTTTCACCAAATCGGCTCCGTCTGGATTTCGTGGACTTTGTGTTTCTACGCGCCCACTCGCAGCTCCAGCCAGGAGCTCAAAAACTGAGTCTGTTATTTTTTGTTGAGTTATCAAAATATCCTATGTTGTGAGAGAAGAAAATAAAACTAATTCAAGTAATTCCCTGCATCTGCGTCCATCTCCTTCACACAAACATGACAGATGAACAGACCTTCCGGACCGCAGCAGGGACACCCCTCCCAGAGGATGACACCCCTCTGCAGCAGTATCTTCGGGGCCAGCAAAGAGAAATCGACAGCTTAGCACGGGCAGTAAATGACCTCACATTCAGCGTGCGTCAACTGGTGTCTGCCCGCGCTCCTTTTCCTCCTCGACGCCCCGAACCATCAGCACCACGTCCCGCCCCTCTAGAGAGATACGTGGGGAATCCTGAGGGGTGCAAACGGTTCTTGCTGGCCTGTGAGCTTTACCTGGCGGAGTTTCTCGACATGTCAGACCAGCAACGGGTTAGCTTCGTCACGCAACAGCTCACGGGGTCAGCCATGGATTGGGCAACGGCAGTATGGACTGCCGGGGGGAGAGTTACGGCAAGCTATCCCCAATTCATAGAGGCTCTTCGCGCGGTTTTCGATCACCCAGACCAGGGCTAGTCCGGCGAACAACAATTATTACGGCTGCGTCAGGGAAATGCGACAGTGGCCAACTACGCCGTGAAGTTTCGAGTTCTTGCAGCAGAAAGTGGGTGGTGCGAAACCAATCTGCTAGCTCGATTCCGGGATCGTTTACAACTGGAACTAGTCTGCAGAGATACAGGTATGTCCCTAACCGAAGTCACTGACCTAGCAATAAAACTGGATCAGCACCTCCGGAGCGACACCCATCCTCTAAGCCATGGGCGAAATGGGCTGAAGCCGGCCGCCAGTATGCACCCCAACCAGAACCGTGCGAAGGGTCTCTCCCGGAGCCCATGGATGTGAGCACCTCCCACCTGTCACCGAAAGAGCGAAAGCGAAGACTGGCTGCAGGACGGTGCTTGTACTGTGGGGGGGGGAACCATCATGTCAGCAGTTGCCCGCTGTTACATGTAACGCAACACACACCACCTCGCACTCACCATCCTTTTTGTTTAAGAGCACAAATCTCATTTGATAACCACACTTTGTCTGTTTTTCCCCTTATAGATCCGGCTGGAAACTTTATTTCCTCTACCCTTGTTTCCGCGCTGCGAGCTCCTGTGTAAGCTTCCATATACAATAACAATAAAGGCTCTGGATGGTCAGCCGCTCGCCCAGTCACCTCTTGAACATATGTCTGCGCCCCTACGGTTAACTTTTCCCGATCACACTGATGAATTAAAATTTTTTGTGCTTCCTCAGGTAGATCAGTCCGTCGTGCTGGGCCTTCCATGGCTCAGCGCTCACAATCCCCAATTTCGATTGGACACGATCCCGCATTTTATCTTGGTCCCCTAGATGCGCTAGAGTATGTACACTGCCGGTTTTGATGACCCTAATCACTAACATCAAGAGTCTGAGCGCCCAAGTGTCAATTAAGATACCATCCGAGTACTTGCAATTTAAAGTTGTGTTTAGTGTTAGGGCAGCAGCACAACTTCCCCTTCACTGTCCGTGGGACTGCGCGATAGAGCATGCAAAAAGACTGAACCCTCGCCAAGCCCGCTGGGCGCTGTTCTTTACCCGCTTTGATTTTAAAATCATATCGCCCCAGTTCAAAAAGTTTTTAAATAAAGCTTTCACGTTATTATCCCGCACCTAAACCACTAACTAATCCAGACACCATCGTGCCATTGGCACTTGTAGTCGCCCCAGTAACATGGATCTAGAAACGGAAATCGCTCGGGAAGCACGGACCAACCCCGTGCCCAAAGACTGTCTGTCACATCGAAAATATGTCCCAGAAGCACTGCGTGAAAAAGTAATCGTGGAATCACATTCCAATTTATCCGCAGGTCATCCGGGAGTAGCACATACCAGTTATTGAAACGGAGGTTCTGGTGGCCTAAGATGCGAGAAATGGTAAGAACAGTGGTTTTGTCTTGTGCAGACCAAGGCTCCTCGTAGCCAACCCGCTGGGAAATTAATTCCCCTATTGATACCGAATAGGCCGTGGTCTCACATTGTGGTAGACTTTATAATGGACCTGCCGGTATCTCAAGGTTACACAGTGATTTTGGTGGTAGTAGACCGATTCTCTAAGGAGTGTCGTTTCATCCCGTTTTGTTCTCTCCCGTCAGCCCTCCAGGTGACAAAGTTTATTCGAAAAATTGTTTCATTACTATGGCATCCCGGAGGATATTGTTTCTGATCGTGGTCCCCAATTTATCGCCAGGGTCTGGAAAGCTTTTTTCCATAAATTGGGGACCACCGTTAGCCTAACGTCGGGCTATCACCCCGGGTCTAATGGACAGGCAGAGCGGACTGTGCAAGAACTCGGAAAATACCTCCGCGCATACAGTAGTAGTCGACAATACGAATGGGCAGACTGCTTAATCTGGGCGGAGTACGCCCAAAACTTGCTACGTGACTCAGCTACTGGCCTAACACCATTTCAATGTTTGCCCTCCGCTGTGCCCTTGGGATGCCACACCCACCGATGTACCCATGGTGGACCAGTGGTTTAAAACAGCTGAGACAGTATGGGAGGATGCGCCCATTTCAGCGTTTCATCTCAGCTGTAACCTCAGCATTGGACCAATGCACTCTTCGACTTTTTCGTGGGTTCCCAATCTTTGTCCCAGACTCATTTCCTGTACATAGGAATACTTACTTTACTAAGCTTGAATTTTGTGGGCGGTTCATGTACTTACATTGCTGGCTATATTCCAATGTAAAATCACGCAAACCTTGAAACAACAGCAGGTGTTTCAGTGGGCATCTTCTGAATAGCTGCTAAACAAAAGCAATGCACTAAAAAGTAACTTAAAAATTTAACAGTTCTTAAGCACATACCCACAATTTTCATTAATGCATTAGATGGCCAGCATACATCGGAGTAAAATACAATCAGTAAAACAACCTACAGTATATAGATTACTATGACTCTGAATTCCAAGAAAAGAACCTTCTCTGAACCTGCATGGTGGTGGAAATGTAAAGGTCTGGGGCTCCTTTTTTGCTGAGCCAGAAATAAGCCAAAGTTGGGCCCAAAATGAGTGACGCAACAAGACAACGACTCAAAGCATTCAAGCAAAACCACCAAGGGATGGCTTTAAAGAACGTAGGTTCATAATATGGATTGGGCTAGTCAAAGTCCGGGCCTCAATGCAATCGGAATGTGGCTAGAGTGCTGCAATAGGACAACCATGTCTGGAAGGTTTACAAACATTCTGACACAAGCAACCGAGGGATGAACAGAAAAGCCTTAGCAGTTAGCCCGTGTAGCATGGATGGTAAACCCGAATGCGGAAGCAACAGGGTGGGTGGGTGTAACCATTGGTGAAGTGATGAAGGGTTTGAGCTGGGAGGTGTGGAATACCGGATGGATCCGGAGCGCCGCAGGCAGCTGGAGCCAGTAGGTGACAGGATTGATACGGAGGGTGATGCGGTATGGACCAATGAACCTGGGTGATAGCTTCTTGGATTCTGTATGGAGGTGCAGGTTGTTCGTAGACAGCCATACTTTGTCACCTACATTGTACAACCGTCCCGGAGGGTGTCGACGGCGATGTTGCGTGGTGTAGCGGTGGTTGGCACGGTGAATGGCAGTGTTGGCTTGACTCCATAGCTGTCGACACCTTCGGACCAACTGTTGGGCCGACGGTACATCGACCTCCGGTTCTTGGTGTGTGAACAACGGAGGCTGGAAACCGTGGCATATCTCAAAAGGGCTTAGTTTGGTGGCAGAGGAGACGTGGAGATTATGTGAAAGTTCTGCCCAAATGAGATAGCGGGCCCAGGAGCGCTGACGATCGGCGACGAAGCACCTCAGGTAGCGCTCCAGTTGTTGGTTGGTCTGTTCCGTCTGACCATTAGTTTGAGGATGGTATCCAGATGACAAACTGCAGGTGGAATTGATCAGACGGCAGAAGGCCTTCCAGAACCGTGCCGTGAACTGAGGCCCCCTGTCCGAGATGATGTCCTTGGAGAACCCATGCAGATGGACTACGTGTTCTAAAATCAGCTCGGCTGTCCTTTTAGCTGACAGGAGTCCGGGGAGGGCCACCAGATGCACAGCTTTGGAGAACCGATCTACGATGGTCAGAATGGTGTTTTTTCCCTCGGTGACCAGCAGGCCCGTGATGAAGTCAAGGGCAATGTGTGTCCAGGGCCAACGGGGGACGGGGAGTGTCCTTTGTCATTGTGGGCCACCAAAAGGCACGCTGTATAAATGTTTGGGTGCGCCCCACGCCCGGGTGGCCGGAGAACGGAGTGGAGTGGCCCCATTGGAGGACCTCGCTTCTTGCGTGGGGGACGTAGAGTCGTCCAGGTGGCACACCTGCCGGTTCGGTCTCCGTGGCCTGTGCCTGGCGGACCCTCGTCTCGAAATCCCAACAGAGTGGTGCGATGATTTTGGATGGTGGGAGAACAGGCGCGGGGTTCGCCCGGGGGCCGTCTTCCTCATGTTGTCGGGAGAGGGCATCGGCCTTGGTGTTCTTCGACCCCGGGCGGTAAGACAGATGGAAATTATATTGTTCAAAGAACAGTGCCCACCGCGCCTGTCTTGGATTAAGCTGTTTCAAACTCCAGATAGTCATTAGATTTTGGTGATCGGTCCAGACGATGAATGGTTCTCCGGCACCCTGGAGCCAGTGTCGCCATTCCTCCAAAGCCCACTTTATGGCCAGCAGCTCGCGGTCCCCTACTCCGTATCGCTGCTGAGTGGGATCAAATTTTTTGGAGAAGAAGCTACAAGGGTGTAGCTTCTGATCTGGACCTCGCTGGGAGAGAACAAGGTAGCTACAAGGGTGTAGCTTCTGATCTGGACCTCGCTGGGAGAGAACCGCCCCGGCGCCCACGTCCGAAGCGTCCACCTCCACAACGAATGGTTTGGTGGCGTCGGGGTGAAGGAGAATCGGAGCAGTGGTGAATCGGTGGCAAAGTTCATGAAATGCAGAGATGGCAGCCGAGTTAAGGTGAAAGTGATGTGAAGATGGTCGGGTCAGGGCGGTTAAGGGAGCTGCAACTGTACTGTAGTCCCGGATAAAGCGACGATAGAAATTCGCAAACCCGAGAAACCTTTGAAGTTGCTTAAGTGTCTTGGGTAGCGGTAAATCATCATCCCCCTTCTTCACAAAGAAGAACCCCGCTTTGGCAGGCGAAGAGGAGGGCCGGATGGTACCTTGGCGGAGGGCGTTGGAAACATATTCCTCCATTGCCTGCATCTCGGTGGTGGAGAGTGAGTAGAGATGGCTGCGAGGAGGGATGGAACCAGGCTGAAGGTCGATCGCCAGGTCGTAAGGGCGATGAGGAGGCAGGTGGGTGGCGCGTCGCTTACAGAATACTTCAGCCAGGTCCCGATAGGTGGCCGGGATGGCGTTGGTGTCGACATCGGGGGCCTCGGACTCCCTAGAACACGTCCCAGCCGAAGCCTGTAGGCAAAGCTCGGTACAAGCCGGCCCCCATTGAAGGATCCGATTCTGTGTCCAGGAGATGAGCGGGTCGTGCTGAAGGAGCCAAGGATGTCCAAGGATGATGGGAGGGGAGGAAATGGAGGTCAGGTAGAATCGGATCTGCTCCTGATGTTTGTTGATTGTGACGGTGATCGGTTGGGTCTGGGAGGTGATGGGACTGGAGGAGAGGGGCCGACCATCTACAGAGGTGATCCGAACCGGCTGGGATAACACCTCGACTTCCACCCCCAGTTCCTTGGCGTAAGAAAAGTCAATGAAGTTACCTGCAGCACCAGAATCGATGAACGCGGTACTTCTGACCTGTGTGTGGCGAAACTGGAGGTGTACCTGAACCATGAGGCGAGAGACGCTGGGTGTGGTGGCAGAGAGATGAAGGGAGCCTGGTGAACTGTTCCCAGGGCCTGGCCGTTTCCCGGGCGAATAGGGCATATGGCTCTATGATGTGCCGCCGACCCACAATAGGCGCAGAGTCCCTCCCTGAAGCGTCGTTCTCGCTCTGCAGCATTCAAGGAGGCGCGTCCTAATTGCATGGGTTCCCTGGCTCCTGTGTCAACCACGGCGGGAGGTGGAGATCCGACGGGTGCCATGGCCGTGGTGTTGAAAGCTGGTGGTCGGGGCGTGGAGTGAGAGAAAGATGGCGTGATGAGTGGCAGGGTCCGGGGGGCTGGCCTCGGACGGGAGAGCAGGCGCTGGTCAATTCGGAGGGCGAGTTGGATTAGTCCCTCTAGCGTGGTCGGAAGCTCCCGTCTGGCGAGTTCATCTTTAATACGTGAATCCAGTCCCTCGTAGTAGGCCGTCCGGAGGGCGGCGTCTCCCCAGGTGGTCTGTACAGCGAGAGTGCGAAAATCCGCTGTGTATCGGCTCACGGACGACCCTCCCTGCCGCAGATGATACAATTTCATGTCTCCACCTCAGCAGCAGGATGTTTGAATGTGAGCTTTAGTTGACGGGTGAATTCTCCATATGAATAAGCAGTATCTGAATCTGATCGGAGAACCGCCGTGGCCCACTCAGCTGCCTGCCCGGATAGCAATGAGACGAGAAGCGCAACGCGCAGTCGGTCTGTGGAGTATCTGGTGGAATTGAACTCAAACACAAGATCCAACACGGTTAGAAAAACACTGCATTTCCCATCTGTGCCATCCCACTTATCCGGTAGAGCTATAAACACATCAGAAGGGGGGGGGGCGGCGCCGCAGCCGCTGCGACGGGCGTGGCAACAGCCGACTGAGCAGCCACCCCACGGAGGATCGCGTTCTCCTGCCGTAGCTCCGCCACCTCGCGGCGCAAGGCCGCAACGTCTTGGAGGTCCTTTTGGAGAGACGCGACTTCACCACGGAGCTTATTGATCAGTTCGGCATGCTGGTCAACCACATCACAGAGGCGAGCAAACTCCGCTGGGTTTACTGCTTTGGGCTCAGTCATTCTGTCACAAGCAACCGAGGGATGAACAGAAAAGCCTTAGCAGTTAGCCCGTGTAGCGTGGATGGTAAACCCAAACGCGGAAGCAGCGCGAGTAGGCAGGATAACCACGCGATTAGTTTCAGAACTCTCTTACACAAAGACCAAGGATCTACACAAATAAACCCGCGTTTTAGCAACACACACTCAATCAAAGAAGCAACCAGAATTGGTGAGTACTCACAGAATAGTCGGCGAAGCGTCAGACAAGGCATGGGCGAACTCAATGACTGAGCAATGTGAAGCGCCATTTTGTCTCCTTTTATGCTTCCTGAAAACCCGACCGTATTACTCCCGGGTCCTAGTGCCGGTCGTGTTACAAGTGTGCATGACACATTCAAGCAGCAATGTACTCATATCATACAAAACTAGCTATTAGCATGTTTTATTTGACTTATATTCACCCAGTAGTATCAGCCTATATCTGAAAATTGGCGCTGGCTATTCATAATATTTTGTACAAACATATCTTCCTCTGTCATGTTAGATGTGTAATCGAACAATTCACAAGTCACAATCAGTAACTTGACTACATTGGTGATTTATAAGTATTCTGTGTGCTGTAACAGCAGTATGGTTTATCTGCAGTCAGTAACATGGTGTTGTCAGATCCCGGGGCCGATCTCTTCTTCCCTGATGTTCTATGTTTACATATCCGTTCGAGCACATGGTGTTTGTTTTTGTTCGCCCACTAGCTGTCTGCGTCTGTCACGATAATCCCTCCCACTTCCTCCCTAGTTTAGTAAGATGATTTCACTCACCTGTTCCACTCGTTTCCGTCGTGATTGTTTGCGTTATTTATTCCCTCCTTGTCTGTTGTCTGGTGTCGGTTCGTTGTTTCCATGTTGGCAGCCGTTTGCTGCTTCCTGTCTAGTCAAGCCCAGTCCAAGTTTTGGCTCCCGGTTAATGTTTCCTGTTTATGTTTTCTTCCCTTTTTTTTTTTCTCTCCTTTTTTCTCCCGTGTTTTAATCTCCCTTTGTCTTCCAGGCTGGTCCGGCTTTTGTTTTTTTGTCCGCGCTTTCCGACGGCGCCCCGCCGGCCAGCTCACGCGCTTCCTCGCGAGCAGTGCAGCGCATCGCGCCCCTATCGCCCTCTGGTGGCCGTGGCAGGAACTGCACTTTGGAAGTGAAAGCCGTTTTTTCCCTCTACGGAGTAGTTTTTGTTTTTTTGTTTTTGTTTTTTGGGACTAAGGCGCTTCCTGCTACAAGGGATATTTTGTTTTTTTTTTTTTTGCCTTGGATGTTCTGTGGATAGTTTACAATAAATCATTGGAACTGACCTGCACCTGTGTCCGTTCTGATTACCCTGACAGAACGAACCGACCAAGATGGATACAGCAGGTACGGATCCCGTCAGGTCGGCCGTGGCCCAACAGGGGGTGCTTCTGGGCCAACATGAGAGCCGACTGACCAGCACCGCGAGAGAGGTCGAGTTCCTCACCAACCAAGTGGCAGACCTCACTGCTCGTATCCAAGTTCTCCAGCGAGAAGGCGCCCAAGGAGGTTCGGCCCACCCTTCCTCCCGTCCAGAGCACGAACCCCGTTGCAACAATCCACCTCCCTATGATGGGGACCCCAATTCATGCCGAGCGTTCTTGACACAGTGCTCAGTTGTATTTGCCCTCCAGCCACGCACGTTTGCGGCAGAGGGGACAAAGGTGGCTTTCGTTATGACTCTCCTAACGGGCAAGGCGCGAGAGTGGGGAACCTCAGTCTGGGAATCTGGAGCCCCATGCTGTCTCTCATTTGACGAGTTTCGGCAGGAGATGATCAGGCTCTTTGACCGGTCTGCCAGAGGGCAGGAGGCAGCGGACCAGCTCGCACGGCTTCGCCAGGGAGGCCGCTCAGTCACGGAGTTTGCCATACAGTTTAAGACTCTAGCAGCCTCCTGTGACTGGAATGAGGGAGCCTGTCGGGCCATGTTCCGGGCTGGGTTGGAGGAGGACATACAGGATGAACTGGCCACTCATGACTTACCTCGTGACTTCGAAGAGCTCATAAACCTGGCCCTGCGCATCGAGGTTCGCCTCCATCGTCGGCACCGGCGCCAGCTGATCCGCCTCTCTGGCGAGGTGGAGGGCCCCCACTCACCTTCAGCAACTCCCGATCTACCAGATCCCGAGCCCATGCAGCTGGGACGTCTTCGTCTTTCACCCCAGGAGAGACAACAGCGTCTGACCCGGGGCCTGTGCTTCTACTGTGGCAAACCAGGCCACTTTGCAGCAGTCTGTCCGGCAAAAGCCAAAGCTCACCGGTGAAGCGGGGGATCCTGGTGAGCACGATACCTTTTTCACAATCCCCCTCCTCACGAACCCTTTTACCCGTACTGGTCCAATACGGGGGAACTTCAGAGTCCTGTTTGGCGTTGGTCGATTCAGGGGCTGAAGGGAACTTCATGGACAGCTCGATAGCCGCACGGTGGGGTATCCCAGCCATCCCACTCCCTGAACCTATCCCTGCCCGATCCCTAGACGGAACTTTGATTACCACAGTTTTCTGTCAAACCCCAAGACTTAGCCTGGTAGTCTCAGGCAATCACCGTGAGGTCACCACGCTGTACCTTCTGGACTCCCCTTGCACTCCCATAGTTTTGGGGCACCCCTGGTTGGTACAGCATGGCCCTCATGTGGATTGGTCCGGAAATTCTGTGTTATCCTGGAGTCAAAACTGTCTTGCTTCGTGTCTTGGTTCTGCCCCTTTTTCTGGTCCTGTTTGTCCTGTGTTGCAGGTGGAGGAGGCTGATCTGTCCGGGGTGCCGGCGGGGTACCATGATCTGCGTCTGGTGTTCAGCAAGTCCCGGGCCATGTCCTTACCTCCTCATCGTCCTTATGATTGTGCCATAAAGCTCCTCCCAGGCACTTCTCCGCCCAAGGGTCACTTATATTCCCTTTCAGGTCCAGAGAGAGAGGCCATGGACAAGTATATTAACGAATCCCTCAAAGCCGGCCTCATCCGTCCCTCCTCCTCTCCTGCGGGTGCAGGGTTCTTCTTCGTCAAGAAGAGGGACGGCTCCTTGCGTCCCTGCATTGATTATCGTGGACTGAATGACATCACTGTTAAGAACAGGTACCCCCTGCCGCTTATGTCTTCAGCTTTCGAACTCTTGCAGGGAGCCAAGGTCTTCTCCAAGCTTGACCTGCGCAACGCCTACCACCTTATCCGCATCCGGGAGGGAGATGAGTGGAAGACAGCTTTCAACACACCCACGGGACACTTTGAATACCGGGTCCTTCCGTTTGGTCTGACCAATGCCCCCGCTGTCTTCCAGGCCCTGGTCAACGATGTGCTGAGGGACATGGTAAACCGATTTGTCTTTGTGTACCTTGATGATATCTTGATATTCTCCCCCTCTTTGCAGGTACACGCTCAGCATGTCCGCCAGGTATTGCAACGACTACTAGAGAATCAGCTATTTGTAAAAGCGGAGAAGTGCGTCTTCCATGCAAGGTCAGTTTCGTTCTTGGGGTTTGTTATTTCGGCGGGTGAGATCGGAGCTGACCCTGCTAAAATAAGGGCTGTAGCCGAGTGGCCAACTCCTGACTCTCGGAAGGCTCTGCAGCGGTTCCTGGGGTTCGCCAATTTTTATCGGCGCTTCATCCGGAACTTCGGCCAAATTGCTGCACCCTTAACAGCACTCACCTCTCCTAAAGTACTGTTTAGATGGAATAATGAGGCCCAGGAGGCCTTTGATAAACTAAAGTCCCGGTTTATCTCTGCTCCTGTTTTGTCTACTCCAGATCCTGAACAGCAGTTTATTGTTGAGGTGGATGCTTCGGATGTCGGAGTAGGTGCAGTCCTATCACAACGCTCTCTCCGGGATGGGAAAGTACATCCTTGTGCCTTCTTCTCCCACCGCCTAAGCCCCACGGAGCGGAACTACGACATAGGTAATCGGGAGTTGTTGGCTGTCAGACTAGCCTTGGGTGAGTGGCGTCACTGGCTTGAGGGCGCAGTCCAACCGTTTGTAGTCTGGACCGACCACAAGAATCTAGAATACATCAATTCAGCCAAGAGGCTTAATTCTAGACAGGCCCGCTGGTCCCTTTTCTTCAGTCGTTTCAATTTTTCCCTCTCGTTCAGACCTGGGTCCAAGAACACGAAGCCTGACTCCCTCTCCCGTCTGTTTGAGACCCCTGAGAGGGAGGTTCCAATGGACACCATCCTGCCCAAAGGCGTAGTGGTGGCCTCCCTCTCATGGAATGTCGAGAGAGAGGTCCAGGAGGCCCAGCGCAATTCCCACATACCGAGGGGGGTTCCAGTGGGCAAGTTGTTTGTTCCTGTGGTGCTGCGTCCTAAAGTCATCCAGTGGGGTCACTCGTCTAGACTAGTGTGTCACCCAGGAGTTCGGAGGTCGCTGGCTTCCATCCGCCAGCGATTTTGGTGGCCTTCCATGGCCAGGGATGTCAGGCAGTTCGTGGCAGCCTGCTCAGTTTGCGCCCAGAACAAGTGTTCATCCTCGTCTCCCGTTGGTCTGCTCCGCCCGTTACACGTTCCTGCCCGCCCATGGTCACATCTAGCCCTTGACTTTGTCACTGGCCTCCCCGAATCGAAGGGCAACACCGTCATTCTCACGGTGGTGGACCGCTTCTCCAAAGCAGCTCACTTCATTCCTCTCCCCAAGCTCCCCTCTGCCAAGGAGACAGCTCAGGTGGTGGTGGACCAAGTATTCCGGATTCATGGTCTTCCGGTTGATGTGGTCTCTGACAGGGGCCCACAGTTTGTCTCTCGGTTTTGGAAGGAATTTTGCAGACAGATCGGGGCCTCTACGAGTCTGTCATCTGGATTCCATCCCCAGACCAATGGGCAGTCTGAGCGGGCTAACCAGGATTTGGAACGTGCTCTCCGCTGCCTGGCATCACATAATCCTAACTCTTGGTGTCAACAACTGACCTGGGTAGAGTATGCCCATAATACCCTACCGGTTTCTGCAACAGGTATGTCGCCTTTTCAGTGTTCAGTTGGTTATCAACCACCTCTGTTCCCTTCACAGGAACCCGAAGCGGCGGTCCCGTCTGCTTTGGCTTTCGTTCAACGCTGCCGGCGCACCTGGAGAAAAGCCAAGGAAGCCTTGGTCCGGGCTAGTAGACGGACCAAAGCCGCAGCTGATCGCCACCGGACTCCTGCCCCACACTATGTTTGTGGTCAAAGAGTATGGCTCTCTACCAGGGACTTGCCTCTCAGGGTAGCCTCACGCAAGTTGGCTCCCAAGTTCATTGGTCCATACCAGATCACAAAGGTCTTGAACCCAGTGGCGATTCGGCTCAAGCTCCCTCCCACGCTTGGTCGGGTACACCCAGTGTTTCATGTCTCTAGGGTTAAACCTGTGTTTTCATCCCATCTTGTTCCTCCTGCCCCGACCCCCCCTCCCCCCCGTCTAGTGGATGGCTCCCCAGTATACACTGTTAGGAGGTTGCTGGACGCTCGTCGCAGAGGTCGGGGCTTTCAGTATCTAGTGGACTGGGAGGGCTACGGTCCGGAGGAGAGGAGTTGGATTCCGGCCCGGGATGTCCTGGACCGGGCGCTGATCGTGGACCTCCATCGGCGACAAGGTAAGCCCCTCCCTGGGGACGCCTAGTGGCGCCCTTGGGGGGGGGGGTACTGTCAGATCCCGGGGCCGATCTCTTCTTCCCTGATGTTCTATGTTTACATATCCGTTCGAGCACATGGTGTTTGTTTTTGTTCGCCCACTAGCTGTCCGCGTCTGTCACGATAATCCCTCCCACTTCCTCCCTAGTTTAGTAAGATGATTTCACTCACCTGTTCCACTCGTTTCCGTCGTGATTGTTTGCGTTATTTATTCCCTCCTTGTCTGTTGTCTGGTGTCGGTTCGTTGTTTCCATGTTGGCAGCCGTTTGCTGCTTCCTGTCTAGTCAAGCCCAGTCCAAGTTTTGGCTCCCGGTTAATGTTTCCTGTTTATGTTTTCTTCCCCTTTTTTTTCTCTCCTTTTTTCTCCCGTGTTTTAATCTCCCTTTGTCTTCCAGGCTGGTCCGGCTTTTGTTTTTTTGTCCGCGCTTTCCGACGGCGCCTCGCCGGCCAGCTCACGCTCTTCCTCGCGGCCGAGCAGTGAAGCGCATCGCGCCCCTATCGCCCTCTGGTGGCCGTGGCAGGAACTACCACTGCACCTTGGAAGCGAAAGCCGTTTTTTCCCTCTACGGAGTAGTTTTTGTTTTTTGTTTTTGTTTTTTGGGACTAAGGCGCTTCCTGTTACAAGGGATATTTTGTTGTTTTTTTTTTTCCCTCTGCCTTGGATGTTCTGTGGACTGCTTACAATAAATCATTGGAATTGACCTGCACCTGTGTCCGTTCTGATTACCCTGACAGGTGTCTCTTTCCTCATGTGAATGTCTTCACACTCGAATATAATTAATTAATAAGTCTATGTATTGCAGCTGTAACATGATTTTTTTCCCCAACCCCCTGACCACTGTCGTCCTGTTGGTTTGATAACTGGGGGACTGCTGACATTAGCTTAACTTAGAGGTTCTCTGTGCATTACAACTGCTTTCATTATGGTCTAATTACAATCTTAAATATTTCACTGCCTCATTTTACAGCCAAGCTATGTTATTCATCCATTCCTGATTTTCCTGTATTTCCGTCATCTTTATTCTATGTAAAGCTGCTTTGTAACTACTACTTTACAACAATTGAGAAAGGCTATATACTGTTAAAACCAGATATTTACATACACTTCAGAAAAGAAAAAATCCCCAAAACCTTTTTTTTTTCTTTTACCGTTAAACATTAAATCAGAGTAAAACAGAAACAGTAAAGAAAAGACAAGCTTGTGTTTTTTTTTTCCTTCTGAAAGTCTATGTAAATAACTGGTTTCAACTGTACATAAGGTTTCATTGACTTAAATTGAACAAGTGGTTCAAGTGTACATGCTCAAGTTTTATAAAAAGGTATTTTTATACTTTTTGGTGACAAAAAAAAATGTTTTACGCACACACATGTGGTGAAAGTCTTACAGTAAACAGTACACGCGTGCATGGATGTTGATTATACCAGTAAGTCACGAGCACTGAGACAGAGCTGGGAAGACGATTACCCAAAAAAACGCAGCGCAAGAGAGAGAAAGAAATCATTGGCTCAGTTGTAATCACGTGACGCTCTACGTCAAAACAAGAAGCACATGCATGATACGTGATACTCAGTACTCGTAATCCAAGACTTGCTCGTTTTTCAAGTAAAAATTTATTAAAAATCTTTGCTCGTCTTGCGGAACACTCGCAAACCGCGTTACTCGCAATTCGAGGTTCCACTGTAGATGGAATATACTTCAAATGAAGCAATGTCTGATCACAACCAGTATTAAGAACATTTAACTTCCTTTTCATTTGACTTCACTGGGGCGTTCCAGCAACTTCACTGGGGCGTTCCCTCCACTAAACACTAAAATGTGCAGTTCAGGTGTTTTCTGAGGGGTCTCCCAAAGTTAGCAATGGATCAGGGGTTGGAGTTGTGCAAGCCTGCACTGCCAGCTGCAACAGACTTGTGCTATAAAGCTTTCAAGCGCCACATCTGCTGGGCATACTCTTAAATCCAATGGCTTCCCTGGCACCCATTTTTTCCATAGTAACTCGCAAGTCAGATCAGCAAATATCGGCTCCCTACTTTCTTTCTCCACCTCACCAACCTCTCTCACTTCCTGCCATCCATCCTCAGCCAGCTCTAGGAAAACTTCTTTAGGTTTTGTGTATTGTTGATCTCTGGAAGCTTCTGTCACCAAAATGAATGAAATGAATTTTTATGTGCAAACGTATGAGCAAATGTAAAGCTCTTCTTTATTTGCTTATGGATATTATTTCATTTGTCAGGAACAAGTGTTGATAATTTATCAGATTTACCCACATGGACCTTTTACAGAGACCATGTGATCTTCTTTTCCACTTTTTCTCTCCTCTGTTATAAAGTTTACTATATAATCTGGCTGATGGCTGGCGGATCTAAAGATATGTAAGTGAAATAAATTGGCATATATACAGGGCAAGATGTGTTCTTAGGCTATTAATGAATTATTTTTTTTTATTTAAACAAAATAGAAACACAATGCAAAAACAGAAAAATCCAGCCTTTTAATTGAAGTACAATTATTCAGTAAAAAAAAAAATATATACATGAAAGCATGTGTGCCACAATTATTTGCACCCCTGATGTTGCTACTTCGTACAACCCCAGGGCAGCACTTAATCTCCTTCTAGAACATTTCACAGGATTGGAGAATACAGATAGAGGGATCTTTAACCAGTCCTCTTTGCACAGAGTCCTGGGTCCTCCTGTATGCACTCTCCTCTTCAGCAGGTTTTCGGTTGAGGTCTGGGGACTGGAATGGCCATAGGAGAAGCTTGATTTTGTGTCTGCTAAACCATTTTTGTGTAGATTTCGCCACATGTTTTAGGTCATTATACTCTATCTTAAGCCCCAGTTACACTGCAGGTCTTGATGCCCAATTCTGATTTGTTGCCTATATCAGATTTTTTTGACCGTCTGTTTACACGTTCTTTCAACTATGACCGATATCCGAGTCACGTGTTTACACTTGCCATACCGTCTGAAACATCGCGCATACTTAAAGGGAGGTTCTTCCACTACACACTAGCCAAGATGGACGAAGGTGGAATATGCTTGATGCTACTGTAGCTCTGCGATATATGCAACGTTCGCGAAACGGAGAAGGAGGAAAAGGGCATCATTGCAGCCTCCGCATATGCTTCATTTATTGTGTCCTCAACCATTCAGAGGAAAGTCTGGGTACGAGACGTGTCGGGGTCGCTCTCTGGTGGCTTGCAACAGGTGCGGGCTACCGCACACTGGAGCATCTGTTTGGGATGAGCAGCGCCTCGGTGTGCCTGATTATGATTACACCATTAAACCGTGAAGAAGTCGCAGTTTTAATGACGTATTTAATGACGTACAGAATGGAATGCCTCAGAAAATGCCTCCGATCTGTCTGTTTACACGACAATCACATTAGCACATATCTGATTTATATCCACATATGAAGGAGGCCTGAAACCGATCTCGAAATATCGGAATGCATGCGTCTTTTTTTTTTTTTTTTTTTCCTGTTTACACAGACATAGAAAATATCCGATATGTTTCACATATGAGCAAAAAATCGGAATTGGGTCACATTCAGCTGACAGTGTAAACGTAGCTTTAGTCTCATCTGACCACAACACATGGTCCCAGTTGAAGTCCCACCAAATTCCGGATGTTAATGTTTGCGATTGAAGGTGAGAAAATACATTTTCCTTGCATGTCTCCCCAGTAGCTTGTTGGCATGTAGATAGTGCCTGACGGTTGTTATGAAGACTATGCTAAGAACACATATTTTAACCAGGGATGCCAATAATTATGCAAACTGATCTAAGCAAATATACTAAAGCTGCACCCTAACACGTCTGTGTTTTAGTCACCGTGATTTGGCTTAATTAGAGCTTATGTAAAGTAGCCCAAAAGGCTCAGAGTGGTTTGCATAGACTAATTTGCTTGAATGAAGATACATGTGTGCGGGTAAGGTTATCATTATCTGGCAAAAAAAAAAAAAAAATTCTCAAGGTCACAAATACAAAATAAAAACACAGCATTGGTGTTAATACCTACAATTTCAGTTCACTGCTAATAAACCACGTTACTGTCAAAATGTTTAATGTGGATAGTAAAATGTTGAACTCCAACATTCACACACAGTTCGTAGTTTAACGTCACAAAGAGCGATCACTTTCTGTAAAATTGCATCCAAGAATTCGGCGTGGTGATCTCCCAAGTGGTGTGCAATTGGCACTTCTGTTCCTCCACGCACTGCTCAGGGTGAGTCTAGACACTGCTGGCTTTTTCACCAAGACATGGCTCAGCAACGGAGTTCTTGATGCAGCCATTCAGCTCGATGGGCCAGCCTCGTTCCATGCTGACAGAAATGCAGCTCTTTGCAAACTCGGAAACGTGTGTGCGTGCAGGAACTCACCTGATCTTGGCTACTAATTCTAGCATACAGATCATTTCTCAGGTGGAGCCTAAGATACTGTAAATAGCCACTCAGTTGGACGATTGAGCAGAACAACTTTGAAAGAGTTGAAAGAGAGAGAATCTTCTAAAAAAAATTTTTTTTTTACCTCCTTCACATTTCAGGTATGTTTCGTTACTTTACCAAACTGCTTCAGTTATTTCCTAACCCGTAATATAGGAAACATTTTAGAGAGTTTGACATGTGGCATAATTAATGTGTTTAGTGTATTTGTGTAGTTTAGTGCGGGGCTGTACAGAGAACATTACACCAGCAGGTCATTACAGGTAAAAAGAGACTCATGGATTGAGGTTTTAGAAATTTTGATAGATTCACTGGTACAGGTACATTAGACAATCTAACACTGTGTGATAGGTTTTTTTTTTTTTTTTCTTTTTTTCATTGGAGTTATAAAACAAACAAAATTGGTTATAATAAAGCACATAAAAAATAACTGATGAACACTAATGAATTAACAATAAGTTTATGAGTACCACTCTGAGATAGAAAAGTCTGTAATGTATAAAGTATTTAATGTTGTTATTCTTCACTGGAACACTGTCGCGGAGTATTTTAATACAATTTCAAAATATTAAAAAACATTTTCTACTGGCTGAGCTGCGAGTCGTGAATATTCTTAATAATCATACGTAAATGATGTGCTGTGAACATCTGACTACCAAAGACAGCACAGAGTTAAGCTCACTAACACCTCTTCACATTGATTACTCGGTTCGTTATTAGCGCCAGTTAATATTTCTCTGTAGTACAGCTCATGTAACAAATAGTTTAATGTTACTGTTTTATTTTGTAATCATTAACACATTGTAAAATATATACAGTATTAATGGCTTAGGATGCATAACTTTCTAATGTATACTTAAAAAAAATAAAAATGTTTTGTACCTACTCTAATATGTAAAGTCGTGTTTAAACGTTAGCACCCGTCTTTAATTCTTTATTTTTGTGCAAAAACATAATAAAAAAAATAATCTGATTTTTAGCTCTCGGGGCGTCAAGAATCTCAAGAGACAACACTGAGCGTTTTGCACTGTGCCATTACTTATTTAACAACATAAGACCTGTTAGACGACCCAATTTTGACCAAGGTTTAGCTGTTGGACAGATGGTTTTACATTTTGTCCCTTGAATGCACTGGAGTACAGAGGAGTTCATGGAGTTCAGAAAAATCCAAGAGGAAGCGCAAGTCAGAGATGATTGGGCTTTCTAATCATGTCCACATGTCCTCTCAATCCTATTACAGTCCAGTGTACGAGTGCAACTATACACTATATATACATTACTAAGTTGAATAAATTCTGGCTATGTTACGATCTACATAAGATTTGCCATCACATACTTTACATATGTTCCTTCTTCCTCTACGTATCTTTACCTTTGTTACTAAACTAAATTTCACTGTTTCACTATTATCTGATTAGGATTACAATATTTGACTAAATCTGTTATGAACTACATCAGACTGTACACTGTGTGTAGTGGTGATGTGCAGTGGTGTGTAGTGGTATGTAGGTAATGGTGTTTATAGTATGTAGCAGTGTGCAGTGGTGTGCCGTGGGGCGTAGTGTAGTGGTGTCTAATGGTGTGTACTGGGGTGTAGTGGTATGTAGTGGTGTCTAATGGTGTGTACTGGGGTGTAGTGGTATGTAGTGGTGTCTAATGGTGTGTACTGGGGCGTAGTGGTTCTAATGGTGTGTACTGGGGTGTAGTGGTGTCTAATGGTGTGTACTGGGGTGTAGTGGTATGTAGTGGTGTCTAATGGTGTGTACTGGGGTGTAGTGGTATGTAGTGGTGTCTAATGGTGTGTACTGGGGCGTAGTGGTTCTAATGGTGTGTACTGGGGTGTAGTGGTGTCTAATGGTGTGTACTGGGGTGTAGTGGTATGTAGTGGTGTCTAATGGTGTGTACTGGGGCGTAGTGGTATGTAGTGGTGTCTAATGGTGTGTACTGGGGCGTAGTAGTATGTAGTGGTTCTAATGGTGTGTACTGGGGCGTAGTGGTATGTAGTGGTTTCTAATGGTGTGTACTGGGGCGTAGTGGTATGTAGTGGTTCTAATGGTGTGTACTGGGGTGTAGTGGTGTCTAATGGTGTGTACTGGGGCGTAGTGGTATGTAGTGGTGTCTAATGGTGTGTACTGGGGCGTAGTGGTATGTAGTGGTGTCTAATGGTGTGTACTTGGGTTAGGGTTATAGTGCAGTGGTTTGTAATGATATATACGATATACTCACATGGATGTCCCGTGTGTCTCTTTGGGATGCGTCCGATGTCTGGGGACGGTTTCACTCTACTAGGAGGACGGTCCTGGCCTCGCATGATGTGGACAGCTGATTTCATATCATAATCCTCACCTAGCAAGATAGAAATAAAATATCCTCCCTGTAGACTTAGACTCATAACAACAACAACAACAACAACAACAACAAAAAAAAAAACAGGAAAAAACTCCAGAAAGAATTGTTTATTTATTTATTTATGGTGTGTGTTAATTTGTTGATTAATTTTTGATTAACTCATGAAATTCTCTGGGGACTTGGCTGCAGTCGCGCGATATTTCAGGACTGGAATTTCCTACAAGTCTACCTGAGCCTCCAATAACGACCTGGACTCCATATTAACATCAATTAACACGTCTCCTGTTATACTGAACTTCCAGCCTCCTAACACACAGTATGAGTGCAGATCAATCCCTGCTCCCCGTTATCACCCAGATGAGTTTGGGTTCCCTGCCGAGTCCGGTTCCTCTCAAGGTTTCTTCCTACTGCCATCTCAGGGAGTTTTTCCCTCAGCACCGTCGTCCTCGGCTCGTTCATCAGGGACCATCTGATCATTTTTGATCCATACACATTCACATCTCATACAAACTTAAATATTTCTTTTGATTGTGTAAAGCTGCTTTACATATGCTACAGATGCTGAAAATGGTTAAAAGCTCTATATAAATAAATAAAATAAAATTGAATTGAATTATACAATGGTGTGTACTGGGGTGTAGTGGTACATAGTGGTTCTAATGGCATTTAGGCGAGTGTCGTAGTGTTGTGATGCACAGTTGTGTATCAGGGTGTGTGGTGTACATGTGGTGTTTAGTGATGTGGTACGTGCACTTATCTGCTTTACTGGACTCACTGTTTTTCTAAATCTTCATCAGTTTCAACAGGTCAGTGATGGAACAGCATCTGTTTATACTCCTGCTTTTCACAGGTGAGAGAAAAGTGTGTGTGTGTGTGTGTGTGTGTGTGTGTGTGTGTGTGTGACCTTTACAAATATCGCTTTGCCTATTTTGTGGAGTGGAGACACTTTGTTCTTTTTATCCTCCTGACGTGTTAGCTTTACTGTCTTGTACAGGAAGTATAGAGTAGAATATGTGCTATCGCTTCTCCACACATCCAGTCCTACAAGTCAGAGATCATCTACATTCTGTTTCAGTGCTGTGTGTTTTATTATCACTTTAAAAACCCAACTACACCAACCATTTATAATAAAATTGTTAATAATCCTGAATTTTTTTTAATTATATATATATATATATATATATATATATATATATATATATATATATATGAGATTTCATATAGAAATCCTCCCTTAAATAATATTTCCTCCCTTAAACTCATAACAACAACAACAACAAAAAAACTCCAGAAATATATTTTTGTGTGTGTGTGTCCGTATATGTGTTAATTTGTTCATTAATTTTTGGATTAAAATTGTTATTCACTATGTGTTTCATTTAGATTAATTTAAAGTTTCATATGAAAGGGGAAAAAAAAGGATAATAAAAGTGGTATGATGTGTATTATATTGATATACTATTAGTAAGAAAGCCCTACATGTGAAGCCCATCACCATATTAACTTCGCAGTTTCCACTTGCTCATGTGATGACATCAACAAACATCTCTTAAAGAGCCCCTGTATCTATTCTCAGACAGACCGGCACACTACACTATATAGAGTACAGCGATTAATGCCCCTTTAACTACCACCCAGGTACAGTACATACATAACACAGGATAAAACCTGAAAATCTCCCCTATCCAGGAGCCATCACTGTCGTCCTGTCTGTCCATCGTAAGTACTATCTGGTCCAGCAGGCAATGACCTGGAGTGATGCTCAGGCGTACTGTCGAGCTCACCATGTCGACCTGGCCATCATAGAAAGTAATGACGACCTGGTCCAACTTCAGGATGAAATACAGAAACAACAGTTGAGTGCCAGCGCTTGGATTGGACTGTACAATGACGTCAACAGCTGGCGCTGGTCTATGGGAAATGAGCCACTGGGAAGTGTGACACTGTGGGGTACAGATCTGCCCAACAACAAGGGTGGACATTGCGAGTGTGTTTTTACATCCTACTGGGGTTGGTATGATTGGGCATGTTCTGACCCAACTCCGTTTGTGTGCTTTGATGGTAAGAAACAGAATGTTTTTTTAAATTTTTTTATATATATATATCAGTAGAGAAGTTTGTTCCGTCTGTGTTCTCATTCCTAAATTGAATTGTGCTTCTTAAAACAATAAATAGCACATAATAGTGTAAGCCTCAAAACTAGGTTTAACTAGACCTCATTCCTTTTGGTACACTGCATGAAAGAAGTGCTAAGATCTCCATCTTTAATACAGGGTGTGTCACACCATCATGGTAATTTAGTTGTTGTTTTTTTTTTCTCACAGGAACTAAAATTGGCGATGAGCGTTACATTTTTATCGATAACTCAGTGACGTGGTCTGATGCGCTGGCGTACTGCAGACAGTATCATACAGACCTGGCCAGTGCTAGAAGTGAAGCCGAAAACTTGGTTATCAGAAGCTTCACCCCTTATGGGGTTTGGATCGGTCTGTACAGAGATGGCTGGAAGTGGGTCGACAAATCGAACCTTTCCCCCAGCCCTGTCAGCTGGATGTCCGGAAAACCTGATAATGCCCTGGGGAATGAAAACTGTGGGTATTTCTATCACGGTCAGGCTGCTGATGCACAGTGTACAGACCTAATGCCTTTCTTCTGTTACAGAGGTGAGTTACAATTTCATTTAGCCATAAAATTCAAAAACAGCTTCTAGAATCAAGGTTTGTGCGTTGATGTTTCTATCTGTGTATACCTCTGAACATTTCCGAAATTCAGTATCCACAGGACAACAGACCATGAGGGTGAAGGTGCAGTCTGAGGAGGACGTGAACAATCCTGCGGTCGAGACGGCCATCTTGGAGCAGGTGAGTCTCTTCCACGAGTCTTCACTTGTCACAATGCCTATTCTCATCCTCATTATTTATTATTACATATTCTTACTGCAGCCAGAACCGGAGTTTTCATCGAGATCTGACATTTACACACTGTACTGTGATCACAATCTGATATTGTCTTCAGATCCTGCACCACTTTTACATTCACAGGGGCGTCGTGTCTCCATCACACATTACTGAGTAAGAAAAGTACTGTGTGGGTTTTTATTTTTTTATAATTTTTTTTTAGATCAGGCAGAAGCTGAAGGATCAGGGAATGTCAGAGAACATCACAGTGACATGGAGAGTGCAACCGGACGGAAATGTGTTTCACAAGGAGAAAGAAGAAATGTAACTCATCACTTCATACATCTTAACACTTTTATGACTTATCTAAACATGTTAACTCACTTTTAAACGTAATTCTGAGGTGATTTGGCTGAACACATGTTTCAGTAATGCTATAAAGATTTTACTAATGAAATGTTCAAAATTCAATTATTCAATTAATTAAATTGAATCTATTTAAAACGCGTCATGTCAGATGTACTTAATAACACACGAGGAAAGAATAAATGCACCAAGTAAAATAAGGAAGTACAATTGCTTCAATATTTTTCCGCACCAGGGTTTGAAGGATGGAAAGTTTCATGGAATATAGTTCACTCTTACATAGTTTTATCTACATAGACAATCGACTGAGCTATTTCGGGTCTTCATTTCTTCCATTTTGCAGCTACGATGCTAAAGTAGCTAACATATGTAGCTAACAATAATAGTCGAAGAGTCCCTCCTGCGTCACCTGAGCTCTGTGCTCTGTATATTCCACTGTTTTCCTGTTTCACTCACTGGGCTCTAAAACTGGGATGATGTCTGTAAACTATTTTAGTTGTACAATGTTACGCCTATAATCTATTGTAGTAATATTTACATTATACCAATATGTAAAAACTATACTTTTTCTGGGGGAAACTGTGGAAAAGAAATAAACATTTGTATCTAATTTAAAAACTGTGGTCCACTGTCATGTTCTCTGCACGACGAGGCGAACGCAAACGCAGGGTGAACAATCCCTGCAATGTAATGTCCAAACAAACAAACAAACAAACAAACAAACAAACAAACAAACAAACAAACAAAAGACCATAAAGAAAGAATGTAAAAGATTAATCCCCCGGGCGTGCTGGGTCAAAAACTAAACCAAAAGGGAACTCTAACAGAAAGAGCCTGAGAACTTCTCAGCCTTGACCTTGACTGGTGTCTTCGGAACTGCAAACAACTGCTCAGTCCTGGGGGAGAAAATAAACAAGACTAGTTGTAGGAACAAAGATGCTACACAGGGAGCTACGGGTTCGACTGGTATAAATAAGGAGACACACATGGGCGACACAGGTGAACTTAATTTAGTGCTAAAGTGAAACTGAGACAAAGCGGTGGCTCAGTAATCTGGAGAACCAGATCTTATTCCCAGGGACCGAGGTGGCACAGATGTGACATCCATCAAGTATTTACTAATTGTATATACTATTATATAAAGAAACATCTGCCTTGGAGGAAAAATGGAAATCACTGGCCATCAATGGACATCAATCATAGCATCGGAATCCATGCTGCCCAGCTGTAGCCGGTGTAACTTGAGCTTTTTGTACTGTGTCTGTGTACAATTGGCAGCAGGTTCCCCCTTCTAGCAAGCGATAAGTAAGGATAGGCACCAAGTATTTCCCTATACGATGTGTGGTGTTCACTTGGCAGAGGCTATGGGGAAACCAACATCATCCTTTGCACTCCTCTAGTACCAGAGCATATTAAGGGCGCTCAGATCAGCTGCTGATCGAAATCAGCTGATAAGCAGTTAATTTTATTTTAACTGGCAGGTCACTTTTATGTCATTAAATGTAATATTTATTATATTAATAACCATATATAGTGTCTGCTTATACCTGTTTAACAGTCAACTCTTTGTACAAATAAAAACGTCAGCTAGTGAACTTGACCGTGTATCTAAACAACATTTAAGCTAAACAACTCATTATTGTACAGGACATGTCAATACTGTAGCTCTGGTTATGATTTTACATCATTGTTGTATAAAGTACTTGGATGACCATCACTGTGGTATTTCTTCGTTCCAACATATTATGACTTTTTTTTTATAACTTAAGCTCTACTTACAATTAAAAAGTACGGCAATTGCAGCTGTTTTGCAAAATGCCACTTTGTGCCCCCTGGTGGTCATTTCATGAATGAGTGTGAAATGCGACTGATTTATTTTGGCCGCTGTCATTTTTGCCACGCCAGTGATCGCAGCGGTAATAGACATTCTGTTTGACTACCTCCTGTATTATTTCGTCCTCTGTTTACAACATGGCTTTGGTGAAATGAAAACAGCTTTCATTTTGTGGGATCTAAGCAAAACTTATGCTGGTCCAGCTTGTGCCCCTCAAGTCCCTCAGTACTTCCGGGGCACTTCATCAATAACTGTACGTTTGCTGCTTGCACTTCCCACCAGTAACGTCTCATGAGCGCCCGCTGCACTGACACAAGTGGTTGCCTTAAATGAAGCCTGATTAGCAGTAGTGATTTAAATTTCACTACTGTGCCATATAAAGTTATATTTGAATAACTTTACATTAACAAAGATGTTAGATACATAGATGATGGTATTAGGGAAATTGTTCCCACAACTTTCATTAGGGACTTAAGTGTTATGATCAACCCAAAATTTACTGGGACAGCTGGAAAGATGATTTTTTTTCAAAGGCCATATGTCTTGTCATATGTCTCAGCTCACTATAGCAGATGTAATGTGTGAAGCTGAAAATGTTCTAGACATCGGAGCAGGTCGTACTGCAGCTAGTTCTTTAGTAGCGAGTTCTTTGAGACTGGAATAGACGACTGTTATGTGTGTTTTGTATTTCAGTCTCCAGTTCCAGGTTTTCCAGCCTGTCCTCTTCTGATTTGGAGACCTTTAAAAGCTGGCCTAAGCTCCACCCTCTCTCTCTCTTCGGCCTGGCAGGCAGACCAGCAGTATGGATCCTCTCCACCACATATTCAGCGGTCCCTTGCATTTGTCTTGTTTTTATTTACCCTAGACTTTAATAAATTATTTATTTCTTTGGTTAAACCTTTCGTTGGCGTCCTTTATGTTGCACCCCCTGAGCCATGGTGTAACAACGACCCTGGCAGTTACATTTCCAAGGACTGATTCTAAGGTGAGTGCTGGTTAATTCCTGCGCTGATCTTTACAGAGTTTGAAACAGGTAATGGTTTGCAAAGTTTTTCCAGTTGTTATGGTTAGGGAATGCTCATCACAGGTGCATGACTGTGTTTTTCATGATGAGTACTACAATAGAAGAAGCAGGAAAGAATTGGTTTATCTGTTCCTCTGTCTTTTTGCTGTACTTCTTGTGTGGGTGTGCGTGCGGTGCTACATCCGGCTTCTTCTGTGTCCTGTGTTGTGTTCAGTGTTTGGCTGCGGGTTTTTCGTTTGTTGATTTGTGCTGTGATGGACGTCTCGTCTCTTCTCCTCCTGGGTTTTATTGAAGTTTTTTCTGTGGGTGTCGGTGGTAGTGTGCAGGTCTGGGGTTCCTGTGCCGCTCTGGTGCTGGTGTTGAGGGCGGGGTCAACGCAGACTACAGTTCACATGTCGGGATCTACGTTCGCGCTGTGTACAGTAGTGGCGGTGTTCGAGTCAGCGCCGGGTGCGGTGTGTCTCTGTGGTGGCGGTGTGTGTGAGACTGAGCTTCGTGAGTGCTGACTCGGACTCCTCGATGTTTTCCGGCTCAAAAACATGGAGGAGTCCGAGTCCGAGGGAGCTGACTGTCCCCGCGCGGCTCCATGTGGACAGCTCAGCCTTTTGTGTCTGACGTACCCGCACACTGTAAACCCTAATGCTCAAAGTAATTAAGCACATTACTGAGTACTGTTAACTTAAATAATTGCAATTAGGTCAAATTAATAGAACTTTTTTAGTATTTATGGGTTTGTAGAAATGACACTTTTCACATTAGCTGAACAAATTTGATATTTTAAGTAATCTTGAGTAAGGTGACGGTTACTATTACTTAAATAAAGTTCCACCAACTTAAACTCTATGGAGCACTGGTAGCTCAGTGGTAAGTGTTTTGTCGGCCATGTGAACAACCCCGGTTTGGTTCCCAACAGCTACAGTACAGCAACAATATATTTGATTTGCAACGAGTTCAACAAACTCAAAAACTGATAGTTCTGTTTACTTAAAAATGGAAACATCACGCTGGAGCTCTTACACCCGAGCGGGATGGCTCTCATGGGGCTGACCCAACCTCCCGAATCGGGCCAGCTCCCTCATGATCGCCTCGTCCTGTACAAACGGAGGCACGTTTGAGATCAGCACTCTCGTGGGGGGCAGATAGATGGGAGACCGGGACCGCTGATCCTCTCACAGTTATTCCGCTGTTTACGAGCGCGCTCACGAGGTTCGTCTTTTTTAAAAACACCACCACCGCTTTGTTCATCCGGGAGGCTGAGTAGAAGTTCTCACACCCGACCTGCTCTCCCACCGCTAACTGCACTTCGAGTACCCCAGTGTCCGTGACGCACCTCACACTCACATTCCGGAGAGACAGACTTTCCCCACCGGCCTCAGAGGCCATGGTGCCCCGCTCACTCTCTCTCACAATAAAGTTTTAAATTATATGTATTTTAAACAACATTCACTGAAAATTTTTTTTTAATAAAGTGAGGAAACAGAATAAAAAAAAATAAATTGGCAAGACACAAATAGTCTCACACACAGCGCAGAGAGAGAGAGAGAGAGAGAGAGAGAGAGAGAGGTTTTAAACTCACTTTATTATGACAAAAGTTTTAGGCTATTTTACAATTTAGATACAAATGATTAATTAATTAATATTGTGTGTATATACAGAGAGAGAGAGATATATAAAATCTTTGTTTTTTTCCAGTTTTAGTTTTTGTCCATTAGATTACAGTTTTATTTACAGTTTGTGGGTTGGTTTCAGCTGTTGTCCATTTTTTCTTCTGAGTGTCGTTTTTTTTTTTTTTTTGTTACCTGTTGTGGAAGTTTTTTGCAGTTCTTTTAAAGTTTTTACTACCTGTTTCTTCTCAGTTTTTGACAGCTGTAGGAACAGATTGACCTGCTCCTCTGTCTACAGGTGTGTGTGCGGTGCTGCGCCCGGCTGAGTCTGACTGCGGGTTTTCCGCTTGGTTGTCGGTTCTGTGTTGGTCGTCTCCTCCCGTTTCCTCCTCGGTTTTGTTTTCAGGTCTTCAGGCGTCTGTGGCGGTGCGCTGGTCTGCAGACGTTGGGGGCGTGGTCACGGTCAGCACTGAAAACTGGACCGGCATCAGGTTCTGCGCTCGCGCTGTGTACAGTAGTCCCGGTGTCGGGTTCAGCGCCGAGCGCAGGGTGCGTCTCAGTGCTGCCGGTGTGTTCAGAACTGACCCGTTGGAGTTCGGGTGTGTCGGCGAGGCCCGCCGCAGGCACAGACTCCTCAGTGCTCCCCCACTCGCTGTCCTCACGCTGTTGCCGCTGTTTTCCGGCCGTGTCGCCGTGCGAGCTCCCCGGGTGAACCGCTGATCCTCTCTCACATTAATCCCACGCCTGATCAGTGTGTCCACGAACTTTGTTTTAGTTAAAAACACGACCGACGCTTTATTCATCCGGGAGGCAGAGTAGATGTTCTCGCACCCGATCCGATCTCCCACGGCCAACAGCACCTCTTCCACCAGTACATCGTCTCCCGGCACACATCTAACACCATGCCAGAGGGACAGAGTCTCCCCACCGGCCTCAGAGGACATGGTGCCTCGCTCACTTTCTCTCTCACTATAAACCTTTAACTTTATTTTATTAAACTACTAACATTAACACAAAAATAAATAAATAAAGTGGGGAGAAATCAGGAAAACTTGGCAAGACGCCAAACAACCCCCTGCTCCTCTGACATCCAGCGCATGCGCGAAGAGAGAGTGAGAGAGAGATAGTGAGAGGGTTTGAGGTTTTAAACTCACTTTATGACAAAATTAAATAAGGGACTATTTTTTACAAATTATATACATATATATTTTATAAGTATATACACATGTATACAGAGAGAGAGAGATTCTTTTTTTAAACGCACTACACATACACTCTAGTGCACACACACACACACACACACACACACACTCATACATATACACGCACATAGACACTATATATATATATTTGTTGCAGTCATTCAGTCTTTATAGTTTTTGCTTTGTTCAGCTTCTGTCCATTTTCTCTTCCTCCTGAGTGTCGGTGGGTTTTTGAGCTTTTTTTCCTGCTGATTTTGCCTTTTTTAGTAGCCTTTTCACTAAATGTTTCTTGTTTATGTCCGGTATCTGGCGCTGGTCTCTGTTTGCTTGTTCCTGGATGTCTCTGGTCGTGTCTGGGTCTGAATTTGCTGTGCTGGACGTTGTTGCTGCTTCACTGAGGGTCTGACTGCGGGTTGTGTGTTCTGTGTTGGATGACTCCTCTCTCTTCCTCCTGGGTTTTTCTATACTGCACTTTTTTGGTGTCGGTGGTGGTATACTGGTTTGTGGCTGCTTTACCTCTTCTGGGCAGATTGTAGAGGCGGAGTCGGCGTTGGGGGCGGGGTCACTGTGTGTGGTGGGTACTATCCTCGCACTGTATACAGTATTGTCACTGTTATCTGCTCCCGGCGCGGTGTGTGTCTCTGTGGTGGTGCTGTGTTCAGCGCTGACCTGTTCGAGTCGCGACTGCGGTCCGCTGTGGGCTCCGCCTCCCCGCTGTGGGCTCCGCCTCCCCGCTGTTCTCCGGCTGGCTGTCCTCGCGACGCTGCTGCTGTTTCCCGGCCGTATCGCTGCGCGAGCTCCCCGGCTGCACGGCTCCGTGTGGACAGCTCAGCCTTTTGTGTCCCACGTCCCCGCACTCAAAGCACCTCGGAGGTTTCGTGCTGGCGAAGACGGTGTAGCCGCTGTCCCCCTCATTACATTTAAAATGAACATTTAAAGTTTGATCTTTATTGTTTAAAATCATTAGCACTTGCCTGTGGAAAGGCAGGATGTGCCGCATGTTGGAGCTGAGCGGGATCGCTCTCATGGGGCCGATGAACTCCCTGAAATGGGCAGCTCCTTCAATATCGCCTCGTCCTTTATGAACGGAGGCAGGTTAGATGTGACCACCCGCGACTCCACGTGCAGACAGAGGGGGTGACTTTAGCCGCGACTCCTCTCACACAGATTCCGGCTCCGCGTCAGCGCGCTCGCGAGCTCGACCCTGTTCACCACCACGGCCTTGTTCATCCGGGAGGCGGAGTAGATGTTCTCACACCCGATCCTCTCCCCCACCGCAAACAAAACGTCCTCAATCGGCACATCGTCCTTGGGGACACACCTGACGCCATGCCGGAGAGACAAAGTCATGGTGCCCCGCTCGCTCTCTCTCTCACTGTAAACTTTATATTAAGTGAAAAACATTCACTAACTAAATAAAACTAAATAAATAGATAAATAAAGAAACAGTCTTCCGAAAACTTGGCAGGACGCCAAGCAGCCTTACGCACGTTCACTCACACCCGGCGCATGCACAGAGTGAGAGAGAGAGGGAGACAGAGAGAGATAACAGTTAGGTCTGGTCACAGTCACACTGTGTATAAGGTGAATGTTTATTTAGAGCAAAGTGCAAGCAGGGACTCCGACAGGACTAACTATGACATCATCACTAAAAGGGCGAGCCAGAAGGAAACACAGACATGAGGGGGAACTGAAATGTAAAGCAACCAATCACCTCACCGTCAACAAACCTGAGTGAACAATGAGAGTGGGGAGGGCAGCATCTAAACATAGCAGTTCACCAGAATACTCTACGTCCACGAGTCCCCCAGATCTGCTCCTTTACCTAAGGCTCATCTATTTACAGAAATGCTGCGCTAAATAAATAGGTTTTTAGCCTAGACTTAAACACTGAGACTGTGTCTGAGTCCCGAACATTAATAGGAAGACTATTCCATAACTTTGGGGCTTTGTAAGAAAAAGCTCCGCCCCCTGCTGTAGTTTTAATAATACGTGGTACTGACAGGCAGCCTGCATCCTTTGATGGAAGTAGGCGTGGCGGATCATAAGACACTAGCAGTTCACTCAAATACTGTGGCGCGAGACCATTTAGTGCTTTATACGTCAAAAGTAGTATCTTGAAATCGATGTGAAATTTCACAGGGAGCCAATGCAGTGTAGATAAGATAGGGGTGATGTGCTCGTATCTTCTGGTTCTAGTGAGGACTCTCGCTGCTGCATTCTGTACTAACTGAAGCTGAACAACCAGACAGTAAGGCGTTACAATAGTCCAACCTAGAGGTGATAAAAGCATGAACTAGTTTTTCTGCATCATTTAGTGACAATGTTTCTTATCTTGGTGATATTCCTAAGGTGAAAGAATGCTACCATGGTGATATTATCTACATGAGCTTCAAACGAAAGACTTTAATCTATCATCAAACCGAGGGGGATTCTTGTGGGAATTTGCTTAATAGTAGTATTGTACGGCATTGTATACAGTGAATGGAATGTCCGATCCTGGAAACTGGTAAAACAATTGTGTGTTCACTGGTAGAATTATAGGAGAAATCTATAATGCTCAGAGCTGTATTTTTTTTTAAAATAATTTTTTTTTTAGGTATTTTATTTCTTATGATGGAACATTTCAAGTGTTGCTAGAATAAGTAGAAGTGTATGATGGACTGTGTTAAAGTCTCGCTTAATGAAAAAACAAATGGTCGCTAATAATAAAGCTTGTTTTGCATGTGATTAAATATTGTCTGAAAGAGATTATAAATGTAAAACATAAGTGTTAGTCAGAAATGTTTCTTTTCCTGCCAGTTTGTAAATTGAGAGACAGTAATGAAGCCCATGTTATGTTGCTATATTTTAACTGTAAATTCAGGTACCAAGCCGGAGGTCTATACCTTGGTGGGATATAAGGACAGCTCATGCTGAGCAGGCACTGGTAAGGTTGCAGGAGAAGGCATACGGTTTGCAAATGTGCACGATTTTGACTATGTCCTCTGTGACAGGCCATTGCGGTAGTGGAGACTGGTGAATCAATAATCAAAGAAACTACGGCTGTGCCAGAGGAAAGGCTACGGAGTGCTCGAGGCCCCAGTCGCTCTGTTACCAGGTTGTTCTTTCATCCAGAGGCCGAGGCTAAATTGGAATTGAAACCAATACCTATGAAAAGTGGAGACGCACATCGGGAGAGAAACCTCGACCTGGGTGTGCCAGCCTTTGAAGCCAAGTTATACAGGGAGTATGATCATGAAACAAAACACAGTTATGCACGAGTTTGGCTATTTGATGATATAAAGCAATCACTCATGACCGAGAGAGTACTGAGGGTAAACATGTGCTTCCCTCCAGCTTGGCGAGAATGAAGGCGTCGTAGGAAGATGCCCATTTCAGAGAGGAAATGCTGCAAAGCCGCTGCTACCGGACATCACTGCAACATCTGTGGAAAACGAATCAGTTGATATTTGTGAAGCTGATGTTATCAAAAATGTTCTTCATATCGAAGATGTATTCTGTGGTGTAATGTCTGCGGTCAGCACACTCCTTAAGAAATTGTCTGGCAGTTATTAACTCACAATGATTTGTATTTTGCTGATTATGTTAAAACTATTTAGAGGCAGGAGAGAGCAGCTTAGTTCTTCAGTAGTTACCTTAGAAGGTGAGAACCTGCTCAGTGGTTAGTAGGGTGAGGCTGTTAGAACATGAGTCACAGGACCGGGTTATAAAAGAGTTCTGTTGTACTAAGATAATGTTCTTAGTTACCAGGCATTGTTAATTTAAGTTTACAAGACTTTGTGTTCTTTCATTTTCTTCTGAACCCTTTGCTTAGTTTTACTTATTAGGGACTGTTGAGAGGTTCGTACCCCAGTACTGTGCAGCAGCTGGGAGTTCTTTGACTTGGGGAACATTTCTTGTTTGAGTTTGTGATTAGGGAATGTTTATCAAATGTAATGCGATAATCTTCTGATCCCCACCAGAGCACATACCGTTCATTTGTTAGGGCACTTGTTCATACGCAGTACGGTAAGGCATGGAACACTTACTTCCTGGTTTGTTTGATTTTAAATATTTCTTATTAACTTGTACAGCAAAATAAACAATGCCTGTGGCCCATTTACAGTGAACGTATTCCCCCAAATATGTCAGATGTTTTGCAGTATAGACTGGACCAAATATTATTCTAATAGCTTTTCCACTGTCACAGCACCTCAACAGTTTGTTCAGGCTCCAGTATCTCCAAAAGGCCAGCCGTCACCCGTCTGACTCAATCCTCCACAGCGGAGCTCTTTATCTGAAGATAAAGAAACATTACAGAATATCTAGGTGTGAACAAAATAAAATATATTGATCAACCTATTTAACACAGAGCTAACACATAGATGTGGCCATTAAGAATGCGCGATTTTTCCTGCGGAATGACGCAATTCGGCACGCGGCATGCCGTGACATCCCACAAGCAACTTTCGGGAATTTAAATAAATGTTTTCTGCTTCACTGAATATCCGTCAGATGGCACATGGAAGGACTTTATCTAAAAGCCAGACAAGTACAACGAAGAATCGTGTATAATGATTTAGCCTAAAACAATATTGTTTCCAAAGCTGAAGCAGACATGAATTTTATTTTGTTTTACAGTAGATCTTTCATGATGAATTTGCATCATATTATGTTCATAATGATGAAATGAGATGATTATAATTGTTCTTTAAAATTCATGATAAAATGTTTCTTGTATAGTTTTTGTAATGTCTTAACAGGGACAAAACAATGCAAGACATGACAATGCCTTGGTTTAAATGCTCTTAAAATTAATGACATTTTCTGATAGTAGGCTTCCTGATAGTGGTAGCTATGCAAATGTCCTGATTCGTGAATATGTCAACATGTGTTTGTTAAAACATACAAATGTGTCAACATTGAGCAGCATCAGAAGACATGAATGAACACACACACACACACACACACACACACACACACACACATATATATATATATATATAAGGAAATATTCTTATATGCACACAAAGTGCTTTGGGCTTTTTATAATAATAAACAATGTTTTTTTGCTGTTTGTGTCCAGCATTTCATCCATTATTTGACCACGGCTGGAAATCATAGCTGGAATGTGATTGTGAATTTATGGCTGAAATAAAGCTGTTCATCATCGGCGTGCGTGAATCCGTGGCTCGCACATTTTACAAAAGGCAGCGTTTTGATTTTCCTTGCCACTGCCGCCGTCACCCTCGGCTTGCTCATCAGGGATCTCATTATCTAGACACATTTTTCTTACACATATATACATTTCCATAAGTCTTCTTTTCATTTTCTTTTCATTTCTGTGAAGCTGCTTTGAGACAATGACCATTGTTAAACGCGCTATAGAAATAAAATTGAATTGCCTCCGAGTGGCGCAGTGGTTAAAGCGCTCGCCCTATCATCCGGAGATCGCTAGTTCGAATCTGTAACCTCTCGCAGCCGGAGGTCTAGAGAGAGCTGATTGGCCGAGCTCTCTCAGAGGGGAGGGGTGAGAGGTACTTAGTGCTCCCACATTAATCACGGCTCTACAGCCAGTCAGGGGCGTCTGTGAGCTCGCGCGGCGGAGGGAACGGATAGCGCTGTCATCCGAGTGTGTTACGCCGCCCCCAACGGTGCGCGAGCGAGCAGTTCGAAAAGATGCGGTCGGCTGGCGTCACGTGGTTCGGAGGAAACACGTGATAGTCTTCGGCCCTCCCGGCTGAGTGGTAGTAGTAGCCTTAATGTGGAGCCCCCTAGTGACGGGGAGGAATTGGACACGACTAAATTAGGGAGAAAATCGGGGAAAAAATCCAAAAAAAAAAAAAAGAAAGAAAATTGAATTGAATTGAATTCAACATTTGTGTTTGTTTTGCTGGCGAAACACATTTTAGACAGAGACGTCTGCTCGGTCTTGTTCATTCTTTTTAAACTCCTCAATTCTGCCAATTCCCCCATCAGCGAAACCGGTTTGATAAGTTCACACCTATTGTGAATGAAAGGTGAGAAGAGGGATTACAGTAACTGGAGGTCTGCATGTGTTCACCTCGGAGCGCGCCGTCACGCTGTATTCAGCAAATAGACTAAAACAAAAACATGTTTGCATCAGCATTGGAGACAATATTGTTGTAGTCTAACTTTATTAAAGATACACTTTCGTATTCTTTGTTGTATTTCGTCTTTTTTTTTTTATTTGAACAGAAGATGATAGTGGGCTGGTAGGCAAGTTATTTTTTCATGTAACTTAAACGGCTGAATGAAGTTAAATATACAGAATAAATTAATAATTGTGTTTGCTTTACATTTGAGCACTCGTGTGTAAATAGCTTTTCCATTGTTTATACTTCCATGTCATATATGTGTGTTTAATACTGTTTTATTCATATTTTACATTACATGCAGTTTGTAATTTACTTCTTTAGTGCTTCTTGCACTATCTCTGGACTCTTGGGACAAAAATTGCACACCCTTCACACCACATCACTATTTATTCTATAGCAGAAGTCACTTTAAGTACAAAACACTTTATAGCACACTTGCACATCCCCCTGGACATCTCTATTTATATTCCATATTTTCCATGCTGTACACCTCGGTTCACCCAGGCTTTATTACATTTCTTCACCCAGGTTTTCTTATTTTCTTATTCTCCTATATTTTTTATATTTTTATTTTCTTATATTTTTATTGTACATTTATTTTATTATTAGTGTAAATAGCCTTAAATAGTTTTTTATTCTAAGGTATTGCCTAAGCATTTCACTGCATATTGTACTGTGTATGACTGTGTATGTGACAAATAAAATTTTGATGAATTTGATTCTGCTGATCTCTTCTCACCTTTCATACACAATAGGTGTGAATTTATAACTGGGTGCGCTGTTCTGTAGGGGAGTTTAGATGAATTAACCAAAGCAGACGTCTCTGACCAAAAATTATTTCCCAGCAAAACATAAAATAGAAAAAAATAAAAATGTTAATTGATAGCAATTAAATCAGATTTCATAGTTGCATTTGATACGTTTTGATTTTGATACAGTGGAACCTCGGATTGCGAGTAACGCTGTTTACGAGTGTTCCGCAAGACGAGCAAAGATTTTTAATAAATTTTTATTTGAGAAACGAGAAAGTTTTGGTTTATGAGTGCCGAGGATCATGTATCACGCATGCACCTCTTATTTTGACACCAAACGTCACACTTGCGCTGTCTCCTACTTATATAACCAAAATCTCCCTCTCTGTTTCAGCGTCTCCTATGTGTGCGGGTGTAATTTGACACCGACACGCATACACACTCTTTCACCTTTTCACCCCCCCTCCCCGCCCCCCCCCGCCCACCTACCCGGCTTCGCAAACACACAGAAACTCTGCTCGTCTCTTACCTGTATAACCAACATCTCCATCTCTCTTTCAGCGTCTCTTATGTGTGTGCGCAAGTAATTTGACACCTACACACACCCCGACACATGTACAGACGCTCTCTCACCTTTTCACCCCCTTTCTTTTTTCTTGTTAAAACGGTGTTTCCGCTGTGTGTGTGTTGTGAAACTTAAAAAGTAATCTCGTTAGTATGCGCTCATGCCAGTGTCAGAGAGATTTCTTTTTTTCCCATTAAAACTGTGTTTCTGTTGTGTGTGTTTGTTGTGAAACTTAAAAAGCGAGGTGGGGAGAGGGAGGAGGATTGTTACTGTGTAAAACAAGGCGAGGGAAGGGACTAATTCCACACACACACACACACATACACACAGCGCCTACGCGCTATGGGTGGGCGTATCAATCCTTAATATTGATACTTTTGATATAGGGGTTGTATCGAAAATGATCGATCCAAAACGTAAAATATCGATATTAAGGGCTTTTTTAAACCAGTGATTTTATTTATTTTGCATGAAATATGATATTTAAAATGAGCTTCTATATAATGCTTTCTCTTATGCAGCTCTTTTCGCACGTCACGCACATTGGTCACCCCTCCCTGCTGCGTTTTGTTGCCCCACCATCGCGTGACTCAGCAGAGCTTAAAACAGGCAGCTGCAGAGAGAGTGAGAGCGAGGTGCGCGCCTGCCTTGGTATCATGGAGCTGGTAGATCACAAGGCGCTGTGTGGAAGTGTGTGACTGCTGTGAATGAAAACACAACGAATTACAACGTCTGTAAAAAAGGTCATTCGCTACTGTCATAACACCACCAACTTACACAAACACATAAAACGACATGACAAAGAGAGCTCGGAACTAGAAAAAGAAAGAGAGGAGGCAAGTCTTTCAGACCGAGCCCCGCCCACAGAGAGACAGAAGTCACTGGCAGAGTCCTTTCAGCTCCAGAAATATCCAGGTAGCGAACACTGGTAAAATATGTTATTAGTCATATTGGATCTTCAGCATGAAGTGTCATCACCATAGTTGTTGTAACAAAACGTAACCATGGGTAATATAAACCACAAATGAACAATGCTTACACTAACCATGGTAACTATAGTAACCATAATAACTGTGGTATTTTTTGTAAAACTGCGGTTTTATTCACCAAAGAATTTGGTTATCTAAAGTGATTATTTTGCTGGTGTTGAAAAATGGTAACCCTTTACAAATAAAGTGTCATTTGTTAATGTATTAATGAACAAGTAAAAGTGAATAATACATTAGTTACAATATTTATGAATCATCATTAATGCTATTTAATGAAAACTAAGATTTAAAAATAACTGAATTGCGCCGGGTGTGTGTTCATGGTGTGTGTGTTTAATTTAACCATGAAAGGGACACTATAGGATTCTTTTTTAAGCTACAAGTGGATAGGCTATAGACTAAAATTAATAATTTTGTTATTTCACCTAGGTGATTCCCCAAACGCGATAAATATTACAAGGAGACTTGCTGAAATGATTTTATTACTATTCTTGTATATTTTCATGCAGTTTCATGTTTGTATATTGAGTCTATTACAATAATATATATTTTTTAATATTTGAAAATGTCCTGTTTTTTGTTAACCTCACACACTAAGAGCAAATCACATCACAAATTACAGATGTATTCAGATTTAGCAAAATTATGCAATCACTTCATAAATTGTGATACAGTGATATCCCCTATGCAAGAAAGTAAATGTAATTTATGTTGTGAGATAAAAAAATATATATATATCGGTATCAGTATCGGCAATATTGGCCCTGTATTTACTTTTACTTACAAAATTTTGCAGCATGGCCCACCTCTACTACGCGCACAAACGGAAACACTTATCTGTCGGGATTTATTTGTACTTTTTTTTTTTTAAGGTAAAGTGCAAGTTAATTTGTTTTATTTTCACTTTATAGATTGTATTAATTATTTTTTATGTATTTATTTTTGGGGGCTGTGGAACAAATAATTTAAGTTTCCATTATTTCTTATGGGAAAATGATGATTTGGTTTACGAGTGTTTGGGAACATGAGTCCACTTCCGGGAATGAATTATGCTTGTAATCCAAGGTTCCACTGTACTTTTCTTTTGATTTACTGTATGGACATTTGTATTATGCTTTCTCTGGAGAATAAAAAACCCTGGTAGATTGTCTTGAAAGTCTTGAGCAGTGATGTACTGGCCATCTGGAGCACCATGAAACATTCATTGAAATATGCAATTCTTATGCACAGAAAAAAATAAACTACACAGCAAAACTCTGTTATATCATATTATGACATGAATAAATCGGCTCACATCGGAGCGCACTGTCGTGTTGGAAAAGCCAGCGTTTATCTAGCGAGTAGCCTATATATTTGTGTTTGTTGCATTTCTGGGGGAGTATGTCTGAATTTTTATCGATAAATCACATGTGTTTATCAGCCTTTTGATCAAAACGTTGCCTTTTGTAAAGTGAAAGTGCGAGCCGCAGGTTTACACACACTGGTTTTAGTGTTTTAGTGTTTAATTTAAAGCATGATTTGGGGCATCGCATTTCATTATTATGAACATAATTTATGAATTACATTAAAAAAATATCAAATCCAACTATAAAGATGAACCGAGCGGGCAGTAGAGCTCTGATTAGACCAACTCAACATCTCGGAGCCCAAACCTCATTTAAGTGACATTTTTTTTATTAACGAATATTGTAAGTAAACAAGAGTAGCACAAGTTTAGAAAAAAAAAAATTCAGACTATAAAAATTATTCAGCATCTATTTTAGGTGCGCCAGCTGGCCCTGTTCTTATATTGCTCTTTGTCAGGGTCAATTTTTATGGCCTTTAAAAAAAATTTTTTTTAAATGTTAAAACAGGTACATCTGTATGAATAAACCGAGATGCGTGTTTCTTAGCTCCACCCCTGTGAAAATGGTGAATTCTGAGCTTCTACAGATTCATTGTTACTGTTTTTTAAACCTTGCAATGGAAGAGTCTGAGAATTTTTTTTTTTTTTTTTTACCATAACCTGTGTTGTATTGTTTTTTATTACTTTTGTATTCTTTGTTGTACTTTGTCTTTTTGCACACACGCGCGGGTGCATTACAATAATAATAATAATAATAAATTCACAGCACTACTACTACTAATAATAATAATGAAGAAAGCAGTCAAAAAAGAATCATCACTGAAGGAGAGAAGAACATTAAGAATAAATACTTATCAGTATGTAGCCAGGTGGGAATAGTACATGCAATTACAATGTACGCCACCAGATGGCACTGAGGTGATACGGAGGGATGAAGCAATTGAAGCGCGTTGTGTTTGAGGTGCATCTGATTGTTTCATTCAGGTAAATGTGCTGTAAGGTGTGTCTGTTGCATCCAAATATTCTGTTAGAAATGTTTAAGAGTGTGTTATACACAAATCCCGTTGGGTGTTGGTGGTTAATATTGTTGTTTATGCTGGATGTTAACAGATAGCGCGTGACTGGTGAGAAGTCTGCCACGAGACGAGACGCGCTGCTTAAGAGGATGAACTGAACAGCCAGTATTTGGAGAATTTTTTTCATTCATTCATTGTTGTAAAGAACATTTTATACAAACACTGTGAAACGTAAGATTGTTGACAGTGGAATGTGTCATTGCTGTTGTTTTATCAGGAAGAGCCACTACAGTTATTTTTGTAGTGAACAGCATTTCGTTTCCTTTTTATTTGCTGTTTGTTACCAGCAATTTTGGTTAGCTCGAAATTTGAAAAGTATTTGCACTCGAAGCTGAGGCTCAGTTTCACAGCGTCTCAGGTTGAACTAACTGAACACTGAGCATGTTGGGACTGTGCTTAAACGGGAGAATTCCCTGAGACTCTTATTTTATTTTTATTGAACCCCAATTTTTATTTTCAGAATAAAAACACCCAAAAGACACATAACTATGTCCTGTGCCGGTTCACTTTCACTAAGCTACAAGTATTTACAGTTTGAGCTCGACACGTTTATGAGATCTGTCGCTTGCTGTCAATGGGCGCCTAGGAGAGATAGACACATAATACCTCAGATTGAAACACGACCGCCCCCTACAGGTAATCAAAGCACAACATCATTTTTACAGCTTCCCGCGCACTGCTGCAGTCAGCTCGCGAGATCCTGTAACGTGCATCTTAATGGCCTCATCTGTACTGCTTTTGGAATTATGGAATGTAAATAAACTGCCTAGCGTTAGCCACTGTCCGTCTCTATTAAGTTCTGCATTAAATTAACCGGGAATTTACTTAAAACTCGCACAAATAAGTTAAGTGTTATAGCACTCGTATATGAGCATTCGTTTAACTCTGAAGCCAAACTATAACTGAGTATTAAAGCATCCTTACTCCTTAACTGATAAACACTTTTCGTTAACTACGCGCTCGCGCCACTGTGCAAAGTCACGGCCAAACTGGGGGGAAATATAAACCTGGTTATGAGCGCCAGCTCGCTACCTCCTGTAAATCTAGTCTCAGCTTGTGTCTCTCATGGACTGCATCATTTCAGTGATACCAGTCACTGAAATAACCTGCAGATTAACTCTTACCGTGGTGTAGTGGTTAGCGCTGTCGCCTTGCACCTCCAGGGTCCGGGTTCGATTCCCGTCTCTGTGTGCGTGGAGTCTGCATGTTCTCCCCGTGCTTGGTGGGTTTCCTCTGTGTACTCCGGTTTCCTCCCACAGTCCAAAGATATGCAGGTTATGCTCCTTCACTTCTACTACCTTTGCAGCAGATACTGAGTTGTGAAAATATATTGGATGAAGAATTTAATTTGAAAACTCACCAATTATGTCTTCATACAACCCACTACAGATCTTTATATGATGGTATTAATTACAAACAAATTGTGGTCAAAGGATTGTGCCATTTCACTGATGTTGTACGTGGATGATTTTGAAATTTGTTATCCCCTTGGCATCTCCAGGGGAAAAAAAAAAAAAAAAAAAACGTATATGAGGTGTATGGGGACATTAGGGAATCTACCTGCTAGTTCTCACTCGTCCCCGTTATCCTTTTATTTGGCGGCTCTTATCCATAGTGATGATGTGAAGTGCTATGGTTATGATAACTGAGGGGATTATGACCAGAGGAAGGTTAAGTTAAAAATAAAAATGTTTAAACGTAATATATTTTCCTCCTGGTTCTTGTTTTAAATGGGTCATAAAAAATAGTAATAATTATCGATATCAATGATATGAAACACTGATGTCGTGATACAGTTTTCAGCCATATCGCCCAGCCCTAACAGAACCTTGAGTGTCTACAGGCCTGATGTATGCTCCATTCACATTTTTTGTCATTTTTAAAAAGATTTTTTTGTTTTTGATCCTCGATACATCCATCTTATCCTTCAGACATCTGATTTCCTTAGATGTATTGCATTCCTAAACTATCTTTATATATTATACCACTTATTTTGTATCTATCTACATAACGTTTTTTTTTTCTTTTTTAGGATTCAAAATTTCCTGTATAATAGGCCTCTTTCCAAACCTAGCAAAAATACCTATAAAAAATTAAGTTTCGTACCTTTTGTAATTTCATATTTTGCCATTCAGTAGTGAAGACTACTTCACTTCACTACTGCGCCAGTAAGTTGTATTCAATTCAATTCAATTCAATTTTATTTCTATAGCGCTTTTAACAATGGTCATTGTCTCAAAGCAGCTTCACAGAAATGAAAAGAAGACTTATGGAAATGTATATATGTGTAAGAAAAATGTGACTAGATAATGAGATCGTCCCTGATGAGCAAGCCAAGGGTGACGGCGACAGTGGCAAGGAAAAACTCCCTGAGATGGCAACAGGAAGAAACCTTGAGAGGAACCAGACTCAACAGGGAACCCATCCTCATCTGGGTGGTAACAGATAACATAAATTGTATAACATCATGTGTGTTACGCATATGAAAGTTCCATAAACAGAAGTTCATTTAAATTAACACAAAGTCCAGTTCAGCACAGGGATGAGTCAGCAGGTGCAGAGGGCAGATGGGGTCTGGATCACTGGGAGCTCAGGAGCAGCATGTGTAGATCCAAACCAAAATGAAGAAGAATCCAGCTGGAGTTGGTCCTTCTCTGGATGCCTCTGGGTCAAAGCAGGGTCGGCCTCTGTCTACTGAAGCTGGCACGATCTCCAGATGCCTCGGGATGGGTGGAAAAATAAAGAGCAGGTGAAAAGAATTAGCGTGGTTGCCATTCAGGATAGATGTACTGGAGTATCAGGTAAAGAAATTAATTATGTGTATGCCAGATTAAAGAGATGCGTCTTGAGTCTACTTTGAAATTGGGAAACTGTGTCTGAGCCCCGAACACTGTCAGGAAGGCTATTCCAAAGTTTTGGAGCTAAATATGAAAAGGCCCTACCTCCTTTTGTAGATTTTGATATTCTGGGAACTACCAGTAGTCCGGAGTTTTCTGATCTTAAGGAGCGTCCTGGATTGTAACGTATCAGAAGACTGGTTAGGTATGTGGGAGCTAGACCGTTTAGAGCCTTGTACGTAAGTAATGCTATTTTGTAATTAATTCTAAACTGAACAGGTAGCCAGTGCAAGGATGATAATATTGGGGTTATATGATCATATTTTCTGGATCTAGTGAGAACCCTGGCGGCTGCATTTTGGACTAACTGTAGCTTGTTAATTGAGGATGCAGGACAGCCACCCAGTAATGCATTACAGTAGTCCAGTCTGGAGGTCATGAATGCATGAACCAGCTTTTCTGCATCAGATACAGATAAAATGTTCCTAAGCTTGGCAATATTTCTAAGGTGGAAAAAGGCTGTTTTTGTGATGTTGGAGATATGATGTCTAATATCACACCCAGGTCTTTCACTGTCGAGCTGGTGGTAACAGAACATCCTTCTAAACGCAGGCTGAATTGTGAGAGCTGGTGTGTACTGGTTTTTGGGCCAATAAGTAATATCTCTGTCTTATCTGAATTTAGTAAAAGAAAATTATCGGTCATCCAGTCTTTTATATCTTGAATACACTCAGTTAGTCTAGACAATTTGGGTATTTCATCTGGTTTTGTGGAAATGTATAACTGAGTATCATCAGCATAACAATGGAAACTAATCCCATGTCTTCTGATGATGTTACCCAAGGGGAGCATGTATATTGAGAACAACAGAGGTCCTAAAACTGACCCTTGTGGCACCCCATATTTCACTGGCATTACACCAGACTGTTCTCCATTCAGATCTACAAAATGGAATCGATCAGACAGGTAGGATCTAAACCATTTTAACGCCTGTCCCTGAATACCAATGTGATTTTGTAAGCGATCTATTAGAATATCATGATCTATAGTGTCGAATGCAGCACTAAGATCAAGTAAGACAAGAATTGAGATGCAGCCTTGGTCTGAAGCTAAAAACAAGTCATTTGCAATTTTAACTAGTGCAGTTTCTGTACTATGATGGGGCCTGAAACCTGACTGAAATTCCTCGAGGATATCGTTTTCCTGCAAGAATGTGCATATTTGGGCTGATACTATCTTTTCTAATATCTTTGATATAAATGGAAGGTTTGAAATCGGTCTGTAATTTATTATATCATTTGGGTCTAAATTAGATTTTTTAAGAAGAGGCTTAATAACTGCCAACTTGAAAGGTTTAGGGACATGACCTAGACATAATGAAGAGTTGATAATATTTAGAAGTGGCGCTCCGGCTATACTTATCACTTCTTTTAAAAGTCTAGTTGGGATTGGATCCAACAAGCATGTTGTTGATTTAGCCGAGGTGATAAGTTTGTACAGCTCTTCCTGTCCTACACCTGTAAAGCTCTGAAAATCAAATTGTGAAGCTTTAGACTGGACTGGATCATGAGATGTTAGAGGTTGAATTTCCATTATTTTCTTCCTGATACTATCAATCTTTTCATTGAAGAAGTTCATGAAGTCTTCACTTCTAAGCTGTGATGGGATACTCCCTGCAGGCATCTTAGGATTTGTTAGGCTAACCACTGTACTAAATAGGAACCTGGGATTGTTTTGGTTTCTTGCTATGAGTTGGCTCAGATGCTCGGCCCTAGCCGCTTTTAGAGCCCGTCTATAGCTGCACATACTACCTTTATACGCGATTCTAAAAACTTCTAATTTAGTTTTTCTCCATTTTCGCTCGTGGTTACGGGTTGCTCTCTTTAGGGCGCGAGTATGACTGTTGTAACATGGTGCAAGTGTTTTATCTCTGACTTTTTTTAATCTGATGGGAGCAACAGTGTCTAATGTACTGGTAAAAATAGTGCCCATGCTGCTAGTCACTTCATCTAGATCGTCTGCACTTAGGGGTCTGATAAGAAATTGGGACAGATCCGGCAGATTACTTGTGAATTTGTCTTTAGTAGTCGGATTAATATTTCTACTGAATTGATAACGTGGGGAGGCACAGCTACGTTGTTCTACAGGTAGAGTATATACTAAGAGATGATGATCTGTGATATCATCACTTTGTGGTAGAATGTCTATATTAGAGACATCTATACCATGGGATATAATTAAATCTAGCGTATGATTAAAGCGATGAGTTGGTCTATTTATATTTTGTTTAACCCCAAAGGAATTTAGCAAATCTATAATTGCGAGTGCTGAAGTGTTGTTAGCATCGTCTACATGAATGTTAAAGTCTCCTACTATCAGCACTTTGTCAGAGTTAACCAATAGGTCTGATAGCAGATGTCCAAACTCTTTAAGAAAATCGACATATGGCCCTGGGGGTCTGTACACGGTGGCCAGAACGAAGTGTTGCAAGGGTTTATTATGTATTTCGCTGAGTGCAACATTAATGATAAGCACTTCAAACGAGTTGAACTTGGGCCTTGTTTTCTGGGTAACAGTGAGAACATCACTGTAGATAGTTGCGACACCACCACCACGACCAGTTTGACGGGGTTCGTGCTTATAGAAATATCCTGATGGAGTAGACTCATTTAAACCAATATATTCATTTGGTCTGAGCCAGGTTTCAGTAAGGCAGAGTGCGTCAAGGCAGCAATCTGAGATAATTTCATTAACAATCAGTGCTTTAGGCGCAAGGGATCTGATGTTGAGAAGCCCAAACTTTAGAGGTATATTGTGATTACTTACTTGGCCTTTTTCTGGTTTTATAGTTATTAGATTGTTTCGAGCAATTTTAACAAATTTATTCTTTTTTCTCACTATTCGGGGAACAGACACAGTTTCTATAGGACAAGCTATGTGTGCGCGTCTATCTGTATGGTAAGTTGCATTGTGACTATTATGTTTGGAATCTAAGACACGACTTACCGCCAGTCAGATGGTTCGTAGTGTCCTGGAGATGTTGTCTGAGAGGACTGCTGCTCCAGCTCTGCTAGGGTGCAGTCCATCGGTGTGGTAGAGCCTAGGACGCTCCCAGAAAACATTCCAATTATCAACAAAGGGTAATCTCTGTTGCTGACACCAAGATTGTAACCATTCATTAAAAGCGAACAATCTACTGAACCTCTCGATTCCTCGCTGGAATGTGGGAAGCGGTCCGGATACGATGATCCTTGTCGTGGGTGATGTGCTGCGGACCTTCTCAACCAGGCTCCTGAAGTCCTTCTTCAGGATCTCCGTCTGCCTCAGCCTGGTGTCGTTCGTGCCAGCATGCAGGACCACAGCTCCAAAGTTCTCCCTCAGGGCCGCAGGCACCTGTGCAGCAACATCAAGAACACGAGCACCAGGTAAACAGCGAGTGCTTCAAATTCAAATTCAAATTCAAATTTTATTTGTCACATACACAGTCATACACAGTACGATATGCAGTGAAATGCTTATACGACCGCTCCGTGACCTTAAATAATTTTTACAAAAGGAACCTATAAAACAGATTCCAACAAAGTTACAAAATATATATATATACATAAAATCTGAAGTATGAAAAAATGTGCTCTTGTCAGAAGTGGGATGTGATGTAATATATTGCGACTATAGTCTGTGAAAACTTGAGGTAGTTTTTTAATGAGATGAGGGGGGTGTGAAAAGAAGTCCTTGAAGTGTGCAAAATGTGCATATGTGCATATATGTGCAATGTGCATTGACATAATTGTCCGTTCTGTTGTGTGCAAGAAAATGCAAAGGTGTTTAGTCCAGTGTGTTGGTTTGATTGAGAGACCGTATCGCCTGCGGGAAGAAGCTCCTTCTCAGTCTCTCTGTATTGGCCTTGAGGGAGCGGAAGCGCTTCCCAGACCGCAGCAGAGAGAACAGTCCATTGCTGGGGTGGCTGAGGTCCTTCATGATCTTCCTGGCCTTGGTCCAGCACCGCTTGCTGTAGACAGAGTGCAGGTCAGGGAGCTCAGTTCGGATGATGCGCTCAGCTGATCGCACCACCCTCTGTAAGGCTCGTCTGTCCTGCATGGTGCTGTTCCCGAACCAGGATGCGATGTTTCCCGTCAGGATGCTCTCTATGGTGCAGGAGTAAAAGTTCCTGAGCACCTTGGAGGGCAGTCTGAAGTCTCTCAGGCGTCTGAGGTGGTAGAGACGCTGTCGGGCCTTTTTCACCACGGTGTTGATGTGACAGGACCATGATAGGTCCTGCGTGATGTGAACACCGAGGTACTTGAACCTTACCTTTAGCCGTGGTAGCACGGACGTGCCGGACGATGGAGTCTCCGATGACCAGCGCGTCGTGTACCGTCTCGCGAAGAGGAGCGAAGCGGTTTCGGGTCGGGATCTCGAAGACGGGCGGCGGCGGAGGGGGAGAGGTCCTCGCCCGGGGCCTAGCGCGCGTCTTCCGCTGCTGCTGTATCCAGGCTTCGTGGTATCCCGGCGCCGGGGTGAAGGAAACCTGGGCGGGCTGCGTCCGTGGTGCGTTGGACCTGGACAGAGAAACACGCGGAGTAGAGGTTGTGGAAGGATGTGCGTCATGCTGAGAATTTACCTGGGACAGGTGAGCGTCGGTCCGTGACGATTCCAGCGCGGCTTTCCGCTGTCGTAGCTGGGCCAACTTCACCTGTAGGTCACGGATCTGCTTCTCCAAGGCCTCCATCTCCAAATCCGCCGAGTGAAGCTCCAATGTGTCCTCTCCTGCACTCAGAGGCAGACACACAACCGACATGGTGTAAAAAATAAAATAAAAACCGAATATAATCGGTGTGGAAAACGCGTAGGCAAACTTGTGATAGCCGGGCTAACGGGCTAGCGATGCTAATGGTATAGCCGGCTAGACGCGGGTGCGTGGCAAAACTATTAAAATTTAGCAATATAACAGGAGTTTCGAGTGAATATATTATAAATACTTATCTGTTATATGTTCGCTCTTCGTAAGAAGACAAAAAGTTAGAACGTCAATCTGGATTGAGCTGGAAAATTGGTCAGTCTGCCGGAGCTCGGAAAAACGCAGCCTCTCCGTAGTGGGCGAAAGAAGTTTTTCAGTTGTTTATAAAAATATCCTGGTTCCCGAACAAAATCGGAGAAGTACGTAATTCGACGATGTGCGGTATGGACCTCGTAGGAAAGTTGACGAAGACCGAGAAAGGCAATCAGTACATTTGTGTACCCTATCCAGAGTGTACCCTGCCATGTGCCCTAAGTCTCCTGGGATAGGCTCCGCCCCCGTGAACCTGAATACAAGATTAAGCGCTATAGATGATGAGTGAGTGAGTTTCATCATGGTGCTTGATGGGTTTTTCAAATGAACCTGACCATACTGTCTTTGTGAGAACTATTCCAGATCGTGGTTATTGTTGTTGTTTAATTACCTAATTCCACGTGTGTTGTTTCACAGTTTCATAGTCGTTTCATATATTGTTCTATAATGTAGAAAATAAATCCCCCCCAAAAAAATGCCCCTGAATTAGACGAAACGTTAGACTGGTAATGTGAAGTTGCATGAGAACATGTTATGGAATGCATTACATTTATAAATGGCACAGAAAGAAGTTACGTTTAGTTTTTTTTACTTTTCTTTCTTTAGGTAAATGCAGAAGTATGTTCTCTTTTTGGTATAAAGAGAAGTCTCTGTTCTCCTTACCATCCACAAACTAATGTCCTGGTGGGACGGATGAATGGTACTATCCAAAGGTAAGGTCCTGTTTACAGTACATAACCTATGTAAGATATTGTATAGCATATTGTATAAGGTATAAGCTTAATCACCTTCTCTTCTATTTAGAGCCCTGGCAAAGCTTTGCGATGAGAAACCAGAAGAATGGGACACTTATCTTGATGCAGTCCTCTTCAATATCAGGACCAAAAAACAATTGACTACAAAGTTTACCCCATACTTTGTCATGTATGGTATGGAGGCTTGTTATTTTTCAGAGGTCCCAGAGTTTCTAGGCCTGAGTATATCTGTGGTACAGATCTCGCCATTAAGAATGCGCAGCTTTTCTCGCAAGATCCCGCAATTTGGCTCACGACATGCCGCGAAATCCCTTAAGCAACATTCGGGAACTTAAATAAATGTGTTGTGCTTCACTGAATATCCGCCAGATGGCGCATGGAAGGACTTTATCTAAAAGCCAGACCAAGTACAATGAAGAATTGTGTATAATTAGTTATCCTAAAACAATATTGTTTCCAATGCTGATGCAAACATGAATTTTATTTTGTTTTACAATAATAATATTTCATGATAAATGTGCGTATATCTGCTTCATATTATGTTCATAATGATGAAAAGAGACGCCCTAAACTATGAGGCGCCGTATAGGGCTTAAATCAAACTTCACTCATGCACACACACACACATGTGAAACACTTGCATACACATATATGAAACAGTCACACATCTATATATACTACAAACTGCTCACATAACTACATATGAAATGCGCGCACACACACACACACCTATGAGACGCGCGCACATATACACAAACTCCTGTCCTGATTCGTGAATATGTCAACATGTCTTCGTTAAACCGTAAAAATGTGTCGCGCACCATCAGAAGACATGAACGAACAAATATAAACATGAAATGCTTCGGACTTTTTATAAAAATTATTTGGCTTTTTTGCTGTTTGTGTCCAGCATTGAATAATTATTTCATCCATTATTTGACCACGGCTGGAAATAATAGCTGGAACGCGATTGTGGATTTATGACTGAAATAAAGCTGATCATCGGCGTGCGTGAACCCGCGGCTCGTACTTTCACTTCACAAAACGTGCAGACATACTCCCTCAGAAAGTCATCGCCTCTTGCAATAATGCAGATCAAACATACATCACCTGTCCATAAATAAAAAGGAATATTTAAGCACATACGCAAAATGTATTTTATTTAAACATTACAGATTAAAATAACAAAAGTAGACGTGCTGAGCTTCAGTTCATTGTGATGCGGACAAACGGTCCAGGAAGGAAACGGGTTTCGTTATTTTACAAAATCTGAATATATTCAGTAAATGTATGAATTACACTCAAAGTATCAAATCCAACTATGAAGTCTGATTTAATTGATATCAATAAACATTTTATTTGTTTCTATTTATGTTTATGGTTCACTGGTGAAATACATTTTAGACAGAGACGTCTGCTCGGTCTTGTTCATTCTTTTTAAACTCCTCAATTCTGCCAATTCCCCCATCAGCAAAACCGGTTTGATAAGTTCACACCTATTGTGAATGAAAGGTGAGAAGAGGGATTACAGTAACTGGAGGTCTGCATGTGTTCACCTCGGAGCGCGCAGTCACGTTGTATTCAGCGAGAAAACAAAAACAAAATCATGTTTGCTTCAGCATTGGAGACAATATTGTTTTAGGCTAACTTTTAATAAAAATTATACACTTTTGTATTCTTTGTTTTACTTCGTCTTTTGCACACGCGTGTGTATCTTTAAATTCGAACAGAAAATAATAGTGGGCGGTTGAATGAAGTTAAATATACAGAATAAATGAATAATTGCGTTTGCTTTACATTTGAGCACTCATGTGTAAATAGCTTTTTCATTGTATATACTCCCATATCATATATGTGTGTCTAATACTGTTTTATTCATATTTTACATTACATGCAGTTTGTAATTTACTTGCAATTGTACTTTTAAAATATAACCTACGTATCTACAGTATAAGTATATTTAACCACTTCAGCTGTGAATGAGAAATTTGGTCTGGCTTTTAGATAAAGACCTTGTTTGATATAATTATATTATTTAATTAATTATCTTATTAGAAATACAATTTTATTCTCTATATTCTTGTTGAATATAGTCCTTCAGAGCAAGCACGGTGTCAGAAGATTCTGCTGAATCTCTTCTCACCTTTCATTCAGGATGTGTGTGAATTTATCAAACTGGGTGCGCTGTTGGCAAATACTGTAGGGGGTTTTAGATGAATTAACAAGACAGTGCGGACGTCTCTGCCTAAATTTTATTTCCCCAGCAAATGAAATCAGACTTCATAGTTGGAGTTGATACTTTGAGTGTAATTCACGATTGACCTGTATATCAACTTGATAACTAGCGAATGCTTTAGTAAAGGGCTCTAAAACAGCGGCAATATGAATGACAATGGAATATTACAGAACGTGCGAGTTGACGCCCATGCACCTTGACGCACATTAAAATGTTGGATTTGAATTAAAATGCCACACATTTCACACACACACACACACACACACACACACACACACACATAAATATATATTGGGCTTTTAAATAAAAATCCAACATTTTAACACATTAAGGATATTCGTGTTTAATTAAATTCTTAAATCCTCGTGTTCCAGTGTTCATGCAGTAATTTGCTCATGTTCACCCATGGGCTGACACTATGATGATTCATTATTTATTATTATGCTTACTTATTCGGAGAGATTCTGTTTGATGCAGATTGACCTGTATATTAACTTGATAACTAGCGACTGCTATTAAATGCCACATATGTTAACCCCATGGGTGAACATGACCAAATTACAGCATAAACACCACATGTGTTTTTTTTTCTCTCTTGCTATGGTACCTTTACTAACATTTAAAACTATTTATTATAATAAGTGGTGCAGAGGTGTATAATAAACTGAAAAGATAAACACAAAAAAGATGGACAGCTATTTATTTCATTATCATTTTAAATATTTATCAACAACATCCATTCATCAGTGCAGTATTGTTATCGATAAATCGCATGCGTTTATCACCTTTTGATCAAAACGCTGCCTTTTGTAAAGTGAAAGTGCGAGCCGCGGGTTTGAAATGAATTGTAGATTAATTTTAAAGCACAATCTCATTTCATTATTATAAAGATAATTTATGAATTACACTCGAACGGGCGATAGAGCTCTGATTAGACTACGTACAGTAGGAAATAGGCTCAACATCCCGGAGCCCAAGCCTCATTTAACGAAAAACATAATAATTAACAAATATTGTAATTAAACAACAGTAGCACAAGTTTAGAAAAAAATATTTAGACTCTAAATAGATGCCAAATTATTTTCTAAGGTGTGCCAGCTGGCACTATTCTTATATTGCTCTTTGTCAGGGTACTGAGATAGTTAATCAGCGGTAGTTTTCACTACTACTACTAATGATAATAATACTGAATGGAGAAAGCGCAGTCAAAGAAGTATCATCATTGCAGGAGAGAAGAAAATGAAGAATAAATACATATCAGTATTTAAAGTTTGAGCTCGACACGTTTATGAGCTCTGTCGCTTCCTGTCAATGGGCGCCTAAGAGAGAGAACACATGTTTGGCTTCAGTAGACACACAATACTTCAGATTGAAACACGACTGCCCCCTACAGGCAATGAACGGCATTTTCACAGCTTCCCGCGAGCTGCCGCGGAATCGCGCGAGATCCCTTTTCAAGAAACGTGCGTTCTTAATGGTGAGATCTGTAATAACTTATTTTCCAAACATTTTTTTTTCATTTCATACTAAAATTTAGAGAGAATAATAAGCTTGTTGTTATTATAATATAATTTTAGTGTTATTTCAGAGAATGAGATAATAATGCTATTCACTATTTATTGCACAGATAAATGAAATTGTGGAGCACGTTCTGGAGGAAGAAATCGTAACCTCTGCTCTTAAAGTCCAGGACCAGGTTTTCAGCGCGGTAAATAAAAAAAATGAAAACAGCAAGAGACAAGACAGAGCAGGGTCTTGGGGCCACACAACACAAATTGAAAGTTGGAGATAGAGGTCTCAGAAAGAATGTAAAGAGTCAGCAGAGAAAAGGTGGAAAACTTGACAAAGAACTTCTGGGTCCTTTCACAGTACTGTCCATTGATGGAAAGAATGTAGAACTGATTGATGAAAAAGGGATCAAATAAAAAATCTGGATCATCTGGTTCCATACATACAAGAGAGGCCACGTGTGCCTCACAGAGTCCAAAAGAATTTCAGTTCTGACCCTCTGTCTCCCGCCCCAGCTTTCAAATCGCTCTCCAAATTTGAGCACAGTACCCGACATTTTGATTGTATACAGTACATCTAATTTCTTATACACCACAGTGTGAACTGTTTTATTTCAAACATTCACAGAAAAGAAAGAAAAAAAAAATCTGCTAAACTTTGGCAGGTGTTGATGCAGCTTAGTCAAGCGGTGTTGGAGATAAAAATAAATTTGTTCAATTGGGACATAGCACGTCGTGCACCTGGGAGAGCACTTGAGAGAGAGGTAGCACCATCATAACATCATAACATCTGTCTTCCTAAAGGTCATAAATGCGTACATACTGTATTTGCCTTGGTAAGGAAGCGTAACGAAGAGAAAACTGAAAAAGCATGTTTCATCGATTCTTTCGCTATGACCAAGGTGTGGCAGGGATCCTGTAGCATCCTTAGAATGGTACACGCTTACAAAAACTGAAACCTTACAACGAGGAAAACTGAAATCAAGAGTATTAAAATAGTACTTTTAAAAAAGTTTTACTTAAGTATTTTTGTTTTAGCTGGACCCGACTGAGTTTAAGATTGTTCTTGGTGTCACTGGTGAACATAGTGACTGGACTCTTGCTATAAGTAAGCATACATTCATAAAGTTATACTTCATGAAATAGAAACCATTTCCTTACACCTTGCCTTGTCAGATGTCATGATATTCAAAGACTGTGTGTTTTCTTCTTTTTCTTTACTTCTCATCAATCACCTGCTTAAATTTCTAACTTGTTGGTCTTACATAAATTCCCTGACCAATTATTATCTTCTTCGGAGCCGTTTTTCTTTGTTCCTTTTTTAAAGCTGCCGGCTCTCAAATTAATTTGCTGCTGCATGCATTATGTAGTATGCTCTATTTTTATTTCTGTTTGTTTCTTTTTCTTTTTGGAATTGTGGCATTTGTTTCAGACCATGTATCCATGTGATAAAAAGACAGTCTGGGGGAATCTGAGCTAAAAATACGTAAATGCCTTGACAGCACAAGGTACCAATGGCACTTTCTCTACTCTATTGAATTTCTTCATTTTCACATGTTATGAGGTAATCGGACAAATGAACATTCCAAATATTAGAATTGTTTTCAATACTTGTATATGTGGATGAATATTCTCTGTTGAAGACATTGCATTCTGACATTGTTAAAAATCGAAATTTCTGCCTCCGAGTGGCGCAGTGGGTAAAGCGCTCGACCTATCATCCGGAGATCGCTAGTTCGAATCCCGGGTGGTGCTGTAACCTCTCGCAGCCGGAGGTCTAGAGAGAGCTGATTGGCCGAGCTCTCTCAGAGGGGAGGGATGAGAGGTACATAGTGCTCCGACATTAATCACGGCTCTACAGCCAGTCAGGGGCGTCTGTGAGGGAGCGGAGGGAGCGGATAGCGCCGTCCTCCGAGTGTGTTACGCTGCCCCCAACGGTGCGCGAGCGAGCAGTTCGAAAAGATGCGGTCGGCTGGCGTCACGTGGTTCGGAGGAAACACGTGATAGTCTTCGGCCCTCCCGGCTGAGTGGTAGTAGTAGCCTTAATGTGGGAGCGCCCCCTAGTGACGGGGAGGAATTGGACATGACTAAATTAGGGAGGAAATCGGGGGAAAATCCACAAAAAAAAAAAATCAAAATTTCTGCCGTCTCTCTTACTTAGAGAAAAGTAAAGGGTGCAATGTGTCATGGTGGAGGTGTGAGACTCTCCCACACTCACTACAAAGAGATGGAGTGTCATGTGGTGTATTGGTGTGCAAGGTATGCCATACTGTACATACACAATAAATATATATATATATTTTTTTTTTCTTACAATTTTATAACATTTTAAAAATGTGATTCTTGAATGAAACCCAGCTCATTGATAAGCACAGAAGAAACATGGCAGTCAGCCTTCTCCAGCAATCGGGTAAATAATTTGATGTGAACAAATAAGATGAATGAATATAGATATCATTTTTGTTTTATTTTAAGACATTTTTTTTTTATCTGTATACTGTAACACCTGTACCACCGCTAGCTCACGGGATTACTGAGTTGACGTTTTGTCCCCACCTAGTGTGTCTACGTGTGTACTGTCTACACTTTAACACTAATGAAGAGCACCTGTGTGTCCCACGTGTGTCTACCTAGATATTCCGGTCGAACCCGTAGCACCTTGCCTGTTCTCTGTCGTGCACCTTCTTTGTTGTCTCTGTTTTCATGGTCGCTAAACGTTCTGTGTCTCCTCTCTTTTTCACCCCAGGACTGAGCGGTGTCTGCAGGTGTGGGTCTGTTTATACGTGGACGGGTCATCACTCCTGACAAGGTCCTCTGGTCTACGAGCCTTTTTATGTTTGTTGAGATTTTGTTTTCCCACCTGCAGACCCAGTCTGGGGAGAAACGGTTACAGTGTCTTTTTTGAGTTAAACGTGAGTGCAAAAGAGAAAAGAAACAAACAAATAACTTAAAGAAATGGAACCTGCTTCTGCGTCCGCTTCTTCTGATCACAGACATCACATACACCTGTATAACAGATGACACCAGTGAACTCTGTTCATTTTGCGGAGAAGTGGAGACGGACAACTCATGGGTAAAGGACAATACACACGTGGACAAAATTGTTGGTACCCTTCGGTCAATGAAAGAAAAACTCACAATGGTCACAGAAATAACTTTAATCTGACAAAAGTAATAATAAATAAGAATTCTATGAATGTTAACCAATGAAAGTCAGACATTGCTTTTCAACCATGCTTCAACAGAATTATTTTTAAAAATAAACTCATGGAACAGGCCTGGACAAAAATGATGGTACCCCTAACTTAGTTTGTTGCACAACCTTTTGAGGCAATCACTGCAATCAAACGATTCCTGTAACTGTCACTGAGACTTCTGCGCCTCTCTGCAGGTATTTTGGCCCACTCCTCATGAGCAAGCTGCTCCAGTTGTTTCCGGTTTGAAGGGTGCCTTTTCCAGACAGCATGTTTCAGCTCCTTCCAAAAATGCTCAATAGGATTGAGGTCAGGGCTCATAGAAGGCCACTTTAGAATAGTCCAATGTTTTCCTCTTAGCCATTCTTGGGTGTTTTTAGCTGTGTGTTTTGGGTCATTGTCCTGTTGCAAGACCCATGACCTGCGACTGAGACCCAGCTTTCTGACACTGGCCAGCACATTTCTCTCTAGAATCCCTTGATAGTCTTGAGATTTCATTGTACCCTGCACAGATTCAAGACACCCTGTGCCAGATGCAGCAAAGCAGCCCCAGAACATAACAGAGCCTCCTCCATGTTTCACAGTAGGGACAGTGTTCTTTTCTTCATATGCTTCATTTTTCCGTCTGTGAACATAGAGCTGATGTGCCTTGGCAAAAGTTCCATTTTTGTCTCATCTGTCCATAGGACATTCTCCCAGAAGCTTTGTGGCTTGTCAACATGTAGTTTGGCATATTCCAGTCTGGCTTTTTTCTGATTTGTTTTCAACAATGGTGTCCTCCTTGGTCGTCTCCCATGTAGTCCACTTTGGCTCAAACAACGACGGATGGTGCGATCTGACACTGATGTTCCTTGAGCATGAAGTTCACCTTGGATCTCTTTAGAAGTCAGACTACCCCTCACACACCCACACACACAACATATACATGTGTGTATATATAACCACACATACTGTACATACACACATAATAAAATAATGTTTCAAAAACACTATCTTTTAATTGAAGTATGGTGAACTTATGTTCTTGGGCATCCAGAAAATCTGTTTCCCCTCCCCACTGGCTGTGAAAGTATCAGGGACGCCTGACACTGACTCAGAGATACAGTATGTGTGCAAAGGTAATACAGTGAGATATTTTTTTAAAACTCCGGGAAATCAATTCTCCCAGTTAACATATGTAATAAATTTCAAGCTTTCGTACTTTGTGAAATGAAAGGAAAAGAATCGTTCAGATACACTATTTAATGTAAAAATCCTATTATAATATGTGCTGTGCCAATTATGCATGTCTGTTTTAACATGGATTTAACATGGATAACCATACAGTATATCATGGATTTCCCATCATTCCATGTGCTTCCCATCATATGTGGGTGTAGATGTACATGTGATGGCTGAATTTATTCAGATACGTAGTTACGCATGAATATCACGAGTAGACACTCTACCCTCGAGTTACATGCTATAATCAGTTACAAAGTATAACCTTAAATATATTTAGAACAAATCAACATCACATCCGTCATCACACAGCTAATGTACGGGAATTAAAATTAGTCCTGATGTCAGTACTTCACCAGCACACCAGCCTTTTGCAGCGGTTTAAAACGTCTGAATTATCTTCAAATATACAAAAAAGCGAAAAGACACTCGATTATTTTGCATATGTTGTTTGTTTAATTCAAAATAAAGTTTGTAAGCACACTTTAAAATGAGAGAAAAACCATCAAAATCCTCGTTCGCCCTCTTAGCGCTAGGTAGTGAGTGACGTCATGATTGCGCGCGACCGGGGAAACCTAGGGACACTGAATTTCCCGGAACACCGGTATCGAAGACGTCCGCTTCCCTGGGTCACGTGACTGACGAATGGCTTCCGTTCTGACTCGATTGCTTTTCCTGTATTGAATTTGTAATTGAATTTCCAAGCTTGAATTTTTCTATCTGAATTTCACAGTTGAAATGGACTGTTGAAAAATTTGTGTGACATTCAGAGCACTTAAATTTAAAGATGTTGCTTTTTTAAAGTCAAATATTTCAGTTTAATAAATTCAGTAGTATTTAAATTTCCAAATTCAACAGTGGTTAAATTTCAAGACATATTTTTCAAAGGCTGATATATAGGCTTTTTTTCCCCCCTAGATCCGTTTATATGTGCTGCTTTGCCAAAGAAGAGCCTCAAGCTGCGAGTGATTCTGAATCCTGATGATATCCGGAAGATAATTCTGCCACATTTTCAGAATTTCAGACACACTGGAGAAACTTATGGATGAAGTCAAGAAAGAGTGCCAGTTAAATGGGAGTTTTGGGCTACAGTACCAAGACAAAGACTTTGGATGTGCATCAGTAAATTTGATGTCTACAGCTGACCTTGAGGATTTAACCACTGTCAAGGTCATCCCAGTAACAGAAGCCTGCAGGCAAACATTTGATCACTCTGTCCATGATGATTCACAGTCTGTTCATTCAGATGATTACCCTCCAGCTCAATTTCCACAAGAACTCAAGCATGGCCAAGTGAGTTTCCTATTCCAGCTTTTTCCTTTGAAACTGAACTACAGTTACAAAAGGGAAATGCAGCATATGAGTCAAGCATGACAAGATTGACACTGAGCTCAAAAATGAAGTCGGATATTCTGGGAAAAGTCGCCGAAGAGGTTTTCAAGTATAAAGCATATCCAACAGACTGTGACTTTAGTGTTTAAAGGCTGCTATGGGTGCAAGCAGAGACTACAATACAAGGTGGGCAACTACCGAACCCAGCTTAAGGGCATTGGGTGTCCTGAGTTGCTTGCAAATTCCCTGAAAAACAAAGAACCAGATGATGCATTTCCAGCAAAGAAGGTGAAGAGGCCAAGGCGAGGGGAGGCCAACCACATTCACAACTGACAATCCTATTGGAGAGACCCCTGGAAAACTGGAGAGTGAGAGGGTGGAACTCTGAAATGATGTGAAGAAGCGAAATAATCACACTTTGAGGACAAGAAGTTGTGGAGAAGGAAATTGGAGTGGAGGAGTTGGAGAGATGGCCTGCGGTCTTCACCATGAATGAGGTATGTGTAGAGCTCAGTCAGCATTTTATTTGATGGGGAAACTTGTGTGGTGAGCCAACAGGTATATCTGGATAACATGATGAGGGAAACAAAGAATGGGGGAGTCCCTCCAACCTCACTCACTCATTATCTAACAATAACACACTCTTACCAGCTTCTGTAAATGATGCCATTTGCTTATTTCGACGTAGAAATAAAATTAATAACCAGAGTAGATTTCAAAACCCGGCCCTCTACAATATTTTCTGCTTCTCATTTGGCCCCTGGGGAAAAATAATTGCCCACTCCTGGTCTATTCCAATTCAATTTAACTTAAATGTGTTGGACCATATCCGAGGTGAGGGGGGCAGCATTAAGTGATTTTTAAATGCATACATCAAACATCGTTTTTGTCAAATAGATCAACTTTTATTAGTTTGTTCAGAAAGAGGAAGCCCCAGTAAATCAGAACCTGAGAGATGCACAATGGCCGTGTTTGTCTTCAGGTAGGAGACTGTCTTCAGCCAACACAAGAAACCAGGATTGTGATTGAGGGAATGGAAGTCCTTAATGAATTGCCATCAGTCACACATGCATGTGTCATGTTGTTTGGCCTCATCTATGTGCTAAAGTTGAGATATAAAGGTGAGCTCAAATACACTTCTGAGGCGCTGCAGAAGATATTAATGGAAAATGGGCAAAAGAAAATGTTACATGGAGTGTGCAGTCTGAGCGTCAAGCTTTAAACTTTTGCATAAGTTCAAGACATTTGCGTGCAGCTTGTTTTTGTACGTTTTTAATGCTTGTATACAAATAAAACATTACAGCTATTCAGAGGGTTCATTGTTGCATTTGCGTTCCGAACAAACTAACTGAGCAAATTCGACAAAGTCCTGTTATGTAGTTTAAGTAAAATGTATATTTGGACTGACGCTAGCAAACTGCAATATGAAGATGACAGTTTAATGGACTTTTTATTCAGTGTAAGTGGCGACTTTTTATATAAAATCTGTTTGCATTAGTTCCCAGTTTATTGATTTATCTATCTGCTGTTTTGAAAATCACTGGCAGCGCCAGCAGCGGTCAGATGTGACTTTTGGTAACTTAATAATCTGTTTACCAAGTCTGGAGTTACAGCTTACTGTCAGTGTCACAAACTCACAATGTCACCTTTCGCTCAAAAAGACGCTAAAGTTTCGGAAATACAGTGGAACCTCAGATTGCGAGTAATGCGGTTTGCGAGTGTTCCGCAAGACGAGCAAAGATTTTTACTAAATTTAGACTTGAACAACAAAGTCTTGGTTAACATGATAGGAGTATAATGTATCATGCATGCGCTTCTTGTTTTGATGCCGAGCTTCGCATGATCACAACTGAGCCAATGGTTTATCTCTCTCCTGTGCTGTGGAATTGTGGGTAATCATCTCCGCTGCTGGGTCTTAGTGCTTGTCTCTCACTGGTATAATCAACATTAGTGCACGTGTGTACTGTTTACTATAACACTGTGACTACGTGTGTGTGTGTAAAACATCTTTTATTTTGTGTGTGTACACCGCACGTGTGCTATTTATTATAAGACCTGTGTGTGCGCGTGTGTAAAGCAAAAGAAAGTCTCATTGGAGAGGTTAAAGATCCCTTTGCGCCTTCTGTGTATCAGCCTGCAGTGCGCACGCATCATTTGACAGCATGCACTTTCACACACACACACACACACACACACACACACTGCTCTACACAGAAACACTGTTCTGTCGCAATTTTTTTAAAGGGCAGGTTAATCTGTTTTATTTTGACTTTACAGCAGTGAGTCTGTTAGTCTGCGCTCAGTCAAGTGTCAAATTAGAGAGATTTCCTTTTTTTCCCTGTAAAAACGATGTTTCCGTTGTGTGTGTGTGTGTGTCTGTGTGAAAGTGCACGGTGTCAAATGACGCACACGCACCGCAGGCTGATAGACAGGGGGGGGGGGGGGGGGTTTACTGTGTAAGACGAGGAGAGGGGAGGGGCTAATTCCACACATCCACACACAGCGTCTGCGCGCATAAACGGAAACACTTATCTGTCTGGATTTATTTTATTTATTTTTTTAAGTAAAGTGCAGGTTAATTTGTTTAATTTTTACTTTATATTTTGTATTAATTATTTTTATGTATTTATTTTTTGGGGCTGTTGAACGAATAATTTGAGTTTCCATTATTTCTTATTTGCTTTATTTACGAGTGAATGTTTTGGAATACGAGTTATTATACGAATTATGCTCGTAAGGTTCCACTGTGCTATTAACTTCACTATTACAGCGGCTGCACTACCCGAGAAACTGATTAATATAGAGTTTTGTGAGCTCAGGGTATTTTTTATGAGGAGAGTGTTTGTGCTCTCTGAAAATGACAGAGAGAATCTGACTGAGTGTTCTCTGGATTTAGATAAATTCAGCATTTATTTATTTTTGGGTAAGAGTTAACCTGCTGTAACTCCAATACAATGTCAGTCAGTCCACGAGGGACACAAGCTGGTTAGGTGTACCAGAGCTAGCGAGCTACAGTAAACACTCCTAACCATGTCTGTCTTTTCCCCACTCTGGCCGTGACTTGGACATGATAGCGCGAGCACTTAGTTAACCAAAGTTGGATAAAAACAGTCAGTAGGAGCAGGTGAGCAGTTGGGCCGCTTCAATACTCAGTAAGTTATAGTTTGGCTTCAGAGTTGCACTAATGCTCATATACGAGTGTTATATCGCTTAACCTATTTGTATGAAACCGCATTAAGTAAATTCCCGTTAATTTAATGCAGACGTTAATACAGACAGACAGCGGCTAACGCTAACACAGTTCAACGGTTTATTTACATTCCAGAATTCCTAAAACAGTATTTTACACACTCTGGTGGTTTATAGGCTTATTAATGTCTTTAACTTTTTTTTCATCAAATATAGATATTCTGTTCATGTTATTTATCTTTGTTTTTAGTAAATTCTCTTCTTGTTCTCTTTAACCAGAGCTCTGCAGTGGAGGATTAACTCAGAGGGGTGACGGCTGGCCTGGAGGAGCTACTGGAGGAGCATGAACGACCCTGGAGTCTACACATGGGGGAAACAAAGACTTTTAAAAATTGTTCCATCTTTGATAGTTTTTAATAATAATAATAATAATGATAAACAGATGGACCGATAAGCCGTTGGTGTTATCCAGGTATTTTACTGACCTTTTTTTTTTTCTCCCTAATTTAGTCATGTCCAATTCCTCCCCGTCACTAGGGGGCGCTCCCACATTAAGGCTACTACTACCACTCAGCCGGGAGGGCCGAAGACTATCACGTGTTTCCTCCGAACCACATGACGCCAGCCGACCGCATCTTTTCGAACTGCTCGCTCGCGCACCGTCATCAATGGGCTAAAATAGGAGACAACGTTGTTTTAAATAGTCAAAGAGTTGGGCTATAAAATAAATAATAATAATAATAATTTTTTTTTTTTGGTGTGTGTGTGGGTTGGGGGAGGGGGGATCTTTCGACTCGCCGGCGCGCAAATGCGTTTGTGGCATTCTTAGTACGTTATGAAGCCCGGTGATTAAAATGGTGTGTGTATGTGTGTGTGACCCCCCCCCCCGCCTACGCGAAGAACACCTAATTTACAAGACAAAAGACGGTCAGAGGTGTAAATGCACGTCTCTGCTTTCCTCTGCAGTCTGTGTGTGTGTGTGTGTGTGTGTGCTTTAGGTTCTATGGGTTATGCAGGCATGCAGAAAAAACAGAATGCATCACACAGCCGCGATATATTATACTATAACCGTATTAATCCAAAGGATACGCGTCAGAAATACCCAAAATAAAATATCTCAGCTGTTTTAATAATTACAGAGACATCACAGCCAGCAGCAGTTTTCAGAAATTCTTGCCAAGGTGAGGCTGTGTTGAGCGGGGACATGAGGCATGCACTGTACATGGGTATTGCCTGAGGACGTAATCATTTGGGATTGTTTTTTTTTTTAAATAAACACTATCTTTAATACCCGATTGATGTTTTGAGCTGTACACACGTGCATTCTCACCTAAACAAGTCTTAAAACATTTTGCAGGCTGCAGTTTGGAGAAATAAAGAATAAACCAGTTGTTGGGTCAAAATAACCCAACCAGGTGTTTACAGAAGCAACACAGCAGTGTTTATTTTAGAGTGATTCTTTTGTTGTTATTCTAATGTTCTATCCTGAAAGTCTACTTTTCCAGTTATTCCTAGATTTAAAGTATGATGTCTTTAAATGTAACCTTATTTTAATAATAACAATAAAGAGATACAAATAGAGATCGGCTATATAACAGTTCATTCTTTGTTCAAATAAAAATTTTTTGATCATCTGTCTAAACATTTAACCAATGTTTTTTTTTTTATTTATTTATTTTTTTTTAAACTCATTATTGTACAGTTAATATCAATATCTCTGGTTCAGATTTTTCATGTTTGTTTCATAAAGTACTCAGATGTGAACATTACCATCACTGTAGTAGTTCTTCAGTACAACATAAAACTTTTTTTTTTATTACATAAGCTTCAATTATATTTAAAAACTGCGTGGAAATGAAAATGTCTCCCTGCGCCACCTTGTGGTCATTCCATGAATGATACGAAATGCTGTTGTTTTGCCGTGGTCATAAGCACGGCAGTAATACTGTAGGTTTTCCGCTTGACTACCTTTCCCACTTCCCACCCATGGGGACCGGTTATGTTTAATTGTTTAATTAAGTATGTCTATTAACATACTGTATAACCAACACCACTGTTACAGCAACATTCATACACAGTACATAATCTAAATGTTAGACTTTAACATTCCTCCTGATTTTCTTCCCCAAAACATTAATTGTTTTCTTATTTTTTGCTAAAGATTAAATTGGGAATAAAGATAACGGATATTTTCCTGGCCTCTTCAGGAAATTGGGCTTCCTACACCCTCTGAACCGTCACACAGGTTCAACATAAAAGATTATCAGCAACCCAGTACCTGAGGTTCATCCTCTCGTTATTGTTATCCTGGTTACAGACTCACTACCATAAAGCCCAACCGCACAGCACGCGACTATTCACACTCGGTTAATTCTATAGCCAACGGTTGAGCATCTTGATGTTTATGCAACTACTGCAGATCGAATTGATTTCTTTTGCTTTTTGATATGCTGATGTTTTATATTCATATTTTATGTTTTGCTGCTGTTATATTTAATGATTGAAATTATGTTACAAATAAATGCAATTTCTAACAATGCTTAAAAAAATAAATGCTTAAAAAAATGGTGGACTGGTATGCATCTCCCTGATCCTACGAATTCAGACATTTGTGGCGGGGATCATAGCTTTCTACAGCCTCCTTAGGAAGTGACTACGGCTGCTGTTCAATTCTTAAAAACAATTTAGGGAATTTTTGAGAAAAAAGTTTTAATCATACAGTGGTTGTCTTAGCACCTTCATACAGCCTACATAAGTCAATCTTACAAAAAAGATTTTGTCTTAAGCTGGTCAACTATATGTGCAACTTACAGCACTCTCAAGGAGTAGGTGGAACATCTACTGTCTGTTGGCACATTTTGCCATGATATATAAAGTGGCAGCTATTCACAATGTCCACGTTCAGAAAATCTGTGAAAATAATACATTTTCTAGATGGCAATAATGCAGGGAAGACTGCAGTTGCAAGACGCAGAAGACGATCTTGCAGTTGTAACTGCTGCTTTGGTTCAGCAATAGCAGGAAGAGCACAAGGTGCTACAGGTGCCCGCGACCCTGAATACAGGATAAAGCGGTATAAACGATGGATTCCTCTGCTTATGAAGAGGAATCCAGCAGACCAGCCCGAGACGACGATAAGGCGCAACCAAATGTGATACTGTTACATGATTGGATGTTAGCGTATCACTGCCTATGTTGCTAGGTTACCAGAGACTGAGTGCATTTGTTAAATGCAACCAAACTAGCTTCGCAGCCTCTTTTTTCTTCAGACAAAAAATAAAACATATCGAACGCATTTTTTTATTGATATCGATGACGTGCCTGTCGCGATACATATCGTTATCATTTTATCACCCAGCCCTTATATAAGGGATATGGAGCTTTATATAAGTGAATCCCATTATTCAATCAAACACACACACACACACACACACACACACACTTGTTATCAAACCGGTCTCACTGCTGAGAGAATTGGCAGAATTGAGGGGCTTAAAGGGAATTAACAAGACCGAGCAGACGTCTCCGTCTAAAATGTATTTCACAATGAACTGGAGCTCCGCACGTCTTCTTTCCTTGTTTTAATCTGTAATATTGTGAAATAATAAGTGAAATGTATTTCGCGTATATGCTTAAATATTCCTTCTTATTTATGGACGTGTGTATTATGTCTGATCTGCATTATTGCGAGACGCCATGACTTTCTGCCATTTTTATCGATAAATTCCACAGGTTTATCAGCCTTTTGATAAAAAATGCTACTTTTTGTGTAAGGTGAAAGTTTACGGACAAATCGGGGTTCACGGACGCCGATGAACGGCTTTATTTCAGTCATAAATTCACAATCACATTCCAGCTATTATTTCCAGCCGTGGTCAAATAATGGATGAAATGCTAGACACAAAATATGAGCTGACCTACAGTATGAGACGCGTGCACGGACACACACACACAATCTCTCTGTGCAGGCAACAACTAAACAGGTCTTCACTTTGTAACACACGTGTCCATAAATGGGAAGGAATATTTAAGCATATACATGAAATACATTTCACTTATTATTTCACGATATTACAGATTAAAACAAGGAAGACGTGCTGCGCTTCAGGTCATTGTGATGCGGACAAAAGGTCCAGGAAGGAAACGGTTGTCGTTATTTTACAAAATCTGAATACAGTACAGAGCAAAAGTTTGGACACACCTTCTCATTCAAAGAGGTTGAATTTGTATTATTGCAAGAAAAAAGCAGCTAAGTGAAGAAAAACGAGCGGCCGTCATTACTTTAAGAAATGAAGGTCAGTCAGTCTGAAAAATTGGAAACTGTGAAAGTGTCCCCGAGTGCCGTCACAAAAACCACAAAGAAACTGGCTGACATGCGGACCGTCCCAGGAAAGGAAGACCGAGAGTCGCCTCTGCTGCGGAGGAGAAGTTCATCCGAGTCACCAGCCTCAGAAATCGCAGGTTAACAGCAGCTCAGATCAGAGAGCAGGTCGATGCCACACAGAGTTCTAGCAGCAGACACATCTCTAGAACAACTGTTAAGAGGAGACTGTGTGAATCAGGCCTTCTTCTAGAAGATCTGCTAGGAAACCACTGCTAAGGACAGGCAACAAGCAGAAGAGACGCGTTTGGGCTAAAGAACACAAGAAAGAACACAAGAAAGAAAACTCGCTGAATGAGAAGGGGTGTCCAAACTTTTGGACTGTACTGTATATACAGTAAATTTATGAATCACACTCAAAGTATCAACTTCAACTAAGAAGTCTGATTTATTTGGTACCATTTTATTTCTGTTTATCTATGTTTTGCTGCCGAAATAATTTTTTTAGTTTAATTAGATTTAAATCCTTAAGATCAATTGTAAAACACTACATGTTTTACTCTAACTAATTATACACAATTCTTACTTGGTCTGGCTTTTAAGTAAAGTTCTTCCATGCGCCATCTGGCGTGTATACAGTGAAGCACAACACATTTATTTAAATTCCTCAACGTTGCTTGTGGGATCTCGCGGCATGGCGCGCGCCGAATTGCGGGATCTCGCGGGAAAAATCTGCGCATTCTTAATGGCCACATCGGTAATTATAAAAATCTAAAAATGAGTGTAGCTCTTTTTTATTAGCAATCCTTTACTCACTCACTCATCTATACCACTTTATCCTGTATTCAGGGTTGAGGGGGGCCTGGAGACTCTCCCAGGAGTTTTGGGCACGGGTATATTCTGGACACGGTGTCAATCCATCTCAGGACACACACATACACACACTACAGGGAATTGGGACAATTAGCCTAATCTGCAGCTCTTTGGACTGTGGGAGGAAACCAGAACAGGGAAAACATGGAAACTCCATGCACACAGAGACGTGTAGCACACAAAGCCCTTGCAGGACAGTTAATGAGAAAGCCATCTTGGTTCGAACATAACGAAAGGACTATATTGGCCCATGCGAAAAACATGCAGATGATACGACAGTCACATACACTTCGCACATACAAGACAATGATGAACCTGCATACAGGGAGTAGATACAGAACTAAACAGTCTTATGCAAAAGTTTAGGCACCCCTTGATAAATAACAGATTTTGGTGATTTTTTTAATTGAAAAGATGATAACACAGTCTCTCTTGGAAATGGAAAAAATGCACAAAATTTTCAGCAAACATTGATGCGTAGTTACTTCTTATGCCATAAATTGAACAAAGATAAAAATAAAAAAAAAATCATTATTATGGCACTGCACAAAAGTTTGAGCACCCTAAGAGTCTCAGATTCTTTTAACAAGGTTTCAGACATTAATCAGCATGTTAGATCTGATGCCTGGCAACAGCTGTCATTAGTAAATGTCAATTTCAGAACTTTACAAATACTTTGACTCTTCAAACTTGCGCACACTTGCGGACACTTAACAACCCTAGGTTCCTCTACGCAGCTGTGTGAGACTCTGAAAATGAAAGTTATTGATGCGCACAATGCAGGAGAAGGCTACAAGAAGATAGCAAAGTGTTGAGATGGCAGTTCAGGGGAACTGTGGAGGTCAAGATGAGATCTGGAAGAGCAAGAAAACTCTGGGAGAGAACTGCTCGTATGCTGGTCAGAAAGTCAAATCAAAACCTTCATTTGACTGCAAAAAAAAACCTGCAGGAAGGTTAAGCAGACTCAGGAGTGGTGGTGCAGCGTTCCACAAGACCTTCATGGAAGAGTCAGCAGAAGAAAACCCGACCTGCATCCCAGAAGTCTGCAAAAGAACATCTACAGAAGCCTGATGCGTTTTGGAAACAACTGCTGTGGACTGATGAAGTTAAAATTGAACTCTTTGTCCACAATCAGCAAAGGCATGTTTGGAGAGAAAAAGGAGCAGCATTTCATGAAAAGTACACCTCGCCAACTATTAAGCATGGTGGTGGATCTATCATGCTTTGGGGTTGTGTTGCTGCCAGTGGCACAGGAAACATTGCACGGGTGGAGGGAAGAATGGATTCCATTAAATACCAGCAAATTCTGGAAGCGAACATCACACCATCTGTAAAAAAAAAGTCTGAAGCTGAAAAGAGGACGGCTTCTACAACAAGACAACGATCCTAAACACACCTCGACATCCACTATGGAAAACCTCAAGAGATGCAAGCTGAAGGTTTTGGAACGGCCATCACAGTCCCCTGATTTAAAACTAATTGATCATTTGTGGGTAGATCATTGTGGGTAAAGAGCTGTGCATGCAAGACAACCGAAGAATATTACAGAACTACTGTAGAGGCCTTTTGCAAGGAAGAATGGGAGAAAATCCCAAGTACATGAATTGAAAGACTTTTAGCGGCTATAAAAACCGTTTGCAAGCTGTGAAATCTGCCAGAGGAGGAGTTACTAAGTACTGATTATGTGGGGTGCCCAAACTTTTGCACAGTGCCACAATAATGACAAATTTTTTTATTTAATTAATTTTTTTTAATTTGTTAAATTTATGACATAAAAAGTAACTATGCACCATTGTTTGCTGAAAATATTGTGCATTTTTTCCATTTCAAAGAGAGACTGTGTTAACATCGTTTCAATAAAACTCACTGAAATCTGTTATTTATCAACGGTTGCCTAAACTTTTGCATAAGACTGTAGTTTCCTCATTTTCTGCAATCGGTATTTATGAACTTATCTTACTTATATAATTTCGCCACAATAGGCAGTATTTTAATCAGCTGTACGTCATTCAACACTATAATGCGCTATTAGTCCATAATTATCACATATTAGCACCATTACTACACTTTCATTCTCTGCAAGCTCATTCTGTTCCTTTCTAATGCAACTGACCTTAAATCATTTAAATCAATAGAAATAACTGGATTTATTAAGTGAAATCTTTCCTCGCAACTTTACTTCGGAAAGGGAAGGGGAACAGACAGTTTACAGTTTTGTTTTCACATTTCTTAAAAAAAAAAAATAAAAAAAAAGCAAGCACTTCAACTACAGCATTAGTTGTGTAGCTTTTACATATGGATATAATGTCAAAGTTACTACAATAAATTACACCTGTAACAGTTTTACAGAAAGCGTTAGGGTTTTAGAGTCGAGTGAGTGAAAGGATGAACACAGTGGATCAGACACACACAGAACTCCGGAGGAAACAGGAGAGACTCTTAGACTTTCACTGTAAGCGACCGTACATACTGTATGTTGGCTACAATATAATCGTATCTTCTAAATGAAAAATGTAAAGACCCCAAATAGCTTAGCTGATTATCTACATGTAAAGTAAAGCAAAGTGACCTTCTAGACAGAAATACAACCTTAGAAAAACAAAAGAAAATCAACCCCTATAAAAAAATTTCTCATTACCATCTATTTAAAAGAACTATATCTCATGAAACTTTCAGAGTCGGGGCGGAAATGACGAACAAGAAATTTTACTTCCTTATCATACTGTAGCATGATTGCAGTGTATTTATATTTTACTTAGGCTTTATTAATGATTTTGTACAGAAAAAAAAAAAATAAAAATAATAATAATAATAATAATAATAAATTAATTACACTTTACCTTTTTTTAATTTTGTATATTTCCTTGGTATTTCTTATAGCTTTACTGAAGCATACTGACTACTTCCTGTCTCCTTTCAAGCTAAGAAATGAACTGACTACTTCCTGTCTCCTTTCACATCACTGCCTAAGGAAATGAATCTTACACTGAAATGTAACAGTGTTGTCTTTGAGCCTTTAAATCATTAGGGGACTTCCAGGCACCATTCTGTCAGCCGTTTTCCCTGTATTTGCACCTTAACTCGGTTTTGTTGAGGATTTTCCGAAATTAGGATCATTCTCCATCAGGATAGCCTTACGGGACATTTTCATTCATCATGCTCCCGGACTGATTTATTGAAACCAGTGCGAATGATCGGCTTATTTCGATATATACAGTAATTCCCAAAATAATACCTGATTAAAGGGAGTACTTTTTTTTTTCTTTGCCTGGATTCTACCACTTTTGAGTATCTTATTTTCATTTCTAATGACCTCATCCACCCCTGCCCAGACTGACTATATTACTGTAAATAAAATATCCGTTTTTAATTCGAAACAAAGATGAAATGTTACAGTCCTTCTTTTACTTTCTCCTTGTGAAACACATTTCCGTCTGGTTGCACTCTCCATGTCACTGTGATGTTCTCGGACATTCCCTGATCCTTTAGTTTCTGCTTGATCTTAAAAAAAAAAAAAAAAGAGTGGGGGATCTATTAGGTTAGAAAACAGTGTGTAAGTGACAGAGCTCAGCCAGGCTGCAGTAATAATAATTATGTCCATTATAAGGGGACACTTGAGGAGGAAGAGACTCACCTGCTCTAAGATGGCCGTCTCGACCACAGGATTGTTCACATCCTGATCAGACTGCACCTTCACCCTCATGATCTGTTGTTGTCCGGTGGTTACTGAATTTCGAAACATTTAGACATAAACAAAACAGAAACACGAACACACAAGCTTACATTCTAAAAGCAGTTTTTTTTATCGTCAGGACTGGAAGAATCTTTAACTCACCTCTGTAACAGAAGAAAGGCATTATGTCTGTGCACTGTGCGTCACCAGCCTGACCGTTATAGAAATAACCACAGTTTTCATGCCCCAGAAGATTATAAGGTGTTCCAGGCATCCAGCTGATAGTAGAGAAGTTCGATTTATCTATCCACTTCCAGGAATCTCTGAACAGGCCAATCCAAATAAACCCATAGGTCAGGCTTTTTATAGCTGAGCTTTCCGCTACAGTTCTAGCACTGGCCAGGTCTGTATGATACTGTCTACAATAAGCCTGGGCATCTGACCATGTCTTGTTTTCATTGATGAAAATGAAACTCTCATTTGCAGCTTTAGTGCCTGAGAGAAAAATAACAACAACAACAACAACAACAAAATTACTACTTTTTGATCATAAGATGCCCTGAAATAAAGATCATTTCATTGCAACTCCGGTTCCTCTCAAGGTTTCTTCCTATTGCCATCTCAGGGAGTTTATCCTTGCCACTGTCGCCGTCACCCAAGGCCTGCCGTGTACACATGTGCTTGTGCCCATTTTTTCTTTAGTATAATTTCTACTAACATACGATCGGCTTTTCCTGTTAAATATTCGCACTACCATAGACTATTTTCCATCAGCTCTCACTCATACATGCTCACGGATGCCACTGCCATTCATTGCATGCGGGCTGTGCCGCGTCACCTCTTGCTTCTTTTCCCAGGTGACTGGAGAACCCTTTCCCGTCGAGGCAAGCAAAGGTGGTGTACTGGGAAGATTAAAATCTTAGCCGAGATCATCCTCATTGCTCTATCCCTAACCACAGCTACCAGGTGGACTGACATGGGGGTGAAATTTATTTACCCCTGATCCCTAGACTGTAGGTATCGGTGGCTTCAGCCTATGCTTAGCGACTTAGAGAAGCTACAACCCTGAGCTGCCTCTGTGTGTTATCCTGTAACCCAGTCACCATCACTACAAGCAAGATGGCTCTTTTGATTTGACTTTCTCTTCCTCACTGAGATCTGGATTACGCCATGGGATAACAGTGCCTTCACTGACCTTCTGCCTTGGTTATCAATGCTCCACGAACGAAGGAAGTGGTGAAGGTCTGACTATAATTAATAGAAATATTGCTACCATACCTGTGATAAATACAGAAGCTTTAAGCTGTTAGTTACTGTTATTAATGATTCTCGGAATAAGCTTCTTGCTCTTGTTCATCGGCCACATAAAAAATTGTCAGATTTTTTTCAGAAGTTTGGTCATTTTATTTCTAATATAACTAGAAATTATGATAAACTGCTTATCTGTTATAATTTTTTAAATATTTGTGTGTGCTGTCAAAAGAAAAACAAATTCTGTTGATTTGAATAATTTACTAGACTCATTTAATCTTAGTCAGTCAGTGCCAACACAAATATAATGGGACCCTGGACCCATATTAGGTCCATCTCCCATTATTAGGGCAATTCATGCTTCTCAGAACACTTCCCAGTTCTGTTTGATGACCTTTCTCACTCTTCACCCAGCATCTTGACTCTACCTGCTAAATATGGCCATATTATTTCATCACAAACTCCGGTTGTTTTCAAATGCCTTCATGGACAACTCGCTCACTCTTTACACTGGCACGGATCTGTAACTAAACCAAAATGATTTTGTCTCATCATTTTACACCACATGTAAACTGTCTGGCTGGACATTTTAGTCTAGTTTAAGTCAGAGAAACCCATAAGTATTTTAGTAAAATTTTAGTCAAATGAACCTTTAAGTATTTTTGTCTAGTTTTAGACAATGAAAACGTAATATTTTTGCAATAAGATTATTAATAAACCCTACAGTCAATCTAGTCCAGTCAAAACCTTTTTTTTAAGGTGTCATGGTGTGCGCCTGTGATGGGTGTGTGGGCTCACTAGCTAGGCGGCCACCCCTTCTGCAGGAGTGGGAAGGGGTGGGACTGCAGAAATACAGCATACATGCTATAAAACAGGGAGTGTAGCTTGGGGTCTCTTGGGCTACTGAACTTCCAAAGTGAAGAGTGCGACATGAGCTAAAACGTGGAAGAGTAGCATGCGAGTGGGTCAATGAAACGAGCCCCAGTTACTTCAAAGAGGCAAATGTAATGCGCCTTTGATCTCCGCAAGAAGGACAGTCAGATTTCGTGACCCTGCCGCCGAGGAAAAAAAGGCCGCTAGGAGGTACATGCCACGGCCCCTGTTCTCAGCCAGTCCGGCCATCCCCTGAGGGCAGAGCCAGCATGAGCAAACTGAGCTGGAGCTGCTCGGTCCACGCGGGCCCATGTTGCTACTCTACACATGATGTAGACCACCTGAGAGCTTCTGCCTCTGCTCTTATATGTCACCCTATGTCCCAGCCTCCCAAGTATCCTCTACTGCCACTTCCATACTCTTTGCAAAGTCCACGACCATCTGTCCTTCTGCGTTCCTGTCCTGAAGACCAAACATGTCCATCACATTCTCATCATCTTTATTCCCTTCCCCATCATGTCCATTAAAATCTGCACCAATCACCACTCTCTCACCTTTGGGGATGCTCTGAATCACTTAATCTAACTCACTCCAGAATTTTTTTTCTCTCTTCTATCTCGCATCCTACCAGTGGGGCATAACCAATAACAGCATTGCACATCACCCCATCAATTTCCAGCTTCAGACTCATCAAGCTATCTGATACTCTTTTGACCTCCAAAACATTCTGTACAAACTCCTCTTTCAGGATAATGCCTACTCCATTTATTTTCCTATTCACACCATGGTAAAACAACTTGAGCCCTGCCCCTAAGCTTCTAGCCTTGCTGCCTTTCCACCAGGTCTCCTGGACACACACCTTCCCTCTCTGCCTCATGTCAACCAACTCTCTTTTCTTCCCTGTCAAAGTCACAACATTCAAAGTCCCCCCTAAATATCACTCCTAAACTCTTGCCTTTCATCTTTTCTCTCTGCCTATGAATACGCCTTCTTCCACTCCTTCTTCGACCAACAGTAGCCCAATTTCCACCAGCACCCTGTAGGTCAACAGCATCGGTGTCGGTCATTGTTAACCCAGGCCACAACAGATCTGCTATAGAAGTCCTACCAGCGATTTGCATGATTGATTTGGCAAATGTGTCATGTTGGATGCCCTTCCTGTCACAACCCTCTGCGTTTATCCAGATGTGGGACTGGCTTGGTTGTGCCCCCCTGTGGTTGCATGTTGTTCTCCCTATTAGCCCTAGGTAATATCATTAGAATACAATGTCTCATTTCACTTCTATGCTGATGACACCCTTTAAAAACAGATTCACTTAGTGAGCTCCAGTCCTTGTCCAGCTGTTTAATAGACATTAAACATTGACAGGCCAGTAATTTTCCTTTTAGCTAGTAATGGCCTTAATGAGAATAAGTGTGAATGCATATTATTTAGTAGTAACTTAATTTTATCAGCAGGTTCTGGGTGCATCAAGGGGCAGTTACCCTCAAACAGCATGGTGGACACCTGTTGTTAGGGAAGCTGTCAGACTCTAGAGACAGTTGCAAGGTACCGGCAGGCTTGAAGAACAGCAGCCGCAGTGGTAGTAGAAGCAAAGCAGCTGGTGTGGGGGGAGCTTGGAGAATCCATGAAGAAGCACTTTTGGGTGGCACCAAGGTACTTCTGGAAAACCATCCGGCACCTCAGGAGGGGGAAATGGGGAACCACCTAAGCAGTGTACAGCAAGGATGGGACACTGCTGACCTCGACTGAGGAGGTAATCGGGCAGTGGAAAGACCACTTTGAGGAACTCCTGAACCCGACTAATCCACCCTCTGTTAGAATTCCCCAGGAATTGACAAGATCCGTCCGGATGGCTCTGGTCCGTGCTGATGGCTCTGGGTGTTGAGGAGCTGTCTTGGTTGACACGCCTCTTCAACATTGCTTGGAAGTCTGGAATAGTGCCTAAGGAGTGGCAGACTGGGGTGGTGGTTCCCCTTTTCAAAAAGGGGGACCAGAGGGTGTGTGCCAACTACAGGGGCATTACACTTCTCAGCCTTCCTGGGAAAGTGTACTCTAAGGTGCTAGAAAAGATGTTTGCATGTGTTTTGTGAATTTGGAGAAGGCATATGATCGCGTCCCTCTGAATTTTCTGTGGGAGGTACTGTGGGAGTATGGGGTGAGGGGTCACTTTGTAGGGCCATCTAATTCCTTTACACCCAAAGTGAGAGCTGTGTTCGGATTATCGGTAGTAAGTCAGACTTGCTTCCAGTGGATGTTGGCCTCTGTCAGGGTTATGCTCTGTCACCAATCCTGATTTTCATGGACAAGATATCAAGACACTGCCGTGGAGAAGAAGGTATCCAGTTTGGTGGGCTAAGGATTGCATCGCTGCTTTTGCAGATGATGTGGTCCTGATGTCCTCATCAGTGTGAGTGTGAGCTGAGTGTGAAATGGCAGGGATGAGGATCAGCACCTTGAAATCTGTGGCCATGGTTCCCAGCAGAAACCCATGGATTGTCTACTCCACGTAGGGAGCCGTCGTTACCCCAAATGAAGGAGTTTAACTATCTTGGGGTCTTGTTTACGAATGATTGGAGCATTGGAACATGAGATTGGCCGGAGAATCGGAGCAATGGGGGCGGTAGTGCAGTCGCTTTACCCCACCATTATGACGAAAAGAGAGTTGAGCCGAAAGCTGAAGCTCTCAATCTACTGGTCGATCTTTGTTCCAACTCTCACCTATGGTCATGAGCGTTGGGGTCATGACCGAAAAAGACAAGACCGTGAATACAAGCAGCCAAAATGTTTTTTCTCAGAAGGGTAGCTGGCTTATCTCTTATCTGAGAAGCCCATCCTAGCTAAACCTCACCTAGTAAGAATGTCACCAGGACTCCTCCCTAGGGAGGTGTTCGTGGCATGTCCAGCTAGAAGGAGACGACGGGGCAGACCAAGGACTAGATGGAGAGATTATATCATGGGTGACGTAGTGAAGGGTTTAAGTTGAGATGTGTGGAATACCGGGTGGATCCGGAGCACCGCAGGCAGCTGGAGCCGGTAGGTGATAGGGTTAATCTGGAGGTTGATGCGGTATGGTCCGATGAATCTGGGTGATAGTTTCCGTGATTCAGTCTGCAGGTGTAGATTTCTTGTTGATAACCATACCTTGTCACCTACTTGGTACATTCGTCCCGGTGGGTGTCGATGGCGATGTTGAACGGTGTAGCAGGTGTTAGCAAGTCGGATGGCATTGTTTGCTCGTCTCCAGAGCCGTCGACACCGGCGAACCAACTGTTGGGCCGACGGTACTTCAAACTCCGGTTCTTGATGGTCGAACATCAGAGGTTGGATACTGTAGCACACCTCGAACGGGCTGAGGTTGGTGGCAGAGGATGTATGGAGGTTGTGAGACAACTCAGCACATATGAGGTAGCGGGCCCAGGAGCACTGACGATCAGAAATAAAGCATCTCAGGTAGCGCTCCAGTTGTTGGTTGGTTCGCTCCGTCTGACTGTTAGTCTGTGGGTGGTAGCCGGAGGACAGACTGCAGGTGGGGTCGATCAGACAGCAGAAGGCCTTCCAGAACGGGGAGGTGAACTGGGGCACCCTGTAATATCAGCTCAGCTGTCCTTTTGGCTGACGGGAGACCGGGGAGGGCCACCAGGTGTACAGCTTTGGAGAACCGGTCGACGATGGTGAGGATGGTGTCCTTTCCTTCGGAAACCGGCAGGCCCGTGATGAAATCAACGGCAATGTGTGTCCAGGGCCAGCGGGGAACTGGGAGTGGCTGAAGTTCCCCTGGTGATGGCTGGTTGCTGTCCTTGGACCTGGCACACACTGGGCACGCCTGGACGAACTCGTCCACGTCCCTCCTCATATTTGGCCACCAGAAGGCGCGTTGAATGAAGAGTAGCGTGCGTCGCCTTCCGGGGTGTCCAGAAATTGGGGAGGAGTGTTCCCTTTGGAGGACGTCGGTCTTGATGGAGTCGGGGACATAGAGACAACCAGGCGGCACACTTGCTGGTTCGGTCTCCGCAGTCTGTGCCTGGCGAAACCTTGTTTCCAAATCCCAGTTAATTGGTGCAAGGATCTTGGTGGATGGTAGGACAGGCCCGGGGGACGTCTTCTTCGTGCTGTCGTGATAGAGCGTCGACCTTGGTGTTCTTGGACCCTGGGCGGTATGACAAGTGGAAGTTATAATTTTCGAAAAACAATGCCCACCGCGCCTGTCGGGGGTTGAGTTGTTTCAATGTGCGGATAATAATGAGGTTCTGATGGTCGGTCCAGACGATGAACGGCTCTCTGGCGCCCTGGAGCCAGTGTCGCCATTCCTCCAAGGCCCACTTTATGGCCAGCAGCTCGCGGTCTCCTACTCCGTATCGCTGCTGAGTGGAGTCAAATTTCTTGGAGAAAAAACTGCAAGGGTGCAGTTTTTGGTCTGGACCACGCTGGGAGAGAACGGCTCCGGCGCCCACATCCGAAGCGTCCACCTCCACAACGAATGGTTTGCCAGCATTCCAGTTTCTGCAGGTCCATGGCCACACCCTGGGACGAGATGACAAAACCCAGGAATGTGGTGGAGTGCAGTACAGTACAGTTGGTGGGCGAGGAGTCTCTTTAGGACCGCCCTGACGTGTTGGACGTGTTCGTTGATGGTTCGTTGAAGTCGGTCCCCATTGTAGGATCCGATTTTGGGTCCAGGAGATGAGTAGGTCATGACGCAGTAGCCATGGGTGTCCCAGGATGATAGGTGGTGACGGAATGGAGGTGATGTAAAGCTGGATCTGTTCCTGATGCTGGTTAATGACGAGGGTGATAGGCTTGGTTTGGATGGTGATAGGACTGGAGGAGAGGGGCCGACCATCAACTGATGTAATGGTTATGGGCTGGGATAACGCCTGTCTTTACCCCTAGTCTTTTGACATAAGAAGAGTCAATGAAGTTGCCCGCGGCACAGGAATCGATGAATGCGGTACTTCCGACTCGTTTGTGGTCAAACTGGAGGTGTACTTTTACCGTGAGACGGAAATCATCGGTCAAGGTGGTGGAGAGGGAGATGGAACCCGGTGACCCACTCCTTTCTCACCGGATCTGCACGTTTCCCGGTCGCAGAGGACAGATGGCTCGGTGGTGTGTAGCAGATCCACAATACGCACAGAGCCCCTCTCTGAATCGGCGTTCCCGTTCTGCAGCAGTTAAGGAGGCGCGCCCTAGTTGCATGGGTTCCCCGCCTCCTGTGTTAACCACGGCGGGAGGTGGAGAACCGACGGGTCCGGTAGGTGGAGCAGTGAATGAGGATCGGGCTTCGGAGACTGGAGCTTGGGGGAAGAAAGTGTTGGATCGAGGATCAGACTGATGTAATGTCATCGTGATGGGCGGCAGGGTACGGGGAGCTGGCTTGGGGCAAGCAAGCAGACGTTGGTCGATCCGGAGGGTGAGTTGGATTAAGCCCTCCAAGGTCGCTGGGAGCTCCCGTCCGGCAGCCTCTGCGATGGGCGTGGCAACAGACGGCTGAGCGGCCGCCTCGCAGAGGGTTGCATTCTCCTGTCGCAGCTACGCAAGACCGCGATGTCTTGGAGCTCCTTGCGGAGAGACTCGACTTCACCATGGAGCTGATCGATCAACTTGGCGTGCTGGTCAACCACATTGCAGGGGCAAGCAAACTCCGCTGGGTTCACTGCTGATGGCTCAGTCATTCTGTCACGAACTAACCGGAGATGAACCAGAAGACTAGCAGTTATCCCTGTAGCGTGGATGGTAAACCCAAACGCAGAAGTAGCGCGAGCAGGCAGGAGAACCACGCTGGTTATTATTAGAACTCTCCTGAAGTGAGAGAAAGAGTTTACACAAATAAACCCGCATTCTAAATACACACACCCAATCGAAAGCGAAACCCAAGAAAGTGAGTACTCACGTTTAGACGAGTGAAGGGTCGGTGATAGCATGAGCAATGTGAAGCGCCATCTTGTTTCCTTTTATGCTTCCTGAAACCCGACCGTATTACTTCCGGGTCCTAGTGCCGGTCGTGTTACGAGTGTGCATGACAGAACAAGATATATAGAATTGTGGGGCGACTGTGCTTTCTCAGTGGCAGCTCCTAAGCTCTGGAATTCCCTGCCTACTGATCTCACTTCTGAAAAGGAATTCTCTACTTTTATTATTAATACACTAATCATCAGGAAGCATTTACAGATGTTGTTGCAATAATGACAGAAAGGCCTCAAGTCTTCTCACCTTGATTAAGATGTCTTTTTTATATATTTTAATTATTTATCTTTATTTTCTTATTTTAAAAGCGAGGTTAACTTAATGTGAACACAGAGAGCACTCTTAAAGAACAATATAACAATGTATGAAACTTTAACTTTAATGTATAATTGAATAAAAATAAAATAAATGCTGTTCCTTACCATCAAAGCACATAAACGGCATTGCATAAATACATGACCAATCAGTCCAACCAAACCAAGTTGTAAAAGCACACTCGCAATGTCCGAACAGATTGCTGGGCTGTCCTGAATCCCAGTCTGTCACACTTCCCAGTGGCTCATTTCCCATAGACCAGCGCCAGCTGTTGACATCATTGTACAGTCCAATCCAAGCGCTGGCACTGAACTGTTGTTTCTGTATTTCATTCTGAAGTTGGACCAGGTCGTCATTACTTTCTATGATAGCCAGGTCAACATGGTGAGCTCGACAGTACGCCTGAGCATCACTCCAGGTCATTGCCTGCTGGACCAGATAGTACTTACGATGGACAGACAGGACGAGAGTGATGACTCCTGGATAGGAGAAATTTTTAGGTTTCATGTGGTGTTAGCTTAGAAATGTTAATTTCACTCCTTATAATCAGTGTAAAACATTAAACACTTATTGTATTTCTTTATATATTTATTTTTTTAAAAGCCTGGAAAATCTGCAAATATTAGAAACTTCCTCTATCATATAGCAAAGTTATGGGTGCAGGAGGTTGGAAATTATTAACTGCCTTCACTTAGCTCCAAAAAACTCTGTTTTTTTAAGCAACACACACACACACATACACAGAAACTTTTTTCCCTTACCTGTAAAAAACAGGAGTATTAAAAGGTGCTGCTCCATGACTGATCTGTAGAACTTAACAGAGGATTGAAAATTTGCTTTTAAAACTTGAGCAAAACTGATCACTTCAAGTACCACATCACTATGCAAAAACACACACAAATCCACATCACTACACATCACATCACTACATACCACTACACACCTACACTACCGCACAAAACTTTGGGATCACTTGAAAATGTCTTTGTTTTTGTTTATTGATTTATTTTATTATTAATCTACAACAATACTTCGGATTTCAAAACCATAAAACAACACATATGGAATGAGATAATTATGTAACAACAAAAACAACAACAACAACAACAGTAATTTATTATTTTAAAGATATGACGGTCAGCTATTCTGGAACAGTTCTTGAAAGAAAAGTATTGTGTCGTGTGTGTTTGTAAAAACCCATTAAGCACGCGGGAAGCTGTGAAAATACCGTTCATTACCTGTATTGGGCAGTCGTGTTTCAATTTGATGTATTGTGTGTCTACTGAAGCTGAAAATGTGTTCTCTCTCTTAGGCACCCACTGACAGCTAGCGACAGAGCTCATAAACGTGTCGAGCTCAAACTGTAAATACTGATATGTATTTATTCTTCATTTTCTCTCCTTCGATGATGATTCTTCTTCGACTTCGCTTTTTCTATTATTATTAATATTATTATTTTATTTCCTTATAATAAGCTCTCTGATAGTGTTAACTATGCAAATGCCATGATTCCTGTTTGTGTCCAGCATTAAATAATCATTTTATCCATTGTTTGACCATGGCTGGAAGTAATGGCTGGAATGTGATTGTGAATTTCTGATTATAACTGGTGGTGCAAACTTTTACAAAACGTAGCGTTTTGATCAAAAGGCTGATAAATGCATGCGCAGATATAACCAGATTTATTGCTAAAAAAAACCGACATACTCCCCCAGAAATGCAACAAACGCAAACATGTAGGCTCCTCTATACTCTCTACATGTGGCTTTTCCAACGAGACAGCACGCTCTGATGTGAGACGATTTATTCAACTCATAAAATAACATTTTTTTTATAACATTTTTGCTGTGTGTTTATTTTTTTTTGTGTGCATAAGAATAGCATTTCAGTGTTTCAGAAATCATGTTTTATGTCTTTGTTTCTATCAAAACGATGCCCCTGTGTTTGTTTGAGGAATCTGAGTGTATAGGTGTGTTTTGCTGGAGAAATAAATTCGAGGCAGAATGTCTGCTCTTTCTTGTTAATTTATCTTAAAACTCCCTATTTGACACCAACAAAACCGGCTTGATAACTTCACTTCACACCTATTGTGAATAAAAGATAAGAAGAGATTCCTGCAGAATCCACTGACATGCTCCGTACGACTATATTCGAAAAGTCCACGCAAAGTGCTTCAGGCTTTTTTACAAATGATAATTTGATTAAAATACACTTTGCCATGCTAAAGTTAATTTAGATTGATTTAAAGTAATTATGTTAGATTTAGATCATTTTAATCCCTTTCATAGTTAATTGTGGGTGAAATGTGCACACACACACACACACACACACACACACACACACGCTCTCACACAGCAGAATTATTGCTGTAAAGTAAAAATAAAACAAATTAGTCTGCACTTTACCTAAGAATCACAACAGAGCAGTGTTTCTGTTAGAGAGTGTGTGTGTGTGAAGATGAGAGGAGAAGGTGAGGTACACTGTGTCTAATGACCCGCACGCACACAAACAGGGCAAGCTGAGAGAGAGAGAGAGAGAGAGAGAGAGAGAGAGAAAGTAGATCTTTAACCTCTCTAACACACACACACACACACACACAAACAACATCTGCACGCACAACCAGAAACACTTATCTGTCAGAATTTATTTTTACTTTTTTTTGCAAGGTAAAATGCAGATTAATTTGTTTTATTTTTACTTTATAATTTTGTATTAATGATATATTAGTTATGGAACAAATAATCTGAGTTTCATTAACTTTTTATAGGAAAATTAGCTTTGATTTACAAGTGTTTTGTTTATACGAACAAGCTTCCGGAACGAATTATGCTGGCAATCCAAGGTTCCACTGTGTATACATATATAGCATATGTGACTCCAACGATTGTGGAGATGATTGTAACTAGAGCATGAATATCATTTTTTTTTTCTACATTTTAAAATTGAAGTGGTGCAGAGGTGTATAATAACCTGGAAAGATAAACACAAAAAGATGTACACTTTGTTAGCTATTTATTTAATTCTAATTTAAAATATTTGTCAACAACATTAGTAAATACTACAGAAGTCCAGAGTAGAAGAACATTATAATGAAGAGGGAATTTAGTAATTCATTCACTTTTTAAAGTTCTATTTTTGGCAACAATCCAATAGCTTTCCCAGAACATTGCAGGATGGTCATTTTAAAATAGTGATACTAGTGTTGCAAAACCTTAAACAAAACATTCTCTAGTGGTTATTTTAGAGTTTTTTGCAATCATAAAATAACGTTCCCCACACATAAACGCACTTTGGCGTAATTAAAAAATTAAATGAGCAATTCCTTTTAGGCCTGATGGTCCACATAACGGTTAACTCCCCATATGTGAAAATGCGTCACCAAGACATATAGCCTAGATAAATACACTCCATCCACACATACAGTAAAGGCATTTCAAAATGACCAAGATCAGTAAGCTTCATCAGGACAATAGTGGTGCAACGGATCACAAAAAAATCACGGTTCGGATCACATCACGTTTTTTGAGTCACAGATCGGAGAATTTTTGGCTTTAACAACAGTAACCTATGGAACATGTGGTTTTAACAACAACAACAAAAAAAAAACATCAAGAAATAACCAGCCAAGTAAATAAAAATTTTAAATAAAATATTCAATACTCAGTTGTTAAAGTGCAGAATGTTAAAAAAAAAAAAAAACTGAGACCTGAAAACATTATAAGATTATTATGAGAATTTTTTTTCAAGATGAGGATGACCACTCTTCAGCCAGCGGCATTATATTTTATTTGCTGTGTCTAATTCATTACTTAAAAAGCAATAATCAATAGAATCACTCTGCGATCTTAAAAAAATTTTGAGATCATATATTTGTTTTATGTTGTGCTTATTTGATTAAACTCCAACCATTTTTCTAAAGTTCTTTAATAACCATGCGGTCAATAAACAATGCGGTCGAAAGTGCCAGCTGATAGAGAAGGAGCAGCCAATCAGAAGCCGTGTGTGGAAGTCTGTGATTGGCTGGTTTTGTGGCAGCTTTGTAACACTGGACAAAGTTGAGCGAGCGTACAGGCAGAGTCGAGAAGTTGCGCGTGCGCGGAGAACATGTAGAGCGAGCAGGGGAGACACTGCACGCGCATAGAGTGCCTTGTCTGCTCGCAAAATGTCGAACCGCGCACTCAGAATTGCGGGAGGAATATAACGCCAAAGTACGGAAAGTATTTAGACCCCCTTAAATTTTTCACTCTTTGTTATATTGCAGCCATTTGCTAAAATCATTTAAGTTAATTTTTCCCGGGTCGCGTGAGGGGCAGCACTGTGCTTAAACTGCACTGCCATTTATACACATGGTTGCTAGGCAACGCTGCTGTCAGGCAATCAGCCTGAATGAGCCACACCTGACGGCGTGTTGATTTAAGGGTCCTGATACCGGCGCACTTCGTGCAATCATTTAGGTAGCACCAGTGAAGGTATCAGGGCCAAAGAAAAGAAAGAGAGAAATAAAATAAAATAAAAGACAGACAGAGACAGCTGTTTAGGGACAGAGGCAAAGCCCCAGCCTCTGTCTGTTTTAAGATGGCGGTGAGAGGGAGAGAGAGATAGAGAGAGCGGCACGCAGCAGTACAACGTGCGCGCTCGGTACAGTTTACAAGCACAAACTCTCTCTCTCTCTCTCTCTCTCTCTCTCTCTCACCCATTAGTCCTCGGTAAGGGCGAACGCCCCGAGAGGACAAGTTTTGTTTTATTTTCCAGAGCCCCGTCCGTTCTCGCGTAGACGGCGGAGCTCTGTTTATTTTGTGTTTCACTTTTCATTTATTTTCCCTTTAAGTTTCTTAATTAATAATCCCACGCTATCTCCAAACGGGAAGGTCTTCCCGTGTATATCACAAGCACTCTCACCATCTCCTATTTCACTGACCCACTCTAATGACCAGCATAATGGCTCTTATCATTAAAAACATCGCGTGGTGCAGCTCTCCATACCGCACGCCGTAACACACAGCACCCCATATTAACAGAAAAACACAGAATTGTTGACATTTTTCCAGATTTATTAAAAAAGAAAAATTGAAAGAGTACTCAGACCCTTTGCTCAGTATTTATTAGAAGCAGCCTTTTGATCTAATACAGCCATGAGTCTTTTTGCGAAAGATGCAACAAGTTTTTCACACCTGGATTTGGGGATCCTCTGCCATTCCTCCAAAGGTTTTTATCGACAATTACATGACATTTATGCAGAGTATTTGCAGTGTTGTCCTTCTTTTTCAGGACCTCTGCAATTCGACTGGGCTGCTCTCAATCAACTTCTGGACCAAATCCTGACTGATAGCAACCCATTCTTTCATAATCACTTCTTGGAGTTTGTCAGAATTAGTGGCTTTTTGTTTGTCCACCCGCCTCTTGAGGATTGACCACAAGTTCTCAATGGGATTAAGATCTGGGGAGTTTCCAGACCATGGACCTAAAATTTCAACGTTTTGGTCCCCGAGCAACTTAGTTCTCACTTTTGCCTTATGGCTCGGTGCTCCATGGTGCTGGAAAATGCATTGTTCTTCACCAAACTGTTGCTGGATTGTTGGAAGAAGTTGCTGTTGGAGGGTGTTTTGGTACCATTGTTTATTCATGGCTGTGTTTTTGGGCAAAATTGTGAGTGAGCCCACTCCCTTGGATGAGAAGCAACGCCACACATGAATGGTCTCAGGATGCTTTACTGTTGGCATGACACAGGACTGATGGTAGCGTCACCTTTTCTTCTCTGGACAAGCCTTTTTCCAGATGCCCCAAATAATCGGAAAGAGGCTTCATCAGAGAATATGACTTTGCCCCAGTCCTCAGCAGTCCATTCACCATACTTTTTGCAGAAGATCAATCTGTCCCTGATGTTTTTGGCCATCTTCCAAAAGTCTTGGCCTCACTGTGCGTGCAGATGCGCTCACACCTGCCTGCTGCCATTCCTGAGCAGCTCTGCACTGGTGGCACTCCTGCAGCTGAATCCTCTTTAGGAGACGATCCTGGCGCTTGCTGGACTTTCTTGGACGTCCTGAAGCCTTCTTAACAAGAATTGAACCTCTTTCCTTGAAGTTCTTGATGATCCTATAAATTGTTGATTTAGGTGCAATCTTAGTAGCCACAATATCCTTGCCTGTGAAGCCATTTTTATGCAACGCAATGATGGCTGCACGCGTTTCTTTGCAGGTCACCATGGTTAACAATGAAAGAACAATGATTTCAAGCATCACCCACCTTTTAACATGTCAAGTCTGCCATTCTAACCCAATCAGCCTGACATAATGATCTCCAGCCTTGTGCTCGTCAACATTCTCACCTGAGTTAACAAGACGATTACTGAAATGATCTCAGCCGGTCCTTTAATGACAGCAATGAAATGCAGTGGAAAGTTTTTTTTTTTTTTTTTTCGGGATTAAGTTAATTATCATGGCAAAGAAGGACTATGCAATTCATCTGATCACTCTTCATAACATTCTGGAGTAGATGCAAATTGCTATTGTAAAAACTTAAGCAGCAACTTTTCCAATTTCCAATATTTATGTAATTCTCAAAACTTTTGGCCACAACTGTAGAATCATCTCAAGGATGATCAGAAGAAATGGACAGCACCTGAGTTAAACATACGAGTGTCACAGCAAAGGGTCTGAATACTTAGGACCATGTGATATTTCAGTTTTTCTTTTTTATTAAATCTGAAAAAATGTCAACAATTCTGTGATTTTTTTTTTGTCAATATGGGGTGCTGTGTATACATTAATGAGGAAAATAATAATAATTTTAGCAAACAGATGGAATATAACAGAAAAATTTAAACGGATTGGAATATTTTCCGTACCCACTGTATAAAGACTTACTGTGTTAATGTTTACTTTCCTTAAATTCAATGCAAATAAGAAATGGCTATATTTAATTTACTTTCTAAGTATTTACTGTAATTTTAGTACTGTGATTGTAAATTTGTTTAATCTTTCACTCGTATTTCAGAAGGTTTTGTCAGCGGTGGTACAGCGCAACGGGAGTGTAAAAATGCAATTTGTTAATGTTTTCATTGTTTATTAAAGAAAATTATGATGATCATAACAGCCTACTGCATTTAATTCCAATAATAGCGCAAAAACACAAGTGGGGCTGAATGAGATCGACATCATTATTTTCCTAATTATTAGAACATTTTCTTAACCAGCGTTTCATATCAGTCTTAGTTATCATTGGTGATAAGTATGTTATTCTAGTTTGCCCTGGATTAAGTCATGGAAGCTTTAGTTTTTTTTTTTTATCCTTTTGGGGTCCTACAAGGATTTTCTGTGGGCGTCCCACTATGCATAACTGTGGGTCTTGTCAACATTAAGCCCACATTGAACCTACAGCAGCTGATATTATGGCGTAATAATTTAACATACATTTAGTGCATCTCAAAATATTTGAATATCATAAAGTACACTTCTTTTTTGTTTTTAAGAAAAGTAAAACTCTCGTTCTAGGTTCATTAGATTCATGCACAGTCAAATAAATGGCTTACAACGTCTTGTGAAAGATGTTGATCATATACACCCCCAATTGCAATGAATGCAATCTTCTTTAATCATTCACTCATTTTGAATTTGATGCCTGTAACACATTTCAAAAAAGCTGGCACAGGAGCAACAAAAGACTGGAAAAGTTGGGGAATGCTCCATGAACACAACTTTGGAACATTTGAAACAGGTGAGCCTCATGATTGGGTATAAAAGGAAGGATCCCCGAGATTCTCAAGCAAGCATGGTGCGCTGAGAATCCAGTGGTATGGCCTAAGAGCATTGGTGAATATGGCAAAATTTTACAGGTATGTAATATTGTGTTATTGTTCCTGACAGCGACTATCTCCATGTTACAGGGAAGAGTACGATTTCATGGCCATTGGGAGAAAATATCTCCTGTGGTGCTCTGAAGAACATTTTTTTAGTAATTAGTCTCTGGCTGAATTTGCTCCTCTGGTTGGAGAGAACACTGTATAGTGGGTGAGAAGGATGGTTTAAGATGGACTGTATTTTGGACAGAATCCTTGTCTTTCTGACACATTAATGTTACAGCCCCAACAAACCACAGCATCCGAAAGAATGGTTTTGTAAACATTAAAAGATCTGAGCCTTCTTAGAAAATACAACCGGCTCTGTCCTTTATTGTAAAATGCTGTTGTCTTGCGTGACCAGTAGAGTTTGTTGTCCAGATGGACTCCCAGATATTTGTATTCTCAGTCTATGTACACTATCTCCCATTTGACATATATTGGAGTCACAGGGGTCTTACTTCTCCTGAGGTTGTATGTGATTACGCTTACACCAGAAAACAAAGTCATCCACCACAGACAGGTAGTCATGTAGTGGTATACATCCAACAACCACAGAGTCGTCAGAGAACGTATGCAGATAGCATGACTCTGAGTTACAACTAAAGTCGAATGTATAGATGGTAAAAAGAAATCGAGGGCTGAAATGAATGGACCGCATGAGGTTGGGTACACCCTGGACAGGGAGCCAGGGCAGACACACACAATGGGCAATTTGTGAATGCCAATAAGCCTACTCTGCTTGTCTTTGGACTGTGGGAGGAAACCCACCAAGCATGGAAAAACTTTCTTCAGCAAAACATTATTTTTGTTTGTTTATGTCCTATTAAAAGGAATGTAAAATATTTGTTTTAAAATATGAATTCTGGTAATTAATGTCCAATGTTGTTGAAAAAGTCATGTAATGCACTTAAAGGTTGTTTGTCAGAACTGGGTTCCCAGTCCGCAAAAGTTTAATGACATCTATCCATCTATCAGAAGGACTGGATGTATCTACGTATACTGAATGTTTTACTCTTTAAACTGAAAAGTTAATTTTACCATAGTGTTCACTATACACCCTGAAATTTGACTTTTCAAGTAGAGCCGATGTTTGGGATTGGATAGCTATATGTGTTATTGTAACTACATTATAAAAGCTTAAATATGCTATAAATTATAAACCAATAATACAGATTTTATTAAAGAGATCAGTGTAAATGCATTAGTATGTGAGAAAGTGAAGCTTAACATTATGATGGTATTCACTACAAAATTACAGTTTTCATTCATTTCTGAATGAATTTATCTTTTAAGTTTTTAAGTTTGTATTTTGAATCAGCACGGTTTAGGATTGGGTAAGGTTTTCTTATAGTTACCATTTAAATAGTACAGTAACATTAAAATGTTTTAACATGAGCCATATTTCAGAGACGTCATAAATGGTACTAATAAACCATTATATCAAAGTGATCATTATATTACAGTTTATTTTATTTATTTTTTTTTCAGTTGGTTTGGCGCAGTTTTCACAAGCAATTGGTACATTTTCAAAACTCTTAGTACTTATATCATGACAGATCATCAAAAGAGCACTTTTTTTTCAAACATTTCAGCATTTAATTGTTTTTAGTACAATAGACAATCACAAAATATCCTTTTCACTACACAAAATAAGTGTTTCATCTAAATAAATGTTTCGTTCACAGTAACTGCCTTTCATAATGTTATCACTATCAAATTGTTTTATTTGCATCTCTTATTATTCAGTTTAATACATTTGTCTGTCATTTAATTCAACTGATCATAATGAATGATTCATTGATTAAACATTATGTCCATGGATTTTCAAATTGACTGATTGTTCATTTGTAAATTACAAATTGCTGCAAGAGCTTTCAATCAAGAAATACTAATTACTAATTGTTTCCCCTGATGATCACAATTAGTTACCAGTAGAACTCTATTTGAGACTTTGCACTTTTCAAATATGGAGCAGGATAGACTCGTAGGGAGAGGAAACCTTCATCGAAGGGGTCGTGGTGCTCCTCAACAGAGAGGTGGTCTTCAGAAGACAACGCACCATCATTTCTAATGAAGTCTGGGCCATGTCTGGACCATGTGGTTAACAGAGGCTTTACAAATGGCTGAGGCTGCCAGGTTGGTGCAGCCTAATTTACAAAGGTCAACTGTCAGCTCTATCATCAGAACTTTTGGCCAAGAAAACCGGTAGGTCTGCTATAGCAACTTCACTTCTAAAATATAGAAGTAGAAGTGAACATCTATTGTATAGATGAACAGTTTACAGTAATGTAATTTGTAATACTACAATATTGACTGGTTATTGAACAACAATGGTTGTCCTCAGAATTAAAAGGAGACAACCTGGTGGTGGTCGCCCACGTGTTTTGACTGACCAGCAGGAGTTGGCTGTGGTGGAAATGGTCAGGGCAAGGAATGACATACAGCTGTCTGAAATCAAACAAGCTATTGAGAACAGCAATGACACCTTTGCCAATGTGCCATCAATTAGCCTTCCAACGATTGGCCGGCTTTTGCAGAAGCACCAGGTTTGCATTAAACAAATTTACTTGGTTCCTTTTGAGAGAAACCATGTCTGGGTGAAACAACTGCGTTCAGAATACATTCAGGTACAACACTACAATTGGCATGCAATTACTTTAACAGTACTGACAACTATTATTTGTAAAAAATAAAAGAAACTAATCAAATTATAATTTTAGAGGGTGATGGGGCTGGACGCTCCTGTGAATCAACACAAGTATATTTTTGTTGATGAGGCCGGTTTCAATCTGGCAAAAACTAGACGCAGACGACATTATTGGACAAAGGGCAACCATCCCAGTCCCTGGACTACATGGGGTAACATCTCAATGTGTGCAGCTATATCTGAGGATGGTGTGGTAGGCTGTAGACCAGTTCTAGGGTCATACAATACTGAACACCTGATATATATATATATATATATATATATATATATATATAATTTTTTTTTTTTTTTTAAAGATGATGTCTTCTCCCTGTCAGGGAGAATTAACATGTCCCTTTGGTCACATTATTTTCAGTATATTCTAGGGGTACCATCATTTTTGTCCAGGCCTGTTCCATGAGTTTATGTTTTAAATAATTCTGTTGAAGCATGGTTGAAAAACAATGTCTGACTTTCATTGGTTAACATTCATAGAATTTTTTTTTAATTATTACTTTTGACCATTGTGAGTTTTTCTTTCATTGACCGAAGGGTACCAACAATTTTGTCCACGTGTGTGTATAAAAAAAAAAACATTTTTTTATGAACATGAGTGAAATAATATTTGCTGTGTAAATTTTTACAGTTCAGTTACACTCATTCAGCACCAAGGACCATTTGAAACACGTACCTTGTATTATTTGCTCCTGAATTAAATGATTGGTAAAAGTACTAAGTTGTAGAAAGATCTTACTGTATTGTTTGGGTGATTTTAAAGCAAACGTTCTCAATATATATCACAATGATCATGTGTTCTGAAACAATGATTAAGTGGAATGAAAATATGTGCAAATACAATGGAATCATGACATCAGATTTGAAAGAATGACTAGTGGCGTTACAAAGGTGATCAGTTAAAGTTTTTGTGCTAAGAGATTTGAAAATGCAAACTTTACTTATGAAAATAGTACCAAAACAATAAAAAAAAAAAAAAAAACTGTAAATGTGTTAATAAGGGAGATCACAGCTGACCATTTATAATTATTAAGACTATTTAAGACTCATCCATCTGGTAATTATTTATTTATTTTTTTATGTTTATCAGGTATGAACTCACTAATAATGAAATTTAACATTAAATATTTAATATTATAAATACATTATGGATTTTTTTTTATGGCTGTAGTAATTCTCCTAAATTTATAGTCATTAAATTAGTTATTTAATGTGATTCATATCAACTGTTTAATTAAGCTTCTAATATTTTTCTGTGTACAGCACAATAAAAATATGAAGGCAAACGACATATAAATATAGATATCACACAGTCTAATGTAAATATATCAGAAGATCTGGGGATTCTTATAAACCTTGTGTTTCTAAAACCTCGATCCATGAGTCTCTTTTTAAATGTAATCACCTGCTGCAGTTCTCTGCACTAAACACATTAATTATCCCACATGTCAAGCTCAATTAACAAAAAATCTTATTAAGGATTAGGAAATAACCTAAAGTATTTCAGTAAAGTACTGAAACATACCTGCAATGTGAAGGAGATAAGCAGTCAGTGTTGTAGAGTTCGCAGTGTCTCTCAGATGTTCTGCTCAATTGTCTGACTTATTTGCCATTCATATTGGGCTCCTGTTGAACAAAATCTGGATGCTGGAATTAGCATAGCAGATCTGTAATCCGAGTAACCAAGGTTGGGGTGGGGCTTCATGCGGTACGTGCCAGGAATATTTACATGAACAATATCCAGCTCTTTCACTCTCATTGCAAAGTCTACATTTGGATAAAACTCAGGGATCGCTGATTTGAGATTGGCATGGGTAACATGTCTGATGACAATTAACAGTCCACGTTGATGTTTGTTTTGCAGTTTGCCGACTGTGCCGTACAGATCACACAGAGCGCCTTCTTAGTGTTGGTGTAGGGAGGAATGTATACTGCGACTATGAGCACCGGGTGAATTCACATTGTAATTAAAATGGTCTGCATCTAAAAGTGATAGACTTCCGTCAGTGATGAGCAGTTACTAGAAACTAGCGCGGAGCTACTGCACCATTCCAGGTAAAGCTGAAAGCTGGTCGGCTAGGATTCGCTCTTACCCTAGCTCCAAACCCCTGCTCTGCTTCCTTGCACACAATTTGCAACATCCCCTCTCCTGTCTACTGGCATCAGGCAACACAGAGGCTAGGAGAAAGTTTAAGTTAAAATGAATGTTAATTAGTGTTCTTTTTTTTTTATTTATTTTTTTTCTATGACCTTCAGGAGGCTTTTTAAAGATTTTGTGATTAGCATGTCTACTTCAGGCAAATTACTCTATGCAAACCACTCTGAGCCATTTGTCATGCTTTACCTAGACTTTAATTAAGCCAAACCACGCCGACTAAAACAAAGACGTGTCACAACGCAGCTTTAGTGTATTTGCTTATACATGTCAAACCTGGAAATTTCTGAAGAGAAAGCGTTAATTGCTAGAGATTTAATATTCATTTTGAGAATCCAGAAGACACTCTGAGAACAACATTCATGTCCATACTGGACTCAGTAGGCGTAAATCAGTGTGTAGTAGGACCCGCTATAAAATAAAGCAGGTCACACTTTAGACCAGGGGTGGCCAAGTTCGGTCCTAGAGAGCCGCAATCCTGCAGAGTTCAGCTCCAGCCCTGGAAAAAGAAAAAACTCTCCTGCCAGTAGCCTTAGTAGACCTCAAGACCTTGATTAGCTTGTTCAGCTGTGTTTGATTAGGGTTGGAGCTGAACTCTGCGGGATTGTGGCTCTCTAGGACCGAACTTGGCCACCCCTGCTTTAGATTTAATATTATTCTTCGGATAAAGAAATATAGTGACAATTCCACAGTCTGAAGGTGTCGGCCTCCACCTCAGCAGGTGGATGTTCAAATGTTAGTTAGAGCTGATGGGTGAATTCTCCATAGGAGTACGCCGTATCTGAATCTGATCAAAGGACCGCCGTGGCCCGCTCACCTGCCTGACCGGATAGCAACGAGACGAGGAGAGCAATGCGCAACCGGTCCGTGGAGTATCTGTTGGAATTAAACTCAAACACCAGATCCACTGTTGTTAAAAACACACTACATTTCCCGCCTTGCCATCCATTTATCCAGTAACGCTTAATAAATGTCAGAAGGAGGGGGTCAGAATGGTGAGGGCGGGGCAGCCACCGCGACGGGTGGTGGGCTAACCGGCTGAGCAGCCACCTCTTGGAGGGTCGCGTTCTCCTGCCATAGCTCCACCACCTTGCGGTGTAGCACCGCGATGTCTTGGACGCTACTGCGGAGGGTAGCGACTTCACCGCGAAGCTGCTAAATCAGCTCGGCATGCCGATTCACCACATTGCAGAGGTGCGCGTAATCCGCTGGGTTCACTGCAGACTCAGTCATTCTGTCACAAGCAACCGGAGGATGAAACAGAAGACATAGCAGTTAGCCTGTGTAGCGTGGATGGTAAACCCAAACGCGAAGCCGCGCGAGCAGGCAGGACAACCACGCGTTTAGTCTAAGAACTCTCTTACAAAAGAGCTAGGATCTACACAAATAAATCCGCGTTCTAGCGACACACACTCAATCAGAAAGGCAACCCGAATCGGTGAGTACTCACTGAAAAGTGTCGGAAATGGCATGGGCGAACTCAATGACTGAGCGATGTGAAGCGCCATCTTGTCTCCTTTTATGCTTCCTGAAATGCGACCGTACAACTTCCGGGTCCTCGTGGCGGTCGTGTTACGAGTGTGCATGACATTAAACCTCTAATTAAGAAACCTGACCTTAAACCTCATCAGCTGTCCAATTACAGGCCGATATCAAACCTCCTCTTTATCTCTAAGATTCTGGAAACATAGTAGTGCAGCAGCTCTGATACAGTTAATTTATGCTATTTCTGTGTAGATATTAGCAGTCAGGATTTAGGCCTCATCACAGCACAGAGACAGCACTTGTTAAAGTAGTAAATGACCTCCTGTTGGCCTCTGATCAGGGTTGCGTCACTATGCTTGTGTTACCCGAGCATCCTTTGACACCAGTGATCATTGATCAGAGCAGCTTTTGAAACCATTGATCATAGTCAGAATGATGATATTCTCCTTCACAGATTACAAAATATAGTAGGAATTAGGGGAACGGCCCTCTCCTGGCTCAGATCCTATTTGACTCATCGATATCAGTTTGTAGATTTAAATGGTGACACACCACAGATCGTGCGCAAATTCATATATTTCCCACCATAAAATCAACAAAAAAACAAGCCGAGTTAATCGTTAGAGATAAAAAAAAAATAGGGAAGAATTTTACTTAATTCTTTTCCTTTATATTCTAGTTTCTCCTCCTCAAGCAAAACGCTCTCATCTCTCTCACTGAAAGTAAGAATAGGAAAATTCATAAATAGCTTTTAGGTCCTACTCTGAGGCAGGAAGATTTTCAGTCCTAAATTAACTTTACGCACAATTTCTACGAGTGATTCTGAGATGCTTGGTAAACACGGCTGTAGACATACCCGTCTAACTAATCCTCATGCCCCCTTTCTGGGTATAGATCTCAAAAGCCTGGAGGCCCTGTGTGGTCTACTTGGGATGTGTGTATTGACTGGGGATGGTTCTGCTTTACCATGAAGATGGTCTTGGACTTGGCCGATGCAGACAGTTGTTTTCTGATGGCTTTCGACTGTAGTCACATAATAGTTCGGGACTGGAATTTCTACAGTTTTGTACTTGAGATTTGCTGCTTTGTGACAATGACCGTTGTTAAAAGTGCTATACAAATAAAATGTCTGCTACACTGCTCACCCTGTAGCAGGAAAGATCAACTTCTCATGGCTTCTTCTTTGTCATGGCTGGTCAAGGAACTTTGGTGGGAGAACGCTTGAAGTTATCACAATATTAATATGCTTACTAATGCAACTTGAATGAATGTCCTCAAATACATTTTATACTCTCTTTTGTCCATCTCTTGCCCTTGCCCATGATATAACACCCTTAAGGTTCATATTACAATCGACTTCATTACACAGCTTTCTGAACTGCTAAAAGTTGTGGCTCATCATAGTTCTCATGTCACTGTATCACCCCAAGGCAATGGCCAGGTACAGTGCAGCAAGAAAAAGATGCCTGTTTACTTGTAGCGTTCTGCTTTAAGTTTCAGGCTCCCTCCATTGACGAAATATGCCATAAAATAAGCACATCATCTCCTTATTTTTTTTTTTCTGGAAACTTGTGAAGCTCGTCTTTGAAGATGGAGCACAAGTGACAACTTGTACTGTACCTGTATTGTCAGGTATCATCATTAACCCAAAACTTGCACGGCTGTATATTAATTCTTTGGTTAATTTGATTTTTGGATTCGCTTCTGGACTTCTTTGCGTCTGCCAGGTATCATTAAATACTTTATCCTGATTTGCAACTGTGGGCCATAAAATATTTGAAATTTGTAAATGACATGAAGCATTTTTCCTCATTCAGTTAATAGCTTGAGTGGTGTATTAACACTGAGCTGAAATTTAAGGTTAAAATCAATGTTCAGTTTTTTTTTTTTTTCTATGACCTTCAGGAGTCTTTTTTTTTTTTTTTTTAAAGATTTAGTGATTACCTCACCTGTACTTGTAGCTTCCTTCATGCAAATTATTCTATGCAAACCACTATGAACCTTTTATCGTCCATTATGTAAACCTCAATTAAGCCAAATCACGGTGACTGAAGCACAGACGTGTCACAATGCAGCTTAAAGATATTTACTCATACATGTAAATACCTTTAGAATTTAGCCACATGATAATATATTTAATTTTATTACAAAGCAAAACTTTTCTCACTAAAGAGCAATGTTAGATTCAGACAGACAGAAGGCCTCTGTGAAAGGTCTACATGAGTAAATTTCTTACATCATCTACACGTAATAGTTGTGCAAAACAAATTAAATGACATTCCCAAATGAAATATAAAACAAATCCCAGAACGCCCAAACCATAGCCATGAAAAACAGATGCCCGTGTATTATAGAAGAGGTTAACTGTGGTTATAAGCACAGGTCCTCATTAGAGCATTAACGTTTACCTGTGGACACTTCTAGCTTCTATAGCACAGGGGAAGAATAGTTCAAATCATATTTTTCTTTTTACGGAGACGTTTCCTAATGCATCATTCTATCTGCTTGTTGAAACTTTGCAATGAGATCGCACAAATCTGTTCAGAAATCTGCTTTGCGTAAAACATCATAACCTAAAATCATAGCCACCTTGGACTACACATCAAAGCCAAGGTCACTTGTACTGTCACCTTGTGTTGTGACCATGCGCACACACACACACACACACACACACACACACACCCAACCACAGCCTACTTTTACACACAAACGAAATCTCAATATATACTTGTCCGGATTATCCAAACCTTGGCTTATCCTTTAATGTTGTTATGCTTTTCATCATGTTTCTGATTGTGTTTTTTGTTTTACTACCCTGCTCGCTTATCGCCGGTATCTAGTCTTAATTCTTCACTATGTTTTGAAGCCGATAGCCTCTGCAAGTTCCTGTTAAATACTCTAACTTGCCTTTGGATCCATCTCAGTATTTCCATCTAGACAGACGAACATGGCGGAAAGCATCTCAGGTGGGAGAACATCATCATCATTTGCTCAAGGTTGCTAACAGCAAAATCAATATACTTACTAATGCAACTTGTTTGTTTTTGTCCAAATCTTTTCCTTGCCCATGCGACAGAACCCTTTGATTCATATAGCAATTGACTTCATTAAAAGACCTTACTGAACTACTGAAACCCGAGTCCTCGAGATCAGCTCCCAAGGAAAAGTGATTCATAGTCGTGCCAAACGATGTTGTGGTTTATATAAGAGTACTCAGAAAGGGAGTTGTGCGAGTCTGAGCTGAAAGCGTGATTGCACACACTTTCAAGGAGTTTATGAACACAAAGTCTGATTTTTCTCTCTCACTTTTTTGAAACCCATCCATTCTTCTACATAGCTTTCTCACTTTTTCTCCTCTCTTTTATATACATACTCTTTTTTTTTTTTTCTTTTCTTGTAAACAAAATTATTCTTTTTTCCTTTCAGCAACTGAGACCAGACCAACCAGTGCACCAACCAGAAAGATGCCGGTTTCCTCGAGGCTTTCTACGTAAATTTTCTAGGCAACTGTGCTCAGTTGTATGGACAGAATATGCCTACAATTCCCTGCATCAACTAACACCAATTCATCTCTTTATTTTCCCTGGAAACTACAGCAGTTCAGATAAAGTAAGCAGGTATGAAACGAGGCAAACAGGCAGATTGTATTGTGTTTTACTGGCTGCCATTGAAGAGATCCCCCCCAATTATTAACCTGGAGATCCGGGATGGTCATCAACTCAAAACTACAAAAAAAATATATGCAAGGCTGTATTTTAATTCTTTAAAAAAAAACATTTTTTTTTTTCATGCTTTTTGTGATTTTTGGACAAAGCACTCTGGCAAAGAGACTTTTCTTTTTTTTAATTGATTAAATATAGGTTTAAACAATGACCTGAAGTGACATAAAGTCTTAGTTGTCGTTCTCAGATGATGCCACTACAAGCGCACACTCCTTTCACACATCACAGATTTACATCAAAAAGGGTGAAGCTTAAAAATGAATGGGCTATGTATGAAAATGTAACCTTTAAGAGTATGTTAAATATGTTTGTAGTGTGAGCATGTAATGGATTATTTAAATTCACTCTGTTTGGAAATACATCAATAAAATACCATTTTAAAGCTAATGTTTGAACAGGAAAACGAAACGAAATTAAAAAAAAAAAAACATTTTTAAGAAATGCACCAGACACCACAGATATGGAACTACTAAATTTCTAAATGACAGTGTAGCAGAGTGTGGCACAGTGAGATGGAGACGGATGGCTTCTGTGTGTATTCACAGTTCTGCAGGTCAGTAGTTAACAAACAGCAAAAAAGCTCATACTAAATTTATACTCAATTCAATTCAATTCAATTTTATTTATATAGCGCTTTTAACAATTGACATTGTCGCAAAGCAGCTTTACACAATCAAAAGAAGTAAGTTTTTATGCAATGTGTATGAATCAAAATGATAAGATTGTCCCTGATGAGCAAGCCGAGGGCGACGGTGGCAAGGAAAAACTCCCTGAGATGGTAATAGGAAGAAACCTTGAGAGGAACCAGACTCAACAGGGAACCCATCCTCATCTGGGTGATAACGGAGAGCAGGGAATGATCAGCATAATAATGTGTACTGGAAGTTCAGTGTAACAGCAGATGTGTTCAAATTAAAATTAAAAGGAGTCCAGTTTGTTCCCGGAGGCTCAGGTAGACTGTAGGAGATTCCAGTCCTGAGCTATCGAACAACTGAAGTCACAGGTCCCCAGAGCATCAATCGATGATAGGACAGTCTTCATGGAAACCATCCCCAGCCACCAAGCGCATCCAGGCAGACCACACGGGGCATCCATGTGACGGGATCTCCAACCAGAAGCAGGACTCCAGGACGGGTTAGACGGCTCCAGAGGGCAGAGGGGTCTGGATCACTGGCAACTCAGGAGCGAACATGTATAGCTCGACAGAGAGACAGAGAGAGGGAAAGGAGAGAGGGAGAGAGAGAGAGAGCAGAAAAGGAGAGAACAGAAAATAAGGAGAGATGGCAGTTAGGTCTGGTCACAGTCAACATGTATAAGGTGAATGTATATTAGTGCAAAGTGCAAGCAGGGACTCCGGCAGGACTAACTATAACAGCATAACTAAAAGGGAGAGCCAGAAGGAAACACAAACATGAGGGGGAACTGAGATGTAAAGCAACCAATCACCTCACCGTCAACAAACCTGAGTGAACAATGAGAGTGGGGAGGACAGCATCTAAACATAGCAGTTCACCAGAATACTCTACGTCCATGAGTCCCCCAGATCTGCTCCTTTACCTAAGGTTAATCTATTTACAAACATGCTTGGCTAAATAAATAGGTTTTTAGCCTAGACTTAAACACTGAGACTGTGTCTGAGTCCCGAACATTAACAGGAAGACTATTCTATAACTTTGGGGCTTTGTAAGAAAAAGCTCCGCCCCCTGCTGTAGTTTTAATAATACGTGGTACTGACAGGCAGCCTGCATTCTTTGATGGAAGTAGGCGTGGCGGATCATAAGACACTAACAGTTCACTCAGATACTGCGGCGCGAGACCATTTAGTGCTTTAAATGTCAAAAGTAGTATCTTAAAATGGATGTGAAATTCCACAGGGAGCCAATGCAGTGTAGATAAGATAGGGGTGATGTGCTCGTATCTTCTGGTTCTAGTGAGGACTCTCGCTGCTGCATTCTGTATTAACTGAAGCTTGTTTATACACCTAGTTGAACAACCAGACAGTAAGGCGTTACAATAGTCCAACCTAGAGGTGATAAAAGCATGAACTAGTTTTTCTGCATCATTTAGTGACAATATGTTTCTTATCTTGGCAATATTTCTAAGGTGAAAGAAAGCTATCCTGGTAATATTATCTACATGAGCTTCAAACGAAAGGCTGGAATCTATAATCACACCGAGGTCTTTAACTGTTGCACTTGATGGAACAGAAAGGCCATCTAAAGTTACAGTCTGATCAGAAAGCTTACTTCTAGCTACTTGTGGTCCTATAACTAGAACTTCTGTCTTATCAGGATTAAGCAGAAGAAAATTAATTAACATCCAATCTCGTATGTCCTGCACACACTGCTCAATTTTAGCAAACTGGTTTTTCTCATCTGGTTTTGCTGAGACATATAATTGTGTGTCATCAGCATAACAATGAAAACTAATACCATGTTTACGAATTATGTTGCCCAGAGGAAGCATGTAAAGGGAAAAAAGCAGTGGGCCTAAAACTGAGCCCTGTGGAACACCAAACTCCACTTGAGAACATGAGGAATGGTCACCATCTAAATCTACAAACTGATAACGATCAGTCAAGTAGGATCTGAGCTACAAGAGGGCAGTTCCCTTAATTCCAACTACCTTTTCTAATCTGTGAAGGAGAATACTATGATCAATGGTGTCAAAAGCTGCACTGAGGTCCAGTAACACAAGTATAATGACAAACCCTGATCAGAGGCCCATAGGAGGTCGTTTACTACTTTAACAAGTGCTGTCTCTGTGCTGTGATGAGGCCTAAATCCTGACTGATACAGTTCATTTATGCTATTTCTGTGTAGATGTGAACATAGCTGCTGTGATACTACCTTTTCCAAAATCTTGGAGATAAACGGAAGGTTTGATATCGGCCTGTAATTAGAAAGCAGACAGGGGTCAAGGTCAGGTTTCTTGATTAGCGGTTTAATAACGGCTAATTTAAAGGATTTGGGGACATACCCACTACTGAGTGAACAGTTAATTACTTTCAACAGGGGTTCTATTATTGCTGGTACTATCTGCTTGAGAAAATGTGTCGGTATAGGATCTAATATACAGGTTGACGATTTTGAAGAAGAGATGAGTGAAATTAGTTCCCTCGCTTCAAGGGGAGTAAAGTGTTCTAAGTTCTGATGTGATGTGGTTAGATCATCTGAATTATTTAAATTGTCTGGTTTCAAAGCCTGAATTTTTTGCCTAATATTTATGATTTTATTATTGAAAAAGTTCATGAAATCCTCACTACTGCATGATGATGTTGTGGAGATTTCTGCAGTGGTCTTGTTTTTAGTTAATTTAGCTACGGTATTAAATAAAAATCTCGGGTTGTTTTTGTTATTTTCTATTAGAGTGGAGAAATATGTTGATCTAGCATCACTGAGATCTTTTTTATAGTTCAGGATGCTCTCCTTCCAAGCTATTTTGAATACTATCAATTTAGTTTGGCGCCATTTACGTTCGAATTTTCGAGCGGTTTGTTTTAAAGCATGTGTGTGGTCATTATACCAAGGAGCGAGTTTGTTATCTCTAATCATTTTCCTTTTAACTGGAGCGACATTATCTAAGCTATAACGAAGTGCTGACTCTAGATATTCATTCGCCTGTTCGAGTTCTGTGAAGTCAGATGGCGATCCAATCAAAGTAGATAATTCTGGAAGATTATTGATAAAGCTCTGTGTGGTATTTGATGTAAATGTACGTTTAAGGTGGAAGCGCGGTGCTGTGCGTACATTATTACTATAACACGCTTTAATCGAGACAAGGTAGTGATCTGAGATAACTTCAGACTGTGGAATTGTGGGTATATTTCCTATACTTAATCCGAAGGATAATATTAAATCTAAAGTGTGACCTGCTTTATGAGTGGGTCCTACTACACACTGATTTACTCCTACTGAGTCCAGTATGGACAAGAATGCTGTTCTCAGAGGGTCTTCTGGATTCTCAAAATGAATATTAAAGTCTCCAGCAATTAACGCTTTATCTACAGAAACAACAAGGTTTGAAAGGAAATCTGCAAATTCGCAGAGAAACTCCGAGTACGGCCCAGGGGGTCTGAAAATGATGATTAGCGGGATTGACTGAGCTGACTTTATGTTACTATAGAGAACTTCAAATGCATTAGATTTAAAACTGTGTTTTTGTACGAGAGACAGATTATGGTTATAAATAACTGCGACTCCTCCTCCTCTACCAGTTAGCCGAGGCTGGTGTATGTAGCTGTATCCAGGAGGACTCGCTTCATTTAGAGCCACATACTCGTCCTGTTTAATCCAGGTTTCTGTTAAACATAATATATCAAGCTCCTGATCTGTGATAGTTTCATTAACAATAACTGCTTTAGATGCGAGAGATCTAATATTTAACAGTCCTAGCTTCAGATCAGACGTGCTGGCTGCGCATTCAGTGTCGTCTGAGTTTGTGGTGTCTATGTTAATTAAATTACTAAAACAGACTTTCTGAGTCTTTCTAAATGTATGTTTATGTTTAGCTCGGGGAACAGACACAGTCTCAATATGATGAACCCTGAGTGACGACTCTATGCAGCTAGCAGACGGTTGGTTTAGCCTGTCTGTCTGCTCCCTGGCCTGGGCTCTGGATTGTCACCGATTAACTCGGCCTCTTCTGAGACTATGTGCTATACTACAAGAAATGAGAGCAGCACCTTCCCGAGTGGGATGGACACCGTCCCGTCCTAACAGGCCAGTTTTGCCCTCAAAGGTCTTCCAATTGTCTATGAAGCCCATGTTGTTTTCGGAGCACCACCTGGACATCCAGCGGTTCAGCGACCATAACCTGCTGTAAGCTATGTCGCCACGTCTCATTGGGATGGGACCAGAGCAAACTACTTCTTCGGACATCGCCTTCGCTATTTTAAACACCTCTGTAAAGTTATGCTTGCTAACCTCTGACTGACGAAGGCGTATATTGTTAGCTCCAGCATGTACCACTATCTTGGAGAACCTATGCTGACCTAGAGCCCTAAGATTACCTGCTATGTCCGGTGCTCTGGCTCCCGGGATACACCTGACCACTGCCGCTGGCACCCCTAAAGGCCGAGCTAATTTCACATGTCTCAGTATAGAGTCTCCTATAACCAGAGCTCTTTCAGGTTTCTCAGCGGGTGCATCACTGAGGAGAGCGAACCTGTTGGAGACGTGAAGCGCAGAAGAGGTGTGCTCCGGTGGGCTAGCCTTAGCGTTAGCTTTGGCTGAACGAGTATGCCGCCGAGTCGTCACCCGCTCGCCCCGCTGTGAGGCTCTACTGCCGGAGTCGGGGGATGATTATCTCCACCTGTGGCACCCAGACTTTCCGCTACAGGATTAACGCTGCTCTCGCGCTCTCTAACCCTCTCTAAAGTCTGGATGCGCTCCTCTAATGCTACTTCTCCGTCAGGGTGCTAACTAACACACACCTATCACAAATAAAATTATCACTAATGACGGAGGAAGAATGTCTAAACATCCTGCACTCCACACACTGAGCGAGCTGAATGGTAGACATGATAACGTACCTTTGTGCCGGAGTTGTGATTATTTGGTGATGGATTCGCTTGTTGTTGGTCAGATGATACGCGCGTTCTTCCAAAAAGCGCAAACAATCGGATAAAGTCCAGTAGTATTAAAGCGTAAAAACGGGAAAAATATATAATTATAAAAAACTAAACAAAATATAATATAAAACGCCGTTTCAAACAGACGAGGAACTTTCGCGGGAACAATACGAAAAACAGGAAGCTACGTCACCCAACAGGAAGCAGGAGACCTCAGGTAAACATAAAGCACTAGTGATAAGTTAGTAGTGTGGGTCCGAGAGATTTGACATGGAATATAAGATATTTAAAAAGGATAGTGTTCTGACCAGTGGTATTTATTCATAACAAATACTACATCATCTTAATTTTGTGATTTTACTGCAAGGCATTTCCTTCTATGAAGTTGTTCTAGCTCATCTGAGTAGTAGTAAGCTTTACTGTTCAATGTTCAATGTACGTTTTGTCTTTTTTTTTTCTCTCTTTCTTTCTGTGACCTTTGGTTGACTTTTCGACTTTTAACGACCCTTCAACGTCAAATCAGCTGCATATGTATCTTTTCCAGGCAAATTGGCTTACGCAAACCACTCCGACCTTTTTATCCTACTTTACAATTCAAAAGTTTGGACACATCATGAAATTCATATAACATAAAAATACAGAAATATATATATATATATATATAATAGCTCAGATGTATAATGAAACACGAATGTAAGTCGCTCTGGATAAATGACAGAGGCAAATCACAGTGGCTGAAATTTCTAATTGTAAACATTTGTACACCCTCAGGACACAACATTTGTCTTATAAACATATATATGTTAATTTTCAGCCAAATTTGGGGATTTCTGTTATGTTATTATAAGCAAATAACATGTTTTTGTAAAATTAAATGATTTTCAAATAAATTAAAAAAAAGCACATTTATCATAATGAGATCTTCAGCTTTAGAGAATAGACCGTGTCTAGCTTGAACCAGAAGTTAACATTGGAGCAATAACGTTCATCTGTGTAAACTTCCACAGATTTTATTCCAAAATTCCAAAAGTAATTTTATAGTTCTGCAAACAGCATTTAAACAAACAAACAAAAAAAAACTTTTTCATCAACCAGTCCCAACTGTACAATCTGATATCTAAATTCTTCACATTTTAAAATAAATACATTTGAACAAACTAATTTGGTGATTCTTGCCCCTTTTACATGTATAAACTCATAAGTGCATATTAAAAAAATGAAGGGCATTTTTTATTAAAACTTCGAAGAAGCATAACTTCTTTTCCTGTGGGCCAAAATGTCAAGCTTGGCTAAATACACCTGTAAAATCACCAAATAAACTGTTACAAACAAAATGTTCCATTACTCATCTTACACCCCCAAATTATTTTACGCAAATATCTCGGTGTAGAGCTGTACAATATACAACTATAATATATGTTTATTACACATGTACTGTATTTGCCCCTATCTGTGATTTGTCACACTTAAATTATTCAGATCATCAAACCAATTTTAATATTCCACAAAGATTAATGCAAGAATACATTTTTAATATGATCATTTTATTTACTAAGGGATGCTCCCAACCTGCCTGGCCCCATGTGGAAAAGTAATTGTAATTTAAGCTACGTTCAGTTTTACTTGCCACACCAATTACTGCCAGACCTGTTGAGACGAGAAATCACTTAAAATACTGAATTCTATTTCTATTCTCTAATATTAATTAATAATTTAATTGTAACTAATATGCAAAAAATAAATTAAAAACTCAGGTTGGTAAAATACTTTTTCATTTCAATATTTGAATAAAAAGGTTTGTCTGTATTTTGGTCAGAATTGCTCGTTAAGCAGTAATGTAACGTTCATACATTGGAGGACCAGAAACCAGTCTCACAAAATTTTTCTATCAGTCTGTCCAGCTAGATATTGTCACAACATCATGCAAGCCTGGCTGGACAGAATTTCATAACTTTGTCAGAAGCTAGGTGTTTTCCTGAAGTTAAATCTGCACCATAAATCTAATCAAAATGTTGAATTTTGGCATCTCTCACCTTTTCGGATGAATACAGCACTGTTTCCCTTGAGGTGGAAGTTTAAAACCAATTTGTCTCATATGTTCAGAAACCATGACCCTAATAAGAAGCAGTAATGTGAAGCGGCACTATGAGATAAAACATTGTTAAAGCAAAAGATATCCACAGCAGTCTGAGGTGAGAGCGTGTAAAAACTGAATATTTTGACTGGGATTAGTTCAGATTTTCACTTTGGCTGAAATAACAGCGCTGAAGTGGTAGAAGTGAATTTTAACACGCCAGAGTCGTTTTAAGACAAAACTTCATCTTTATCTGATCGACTTTTTCCATTTCTCATCTGTGATTCTCTCTCCGATTACCGAACAGGGAGTGTGTTTGTCTGACCACCAAAGAAGTACAACTTAGTGTAAACAAGGCGTCAGATACTCAACCTTACAGAATGTGATTTCTGTATCTTGTAACTTGAAATAATAATAAAATCACTCATTACATTAAAGATCAGCAGATTATTATTAGATTTAACATTTTAACTCTTTCTACAAACTCTTTTTTCTCATCAACCATGGGTACTTATTTTATCTTAAACCCAATTCTGGATTTTTACTGATATGCATGATCAGGGACTTTTTAATGGAAGTCATAAAAATCAGTGTTTGATGCGTTTGTGTTTTCATGGACGTTTACAAGAGGATCTAGGCCAGTGCAAGCTACAGTGGAATCTACACCACATCAGACCATCTCGCTTTTCATACTGTCCTGAGGGAGTGCCTGTTGAGCTCTACCAACCTCTTCACAGGTAGGCGATTGCTCGTCTCCTAGTATAGCTTGTCTTTTTCTCGTGTATTACATGGGTTGGACAATTAAACTGAAACACTGTCCAGTTTAGGGTTGGAGGTTTTATGGCTAAATTTGAGCAGCCTGGTGGCCAATCTTCATTGATTGACCATTCCACCACCAGAATGTGAAGGTTTAATTAGCAGAGTTAATAGCACAGTTTAGCTTAAAATATTGCAATGCACATAATATGGGTGACATATCGGAGTTCAAAAGAGGACAAATTGTTGGTGCGCATTCCCCTGGCGCATCTGTGAACAAAACAGCACGTCTTTGTGATGTATCAAGAGCCACGGTATCCAGGGTAATGAGAGCAGACCAGGAAGAAGGACGATGAGTCCACCTTCACTGTCTTTCCCACATCCGGGAGAATTACGGTGTGGAGAAGCATCAAAGAAGCGTACCAACCACAGTGATGGGTTAGGCTGTGATATCATGGCATTCCCTAGGCCCAATACTTGTGCTAGATGAGCGCCAAGGACTGCCAAGGACTACCAAACCATTCTAGAGGACCATGTGCATCCAATGGTTTAAACATTGTATCCTGAAGGCAGTGCCGTGAACATGAAAGTGAAGTTGGACATCTCCTATGGCCTGCACACTCATCAGATCTAAATATTATTGTGCCAGTTTGGGGTGTTTTGGAGGAGCGAGTCAGGAAACTTTTTCCTCCACCAGCATCACGTAGTGACCTGAACACTATTCTGCAAGCTGATGGGGGAATTGGAATTAAAATTAATTAACAAGACCAAGCAGACATCTCTGCCTAAAATGTATTTCGCCAGCACATTGTACTGAAGCTCAGCACGTCTTCGTTCCTTGTTTTAATCTGTAATATTGTGAAACAATAAGTGAAATGTACACTGCTCAAAAAAATAAAGGGAACACTAAAATAACGCATCCTAGATCTATTAAATACTCTCTGTACACACATGACTGTGCGGCCACTACCAGCTCCACCACCATCATCAAGTTTGCTGACGACACCGTCGTGGTGGGCCTGATCTCTGACAACGACGAGACGGCCTACTTGAAGGAGATTGGAAATCTGGAGAACTGGTGCCAGAGGAACAACCTTCTTCTAAATGTCAGTAAAACAAAGGAGCTGATAGTGGACTTCAGCACTAAGCAGGAGAGGAACTACCAGACCCCCGTCATCAACGAGAGCCCAGTGGAGAGAGTGGACTGCTTCAAGTACCTCGGTGTTCACATCACGCAGGACCTATCATGGTCCTGTCACATCAACACCGTGGTGAAAAAGGCCCGACAGCGTCTCTACCACCTCAGACGCCTGAGAGACTTTAGACTGCCCTCCAAGGTGCTCAGGAACTTTTACTCCTGCACCATAGAGAGCATCCTGACGGGAAACATCGCATCCTGGTTCGGGAACAGCACCATGCAGGACAGACGAGCCTTACAGAGGGTGGTGCGATCAGCTGAGCGCATCATCCGAACTGAGCTTCCTGACCTGCACTCTGTCTACAACAAGCGGTGCTGGACCAAGGCCAGGAAAATCATGAAGGACCTCAGCCACCCCAGCAATGGACTGTTCTCTCTGCTGCGGTCTGGGAAGCGCTTCCGCTCCCTCAAGGCCAATACAGAGAGACTGAGAAGGAGCTTCTTCCCGCAGGCGATACGGTCTCTCAATCAAACCAACACACTGGACTAATCACCTTTGCATTTTCTTGCACACACAGAACGGACAATTATGTCGATGCACATTGCACATATATGCACATATGCACATTTTGCACACTTCAAGGACCTCTTTTCACACCCCCTCATCTCATTAAAAAAAAACTACCTCAAGTTTTTTCACTGACTATAGCCGTAATATATTACATCACATTCCACTTCTGACAAGAGCACATTCTTTCATACCTCAGATTTTATGTATATATATATATATTTTGTAACTTTGTTGGAATCTGTTTTATAGGTTCCTTTTGTAAAAATTATTTAAGGTCACGGAGCGGTCGTATAAGCATTTCACTGCATATCGTACTGTGTATGACTGTGAATGTGACAAATAAAATTTGAATTTGAATTTGAAATACTTTGTTGTTTTCATAATTGAATGTGCTGACAACAAAATCACACAACAAATTATCGATGGAAATCAAATTTATTAACCCATGGAGGTCTGGATTTGGAGTCACACTCAAAAGTTAAGTGGAAAAACACACTACAGGCTGATCCAACTTAAAACAATGTAATGATGTGATGTCCTTAAAACAAGACAAAATGAGGCTCAGTAGTGCGTGCCTGTATGACCTCCCTACAATGCCCGGGCATGCTCCTGATGAGGTAGCAGATGGTCTCCTAAGGGATCTCCTCCCAGACCTGGACTAAAGCATTAGCCAACTCCTGGACAGTCTGTGGTACAACATGGCGTTGGAAGGAGTGAAACATGATGTCCCAGGTGTGCTCAATTGGATTCAGGTCTGGGGAAAGGGCAGGCCAGTCCATAGCATCAATGCCTTCATCTTGCAGGAACTGCTGACACACTATAGCCACATGAGGTCTAGGATTGTCCTGTATTAGGAGGAACCCAAGGCCAAGCACCCAGGCATATGGTCTCACAAGGGGTCTGAGGATCTCATCTTGGTACCTAATGGCAGTCCCTCTACCTTTTGGCTGTGCGACCCTCCAAAGAAATGCCACCCCACATCATTACTGATGCACTGCCAAACCAGTCATGCTGGAGGATGTTGCAGGCAGCAGAACGTTCTCCAGAGCGTCTCCAGACTCTGTCATGTCTGCCACGTGTACTCAGTATGTACACAGTGTAACCTGCTTTCATCTATGAAGAGCATAGCGTGCCAGTGGCAAATTTGCCAATCTTGGTGTTCTCTGGCAAATGCACACCTGTGGACGTCGGGCCCTCATACTACCCTCATGGAGTCATTTTGCAGGGCTCTGGCAGGGCTACTACGCTGACAGACACAGCAAACATTCTTGCCACAGCCCGCATTGATGTGCCATCCAGGATGAGCTGCACTACCCGAGCTGCTTGTGTGGGTTGTAGACTCCGTCTCATGCTACCACTAGAGTGAAAGCACCGGCAGCATTTAAAAGTGACCAAAACATCAGCCAGAAAGCATAGGAACTGTGGTCACCACCTGCAGAACCTTTCCTTTATTTACATAATTTCCACCTGTTGTCTATTTCATTTACACAACAGCATGTGAAATTGATTGTCAATCAGTGTTGCTAACTAAATGGGCAGTTTGATTTCACAGAAGTGTGATTGACTTGGAGTTACATTGTGTTGTTTAAGTGTTCCCTTTATTCATTTGAGCAGTGTATTTTGCGTATATGCTTACGTATTCCTTTTTATTTAACAACTGAACAACAGGTCTTCACTTCGTAATATACCTGTCCATAAAAATGTCTGCTCGGTCTTGTTAATTCATTTAAAACCCTTCAATTCTGCCAATTTCCCCATCAGTGAAACTGGTTTGATAATTTCACATCTACATGAACGGTGAATGGTTCACCTCGGAGTGCGCTGTCGCCTTGTATTCAGCGAGTAGACTATATATTTGTTTGTTGCATTTCTAGGAGAGTATGTCTGCAGATCTATCAATAAATCTGCTCATATCTGCGCACATGTTTATTAGCCTTTTCATCAACGGCACTCATTTATTGTTTACTAAATATTTAAATCACATATACACACATTTAAATAGATGAAAGATCCATTGTAAAACAAAATCATGTTTGGTTCAGCATTGGAAACAATATTGTTTTAGGCTAACTTTCTTAATAATTATCATTTTTATATATTTTGTTGTATGTCGTCTTTTTGCACACATGCGCACCTTTAAATTAAATCGGACTAATTGGATTTGATACTTTTTGATTTTGATACTTTTCTTTTTATTTACTGTATGGACAGTTGTATTATGCTTAAACAAACCTGGAAGATTGCCTTGAAAGTCTTGGGTAGTGGAGGACTCGCCATCTGGAGGACTATGAAACATTTCAAAGAAATGCAATTCTTATGCACAGAAAAAAATAAACTACACAGCAAAATTATGTTATATTATATTATGACTTGAATAAATCGTCTCACATCGGAGCGTCCTGTTGGAAAAGCCACCGTTTATCTAGCGAGTAGCCTATATATTTGTATTTGTTGCATTTCTGGGGGAGTACAGATCTGGCCATTAAGACCACGAATTTAAATTGGGAATTTAAATAAATGTGTTGTGCCATATAGGGCTTAAATCAAACTTCACTCATGCACACACGTGAAACACTTGCATACATATATATGAAACAGGCACACATCTATATACTGTATACTACTAACTGCTCACACAAGTACATTATGAAATGCACGTGCACACACACCTATGAGACGCGCGCACATATACACAAACTCTCTGCCACACACACCTATGAGATGCGCGCACATATACAGTAATTATGTGAATGTCCTGATTCGTGAATATGTCAACATGTCTTTGTTAAAACGTAAAAATGTGTTCACCCCCGAGCGTGCAGTCACGTTGTATTCAACAAATAGACTAAAACAAAAACAAAATCATGTTTGCTTCAGCATTGGAGACAATATTGTTTTAGTCTAACTTTATTAAAGATTATACACTTTCGTATTCCTTGTTGTACCTCATCTTTTTGCATACGCGTGCATCTTTAAATTCGAACAGAAAATAATAATGGGCTGGTAGGCAGGTTATTTTTTCATGTAACTTAAACGGCTGAATGAAGTTAAGTATAAATTAATAATTGCGTTTTTACAATAAATTAATAATTGCGTTTGCTTTACATTTGAGCTCTCATGTGTAAATAGCTTTTTCATTGTATATACTCCCATATCATATATGTGTGTTTAATACTGTTACAACTTTTATTTTACAACATATTTTTACAAATTTACATTTTTGTAAATTTACTTGCAATTGTATTTTTAAAATATAAACTACGCATCTACAGTATAAGTATATTTAACCACTTCAGCTGTGAATGAGAAATTTGGTCTGGCTTTTAGATAAAGACCTTGTTTGATATAATTTTATTATTTAATTAATTATCTTATTAGACATCCAATTCTTATTCTCTATATTCTTGTTGAATATAGTCCTTCAGAGCAAGCACGGTGTCAGAAGATTCTGCTGAATCTCTTCTCACCTTTCATTCACGATAGATGTGAATTTATCAAACTGAGTGCGCTGTTGGCGAATACTGTAGGGGGTTTTAGATGAATTAACAAGATAGTGCGGACGTCTCTGCCTAAATTTTATTTCCCCAGCAAATTAAATCAGACTTCATAGTTGATACTTTTATTGTAATTCACAAATTTAGTGAATATTTTCAAATGCAGATTGACCTGTATATCAATTTGATAACTAGCAAATGCTTTAGTAAAGGGCTCTAAAACAGCGGCAATATGAATGACAATGGAATATTACAGAACGTGCAAGTTGACGCCCATGCACCGATTACAAACCATTAATATGTTGGATTTGAATTTAAATGCTCCATACACACGTGGACAAAATTGTTGGTACCATTCGGTCAATGAAAGAAAAACTCACAATGGACACATAAATAACTTTAATCTGACAAAAGTAATAATTTAAAAAAATTCTATGAATGTTAACCAATGAAAGTCAGACATTGCTTTTCAACCAGGCTTCAACAGAATTATTTTTAAAAATAAACTCATGGAACAGGCCTGGACAAAAATGATGGTACCCCTAGAAAATACTGAAAATAATGTGACCAAAGGGACATGTTAATTCAAGGTGTGTCCACTAATTAGCATCACAGGTGTCTACAATCTTGTAATCAGTCAGTGGGCCTATATATAGGGCTCCAGGTCGTCACTGTGTTGTTTGGTGACATGGTATGTACCACACTCAACATGGACCAGAGGAAGCGAAGGAAAGAGTTGTCTCAGGAGATTCGAAAGAAAATTATAGACAAGCATGTTAAAGGTAAAGGCTATAAGACCATTTCCAAGCAGCTAGATGTTCCTGTGACTACAGTTGCACATATTATTCAGAAATTTAAGATCCATGGGACTGTAGCCAACCTCCCTGGACGTGGCCGCACGAGGAAAATTCATGACAAATCAAAGAGACGGATAATCCAATGGTAACAAAAGAGCCCAGAAAGACTTCTAAAGAGATCCAAGGTGAACTTCATGCTCAAGGAACATCAGTGTCAGATCGCACCATCCGTCGTTGTTTGAGCCAAAGTGGACTACATGGGAGACGACCAAGGAGGACACCATTGTTGAAAACAAATCAGAAAAAAGCCAGACTGGAATATGCCAAACTACATGTTGACAAGCCACAAAGCTTCTGGGAGAATGTCCTATGGACAGATGAGACAAAAATGGAACTTTTTGCCAAGGCACATCAGCTCTATGTTCACAGAAGGAAAAATGAAGCATATGAAGAAAAGAACACTGTCCCTACTGTGAAACATGGAGGAGGCTCTGTTATGTTCTGGGGCTGCTTTGCTGCATCTGGCACAGGGTGTCTTGAATCTGTGCAGGGTACAATGAAATCTCAAGACTATCAAGGGATTCTAGAGAGAAATGTGCTGGCCAGTGTCAGAAAGCTGGGTCTCAGTCGCAGGTCATGGGTCTTGCAACAGGACAATGACCCAAAACACACAGCTAAAAACACCCAAGAATGGCTAAGAGGAAAACATTGGACTATTCTAAAGTGGCCTTCTATGAGCCCTGACCTCAATCCTATTGAGCATCTTTGGAAGGAGCTGAAACATGCTGTCTGGAAAAGGCACCCTTCAAACCGGAAACAACTGGAGCAGCTTGCTCATGAGGAGTGGGCCAAAATACCTGCAGAGAGGTGCAGAAGTCTCATTGACAGTTACAGGAATTGTTTGATTGCAGTGATTGCCTCTAAAGGTTGTGCAACAAACTATTAAGTTAGGGGTACCATCATTTTTGTCCAGGCCTGTTCCGTGAGTTATTTTTTTTAATAATTCTGTTGAAGCATGGTTGAAGCATGTCTGTTGTTAAATTCATAGAATTCTTATTTATTAACTTTTGTCAGATTAAAGTTATTTCTGTGACCATTGTGAGCTTTTCTTTCATTGACCGAAGGGTACCAACAATTTTGTCCATGTGTGTATATAAATACTTTTCACACACACACACACACACACATATATATATATATATATATATATATATATATATATATATATATATATATATATATATACAGTGGAACCTTGGATTACGAACATATTTCATTCCAGAAGTTGGCTCATGTTCCAAAACACTCATAAACCAAGTCATCATTTTCCCATAAGAAATAATGAAAACTCAAATTATTAGTTCCACAGCCCCAAACATTAAATACATAAAAATAACTAATACAATCTATAAAATGAAAATAAAATAAATTAATCTGCACTTTACCTTTAAAAAAAGTACAAATAAATCCTGACAGATAAGTGTTTCCGTTGGTGCGCGCAGGCGCTGCGTGTGTGTGGGTGTGTGTGTGTCTCCTCACCTGGCTTTTTCAGTTTCAAAACAAACACACACACAATGGAAACACCGTTTTAACAGGAAAAAAAGAAATCTCTCTGACATTGGCATTAGCGCATACTAACAGAATCACTGTGGTAAAGTAAAAAAAAAAAATGAACCAGCACCTTACCTTTGAAAAGAATCGCGACAGAGCAGAGTTTCTGTGTGTTTGTGAAGCTGGGGAGGGGTGAAAAGGCGAGAGAGTGTCTGTGCGTGTGTCAGGGTGTATGTGTGTATGTGTGTGTCAGTGTCAAATTACGCGCACGCGCACACACAAGAGATACTGAAAGAGAGAGGGAGATGTTAATTATCCAAGTAAGAGACGAGAACTAAGACCTAGCAGGGGAGACAATTGCACACAATTCCGCAGCGCAAGAGTGACGCTCTGTGTCAAAATAAGAGTCGCATGCATGATACATGATATTCGGCGCTCGTAAACTAATACTTGCTCGGTTTCCTATTAAAAATGTATTAAAAATCTTTGCTCGGTTTGTGGAACACTCATAAACCACGTTACTTGCAATCCGACTGTATATATGGCTTAAAATTAAAATCCAACATTTTAACACATTAAGTATATTCGTGTTTTATTAAATCCTCGTGTTCCAGTGTTAAAAAGAAAAACACATGTGGTGTTTATGCACCCATGGGGTGACATTATGATTATTCATTATTTATTATTATGCTTACTTACTTAGAGAGATTCTGTTTGATGCAGATTGACCTGTATATTAACTTGATAACTAGCGAATGCTATTAAATACCACATATGTTTAACCCCATGGGTGAACATGACCAAATTACAGCATAAACACCACATGTGAAAAAAATAGACTCTAAATAGATGCCGAATTATTTTTATGGTGTGCCAGCTGGCACTATTCTTATATTGCTCTTTGTCAGGGTAAATCGTTCAGTGACAACCCTGTAAAATTCCATATACTGTAAATCGGTACTCTACATCTGTATGAATTAACTGAGATGCCCACGCCTGTGAAAATGGCGAATTCAGTGAAAGGCTCCCCGCGAGAGGTTTTGTGCGGACCACTGAGCTAAAATTGACATTGTTACTGTTTTTTAATACCTGCAGTGGAAGAGTCTGAGAATTTATTTATCATAAGCTTTGTTGTACTGTTTTTATTTACTCTATGCACAACCTATGATTTCACCTATGCTATTTTACAAACGGAATAATTTTTTATGTTACACTCTAAAAGCTGCTGGGTTAAATGTTAAAGTCCTGGGTTATTTTAACTGTTACTGGTTACTGTTTTAACCACTGCAGTGATAGTTAATCAGCGGTAGTTTTCACTGCTACTGTTAATGATAATAATACTGAACGGAGGAAGCGCAGTCAAATAAGTAGGGGAGGAGAATATTGCAGGAGAGAAGAAAATGAAGATTAAATACATATCAGTATTTAAAGTTTGTGCTCGACACGTTTATGAGCTCTGTCGCTTGCTGTCAATGGGCGCCTAAGAGAGAAACACATGTTTGGTTTCAGTAGACACACAATACTACAGATTGAAACACGACTGCCCCCTACAGGTAATGAACAGCATTTACACAGTTCCCGCGAGCTGCCGCGGAAGTGCGCAAGATTCCTTTTCTCGAAACGTGCGGTCTTAATGGCCAGATCTGTATGTCTGCATTTCTATCATTAAATTACACGCGTTGATCAGCATTTTGATAATTTTTTTTGTAACATGAAAGTATGTGTAACGTGTAAACGTCTTTTGTAACATGAATGTATGAGCCGCAGGTTTCAGCATGCGGATGAACAGCTTTATTTAAGACATAAATTAACAAGCATAATCCACCTATTATTTCCAGCTGTGGTAAAATAATAGATATATACTTTTTTCATGTCTTCTGAAGAGACGGTTTCACGACATCAGCAAAGAAAGACAGAAACGGTTCCATGTCTCCAACATGTCTCTCTTGTACAAGAGAGAAGCGTTTCACATCCTCACTCAAATTGTGTAATCAGTGAGCAACTCCATTTGAATAGGGAAGAAGGCAGTTTCACAACCCCCCTGGCAGTTGCTGAAGACTCCACTCTCCTTGACACGCAAAGGGCTCGAACTCCGAGCCCTTTGAACAGCTCCGTTGTGCAACGAAGAGGCCCGCAGAAGAAGTCCCAGAGCACTGTCATCGGTAACCAGGCAACCAACATGCCATGGAGGGCTTTGCCGAAAGACATAATTTCAACCCAGCACACCAACTAATCAGCAATACTGTGATTTCCTTCACTAAAGGTGAACCAATGAGAAATAACTCTCACATAACGCATGTAAAACAAAGTTTCATACCTTGCTGAAAAGTGGTGCGCGATTCAAACTAAACAGTAAGATTAAACCCAAGGCACTGCTCTTGTGACTTTTTAGGTCTAGTAAACAGTACTAGAAGAATTTCATTAACTTTCACCCTCTTCGCTGTGTGTGTGTGTGTGTGTGTGTGTTTAAGTAGTGTAGTTTCATGTATTGTAGATTAAATTCTTGTTTCCACAAATGGCCACAAATATCTTCTATTAATAATATCTTGTATCTTCTAATAATAAATTATTCTGTATATTTAAATACACAGTGAAACGTTTGATTGCGAGCATAATTCATTTCGGAAGCTTGCTCATATATCAAAACACTCATAAACCAAAAAAATAAAAAATAATAAAGTCAGATTATTTGTTTCATAACCCAAAAAGATAAATACATAAAAATAATTAATACAAAATCTAAAGTAAAAATAAAACAAATTAACCTGCACTTTATCTCTGAAAAAAGTAAAAATATATCCCGACTGATAAGTGTTTCCGTTAGTGTGTACACACACACTAATGGAAACACTGGCCCATCGGGAAAATTAACAAGGGACTGTTAGTGCATGCACACACTAATGGACTCAGAAATTAACCTGCACTTTACCTTTGAAAAAAATCGTGAGAGAGGAGTGTTTCTGCTAAAGTGTGTGTATGTATCTGTGAAGGCGAGAGGAGGAGTGAAGGGACCAATGACGTGCGCGCATACAAACTCTAAATGCAGTGCAGGCTGAGAGTGAGAGAGAAAATGGATCTTTAACCGCTCTAATGAGACTTGCTTTTGCGTTATGACTTTCACACACACACATACTTGTTTTTCCTACACTGTGAGGACTTCCAGACTAGTTGGTGAACAATGGGGACAACAGTTTTCTAAATGTAATAGCAGTTAAGGCATGGTTTTAACTTACAAATTTTTGCAATCTCAAAAATCTACTTCAGTATCAAAATCTTTTAAATTTATAAAATTCAGTTTTTGTCAGGTGGCGGCACGGTGGTGTAGTAGTCAGCACTGTCGCCTTGCACCGCCAGGGTCCGGGTTCGATCCCCGGCCAGGCTCGATTCCCGTCTCTGTGTGCATGGAGTTTGCATGTTCTCCCCGTGCTTGGTGGGTTTCCTCCGGGTACTCCGGTTTCCTCCCACAGTCCAAAGACATGTAGGTTAGGCTGATTGGCGTTCCCAAAAGGCATCCACCAGGTGGCATTGTTACACATTTGCCTGTATTAGATGTACTGTATGAATATATATTTACAACCCTAAGTAAAAAATAAGTAATAAGTTTAGACGATAAAAAATTATTGCACTATTATAGCAATGCATTGATTACAACTGCATTACTACGGATTACAACCTCTTAGATGATCGCACTGTATAATATAAATGTATATTAATTTCCAGTATAATGAGAGTTTTAAATACAAACTATAATTGCTGTCTCACAGTTGTATGCCTCTACCAACAAATCAAGTTGCAGTTTTACATATATTTTTTGTCCAGACTCAGTTTAAAATCAGTGCATCCAAGTGAGGTCCAAGTGGGCTCTTTGCCAAATTTCAACAAATTCCCTCAAAGGATTACTGAGGTATTGCATTCAAAGAAATGGACAGGCATACAATCTGAAAACATGATGCCTCTGGCCTTGAGCTATAGTACATGTACGACAGTGGATGTATATTTAACATTGTTTACTCTATTTGGCCCAGAACAATTGTGTATCCATATATATACATACATATATGACAAGAGTACAATAAATGTCCTATGTCCTCACGAAAATTGATAACTCAGTTAATGAAATGACGGTGAAACAATCTATTAACAAGTACATTTGTAATAATCATATACAGACCTATCAAACCAAAACATCAGTCTCAGTACTATATACTGACAGGATGTGACTCAATATTACAGCAGCATTTATTTTTCCATTTCATTATAGATTTTAAATAATCTACAGCTGCCAAAATAAATAAATAAATAAATAAATGAAATAATCAGCAAATTAAGCTGTAAAAATAAATTCTATAAAAGTACAATATCTTCCTCTGAATTGTAATAAAGGTAACACAAAATTCACTCAGAGTGTATTAATGTGTAGGCATACATAGTGGTGGAGAGAAACTACAGACACCACCAACTTTGCAGTCTCCTCCTGTCACAGTCGATCCGGGCTCCGAACCCAGTCAGACACAACGCCCCCCATCGGCGGAATCCTAATCATCACCACCTGAGGTCAAGCAAGACACACCTATAAACACGCACACCATGCTACACTCAACGTCCAAGCTCGTGTCGTCGAAATGATGGACCGAATCTCCGGCACGCAAGTAAAAGAGATTATTTACCTGAAGACTAACCTGTACTGCTTGTGTCTCCTGATTGTCGCCCTCATCGACGTCGCCGTGCATTTGTAGTGTGTTTCCGTCGCGACTCCCAAGTATCCCCGAGGTAAAAGTCCTCGCCACTCGTTTTGCCTGCAAAGGACCACAGAAGGAAAGAAAATATGTAAGACGTCTCTCACTCTGTTGAATGCTGCCATTGACTTAGAATCTACTGCTCATGAATTACTGTCGTCATTTCCGGAACTGTGAATAAACCTCACTCACCCTTACAACTATCTTCCTGGGTGAGTCCGCTCCTTGTTACACCTACAATACATCTCGATGGAGATCATCCTCACCTCACATGGAGTTGGCTTGACTTCTAAAACATAGGATGACCGTTTGTTTCATCAAATGCACACTGACCACCACACAAAACACGAAGAACTTGAAGACTATACCAGTCAAGGTACCAGCAAAACTTTAGAGGACTTATTGAGACAGAAAAGTAAGTAAAAGTACTTTTTAGACTCAAGACACACACTGCCCAGGTGAAAACATCACAGCCTGAATTTTAAGAGCCACAATCTGGTGTACAACTTTCAGAAGATTTCACACTTCTGAATATCATGTACTTATTGGTATCCATTGGTCAATATCGCTCACCCATGCAACTTATTATACCTACCCTTCCAAACTCAAGACAATTCACCATATATTCACCATATCCTTTCTCCAAACTAATATAACTATTGTTGTATATAAAAACATATTCCTATAGAAGAAATTCCAAACATAACTTAAACTATAGGCAAGATTTAAAATTTCACCAAAACTGTAGCTGTTTAATCTTTTATGTCTCAGCAGCAGTGCAGAAATGTCAATGCTTACCTTATTTTCACAGAATCTCACTTTAAAGCATCAATGCGGTTTTTTCACATAAAGGGAGGAGTTGGGAGGGGGTGAAAATTTAAGTGCTACTGGTGACGTTTTAATGCATTTGAGACACGGGGCTTTCCCAGGAACCTTCCCAGAGCTGATATACTCCACGAGTGTCTTCTCCACTGTCTGGATTTCTTCTTTGGTCCACTTCCTTCTTTTGGTTTGTGATGACTCTGAATAAAAAGGAGACAGTCAGCTTAATGTCCTTAAAAGAGAGGAATACAAGGTTTATGTGTAGTTACATGTTCTGTAATAAGGCTAAAAATCACAATATTTCATGTACAGTACACAAAACTTTAACAACTAATTAAATGACCTATAGTAGCACTACCAGACATATTTGGAGCAAAAGAGTCAATACCATGAATAGAGACAGCAGCAGAAATATAGGTGGAAGGTGCAGAAGTATCAGTGGAGATGAGGTCAGGATGAACAGCAATAGCAGTAGTAAATGCAGCACTTGTAGTTCTACTGTTAGTCAGTTTTAATTGCTAGGCTGTAAATCTGAAGATTTCTGTGTTTCACCATGCTGTCCAAGGTGGTTGCTTTAGTATAATGTATCTAGTATCTGCTCACATGTACTAACGGACTGCTAGGACACACTAGATGGTTCTTAGCTCACAACAGTTTGTTGATTTTTCTCAGCGAGTGACGGGATGCTGTCACAAGCCTTCATTCGTGTGTTCAGTGTCACTATTATGGATTCTAGACAGCAGAAACCCATTCAGAAGTCACTAGAAAAAACTTTAAACTGCTTACCTTTTGTTGTGTGTGAGTCCTCAACGACCAGCAACATCTCTTCATCTGGCCTTCCTATTAAAACAGGTGAACAAAATTGAGAAGGACTTTAAATATACTGTACATTGGTGTGAAAAAGTGTTTGCCACACTTTAATGTTTCAGAGTTTTTTTTTTTTTTTTATTATTAAGGGAAAACTAAAGCCAAAACTACATAGCCCCGTGTGAAAAAGTGTTTGCCCCCATGTTAAAGCATAACTCTGGTTTATCGCATCTCAGTTCAATTTCTCTAGCCACATCCAGGCCTGAAAAATAAATCATTTAAATAGCACCTGTGACAAGGTGAAGTAGACCAAAGAATTCTCAAAAGCTAGAAATCATTCCGAGATCCAAAGAAATGCATAAACAAATAAGAAAGAAAATAATTGAGATTTATCAGTCTAGAAAAGGTTATAAAGCCACTTCTAAAGCCGACCAAAATCACCCCAAGAGCGCAGAGACAACTCATCCAAGAGGTCACAAAAGATCCCACAACGACTCAGAGTGGCGCAGTGGTAAAGTGCTCGCCCTATCATCCGGAGATTGTGAGTTCGATTCCTGGGTGATGCTGTAACCTATCACAGCCGGTGGCCTAGAGAGAGCTGATTGGCCGAGCTAACACATTAATCGTGGCTCAGCCAATAAGGGGCGTCTGTGAGCTCACACAAGTGGAAAGAATGGACAGTGTCAACGGTGCGTGAGCGAGCAGTTCGAAAAAAGATGCGATCGGCTGGTGTCATGTGGTTCGGAGGAAACACGTGATTTTTTTCAACTACTGAATGGTAGTAGTAGGCTTAATGTGGGAGCCCCCTAGTGACGGGGAGGAATTGGACATGACTAAATTAGGGAGCAAATTTGGGAAAGATCTCACAACAACATCCAAAGAACTGCAGGCCTCACTTGCCTCAGTGTTCATGACGCCACCATAATTAAGAGACTGGCGGGGCAATAAAGGTTTGCATGGCAGAGTTCCAAAACAAAAACCACTGCTGAGCAAAAAGAACAGAAAGGCTCATCTCAGTTTGGCCAGAAAAAATCTTTTGGAAAAATTACTTGTGATTTGATGAAACAAAAGTTTTACTTTTTGGAAGGTGTGTGTCCCATTATGTGTGGCGTAAAAGTAACACAAAAGCTTAGAGAAAGAACATCATACCAACAGCAAAACAAGGTGGTGGTAGTGTGATGGTCTGGGGCTGTTTTGCTGCTTCAGCAACTGGCAGACTTGCTGTGATTAAATAAAACCATGAATTCTGCTGTGTACCAAAATGTCCGGCCATCTGTTTGTGACCTCAAGCTGAAGCGAACTTGGGTTCTGCAGCAGGACAATGATCCACAGTACACCAGCAAGTCCACTTCTGAATGGCTGAAAAAAAAACAAAATGAAGACTTTATAGTGACCCAGTCAAAATCCTGACCTGAATCCAATTGAGATGCTGTGGCATGACCTTAAAAAGGTGATTCATGCTCGAGAACCCTCCAATGTGGCTGAATTACAACAATTCTGTAAAAATGAGTGGGCCAAACTTCCTCCACAGCACTGTAACAGACTCATTGCAAGTTATCAAAAACACTTGATTGCAAGTTGGGTGGTCCAACCAATTATTAGGTTTAGGCGACCTAAACCTGTTTCACACAGGGCTATGCAGTTTTGGATTGTGTTTTCCCTTAATAATAAAAACCTTCATTTAAATGCTGCATAATGTGTTCACTTGCTTTATGTTTGACTAATATTTCAATTTGTTCGATGATCTGAAACATTAAAGTTTGACAAACATGCTATAAAAAAAAGTCATCAGTAAGGGGGCAAACACTTTTTCACACCACTGTATGTCTACTGTCTGCTGAATTTGGGAACCAGGCATTTCTGATTTAGTGTCTTTAAATCACAGGAACTATAGTAGGGACAGTGATTGTAAATGAAAATAAAAAAAAGCATCCAAATAATAAAGGCAAGCAATGGTACTGTACATTGTGTGCTCTCTTTACTAGTGAAAACATTCCCATAATCATCACTTTTCTTTTCACATACTAGAAATACAATTACCTTTGGCTGGATGTGGATATTTCTTTGGTCCAACTTCAGGAGTAGATTTTCTTTGTCCCCTTGACTTCCCTGTAAAAATAAAAAGTCTATTTTAGTAAATGAGTGTTATTACTATTAGTACTACTACTATTGTCAGGGGCTGATCGAGATCAATGCTGCAATAATTTGTTCTTGTTTAGACCAGTCACCAAAGTGGACACGAAGAGATTACAAAGGCAGCATTTTTATTCATATATATAATTTAGTTTGTTGACTGGGCATTACTTGTCTTTTTCCTTCTTTAAGCACCTGATTGTTATGAGCACGATTACCTCGATTTCTCAACTGTATTTTTTGCTCTTTAGACCCCACTGGACACGGTCTAAAGAGCAAAACGTTTAGCCACTTCTGGCTGTGTGTTTTGATTCAAATGGCATGCCATTTTGCTGAAAGGCTTAGAGCACAGTAGAACTTTTCGTTGTACAGTCTGCCGCCATGGTCTTTCTTCTTTAGAGTCATCACTGTCACATCAGAACTATCAGGTGAAGAGTAGACTCTGTCATTAGCATGAGGCGAAGAGGAGTCTCTGTCACATTAGCATCAGGTGAAGGGGAGTCTCTGTCATTAGCATCAGATGAAGGGGAGTCTATGGTGTCATTAGCATCAGGTGAAGAGAAGTCTCTGTCATTAGCATCAGGCATCAGGTCTCTAGTGTCATTAGCATCAGGTGAAGGGGAGTCTCTGTCATTAGCATTAGGTGAAGAGATGTCTCTGTCATTAGCATCAGGTGAAGAAAAGTCTCTGTCATTAGCATCAGGCATCAGGTCTCTAGTGTCATTAGCATCAGGTGAAGGGGAGTCTCTGTCATTAGCATTAGGTGAAGAGATGTCTCTGTCATTAGCATCAGGTGAAGAAAAGTCTCTGTCATTAGCATCAGGCATCAGGTCTCTAGTGTCATTAGCATCAGGTGAAGGGGAGTCTCTGTCATTAGCATTAGGTAAAGAGATGTCTCTGTCATTAGCATCAGGTGAAGAAAAGTCTCTGTCATTAGCATCAGGCAACAGGTCTCTAGTGTCATTAGCATCAGGTGAATGGGAGTCTCTGTCATTAGCATTAGGTGAAGAGATGTCTCTGTCATTAGCATCAGGTGAAGAAAAGTCTCTGTCATTAGCATCAGGCATCAGGTCTCTAGTGTCATTAGCATCAGGTGAAGGGGAGTCTCTGTCATTAGCATTAGGTGAAGAGATGTCTCTGTCATTAGCATCAGGTGAAGAAAAGTCTCTGTCATTAGCATCAGGCATCAGGTCTCTAGTGTCATTAGCATCAGGTGAAGGGGAGTCTCTGTCATTAGCATTAGGTGAAGAGATGTCTCTGTCATTAGCATCAGGTGAAGAGAAGTCTCTGTTGTTATTAGCATCAGGTGAAGAGAAGTCTCTGTTGTTATTAGCATCAGGTGAAGAGAAGTCTCTTTTGTCATTAGCATCAGGTGAAGAGGAGTCTCTGTCATTAGCATCAGGTGAAGGGGAGTCTCTGTCACATTAGCATCAGGTGAAGGGGAGTCTCTGTCATTATCATCAGATGAAGGGGAGTCTCTGTCGTTAGCATCAGGCATCAGGTCTCTGGTGTCATTAGCATCAGGTGAAGGGGAGTCTCTGTCATTAGCATCAGGCATCAGGTCTCTAGTGTCATTAGCATCAGGTGAAGGGGAGCCTATGGTGTCATTAGCATCAGGTCTCTGGTGTCATTAGCATCAGGTGAAGGGGAGTCTCTGTCATTAGCATCAGATGAAGAGGAGTCTCCGTCATTAGCATCAGGCATCAGGTCTCTAGTGTCATTAGCATCAGGTGAAGGGGAGCCTATGGTGTCATTAGCATCAGGCATCAGGTCTCTGGTGTCATTAGCATCAGGTCTCTGGTGTCATTAGCATCAGGTGAACGGGAGTCTCTGTCATATTAGCATCAGGTGAAGGGGAGTCTCTGTCACATTAGCATCAGGCATCAGGTCTCTAGTGTCATTAGCATCAGATGAAGAGGAGTCTCTGTTGTTATGACCATCAGGTGAAGAGGAGTCTCTGTTCTCAGTCAGCGAACTGGAATGTGTCATACACTTTCTCTTGAATGGTTCAGAAGCAGCTGAAAATGTTTGACATTTGACACTGAACTGTCACTTTCTGTTATTTATCTTCGCTGACCTCAGAACAGCAGCTGTGATAGTAGGAGAAGTAGTTGTAGTAGCAGCAGCATTCTCACATTTTAGAATGGAAAATCATGGAGGTGCACATGCCCACAAGGTCAGTGCTGAAATCTCAGACTTTTATTAAACTCCCATTATTTAGCTATGACACTACAACTGAAGCCATACTGTACTTACTACTGATTGACATTATATTTACCAATCGCACACAAAAGCATATAATGACAGGAAAATAGTTATTTCACTCCTCTTACTCTTAAATACATTATTAATAGGCATAGTACACCTAACCTTTGTATTCAGGGTCTCATTTAAACTCTTCTCATAACGTTGCAGACACAAATTATGGTGTTCTCTGAGTTTCTGAAGACAAAGTGAGTGACGACTTTGAGCCTGCAAACAGAGAAACCATAATTTAAAAATATTGACCACTGTGAAGTCAAATCCCTTGACTTCCAAACTATTTTAAGCTTCAGGCTTTATTAGCTAAGAGAGTAGAGAGACATAAAGGACAGAGCAAAGAGAGAGAATGACAAACAGCAAAGTAATCCTCAGTGCACAGTTGACATTTTGAGGGCGGACAAGGCGCTCTATGCATGTTCAATGCAGTGCGTGCTCAACTTTGTCTGGTGTTACAAAACTTCCACAAATCTAGCCAATCATAGACTTGCACACACTACCTCTGATTGGCAATTTCCTTTAATTTATATATCTTAATAATATCATTTTAATAATAATTTAAACTTTCTTTTGATTTTGTAAAGCTTCTTTGAGACAATGACCATTTTAAAAGCATTATACAAATAAAATATAAGTGAATTCCATTATGCAGTCGATAGTGCCAACTGATTAGAGAAGAAACAGCCAATCAGAAGTAATGTGTGGAAGTTTAGTTTAGTGGAAGTTTTGAACCACTGGATAAAGTTGAGCAAGCGTACAGGCAGGGTCGAGCACGCACAGAAAAGACGAGTTGCATGCATGCGCGAAAAACACATTGCATGCGCAGAACCAAGCTGTTGAGAGCGCAGAGGAGACACTGCTTGAGACATAGAGTGCTTCGTCTGCCTTCAAAATGTCCTAATGCTCAGGAATGTTGCAGGAATATAACACCATAGCAAAGGGCCTTTGCATGAAGTGACTCCTTGCTGCCATGACAATAACAGCATCCTATGTCGCACATGCAGCTTGAAAACATGACATTTGACTCAATCTTTTAGTAGATACGTCGCAGTCTAATCTGTCATGCTTTAATCTGTACAAACTGCGGCAATCACTAATTTGACCCTGCATAACACTATATTGCACATTGGACAAACAATCCCAGGATGTCTGCTTCAAATGACAACAGTCTCATAAGAAAGTAAATGTGTTGCCTGTATCTTGCTAAAATGTAATATGTGGACATGATTAAATTTCAATATACAGATGTGTCCATTGAGAATGTGCGCTTTTCCCCGCGAAATCCCGCAATTCTGTGCGCGCCATGCCGCGAGATCCCACAAGCAACATTTGAGGATTTTAATAAATGTGTTGTGCTTCACTGAATATCCGCCAGCTCATAGCTTTCCTCAACATCTCCTATGTTGTCTTCTGACAAAAAAGCACACCTAGAATTTGCTAGGGCCCATGCTGACAAAGATGAAGACTACTGGGACTCTATACTCTTAACACACAACTCCGGCACAAAGAGGTACGTTATCATGTTTATTCAGCTCGCTCAGTGTGTGGAGTGCAGGATGTTTAGACATTCTTCCTCCGTCATTAGTGATAATTTTATTTGTGATAGGTGTGTGTTAGTGAGCACCCTGACGGAGAAGATAGTAGCATTAGAGGAGCGCATCCAGACTTTAGAGAGGGTTAGAGAGCGCGAGAGCAGCGTTATTCCTGTAGTGGAAAGTCTGGGTGCCGCAGGTGGAGATACTCATCCCCCAACTCCGGCAGTAGAGCCCTCACAGCAGGGCGAGTGGGTGACGACTCGGCGGCATACTCGTTCAGCCAAAGCTAACGCTAAGGCTAGGCCACCAGAGCACACCTCTTCTGCACTTCACGTGTCCAACAGGTTTGCTCTCCTCAGTGAGAAACCTGAAAGAGCTCTGGTTATAGGAGACTCTATATTGAGACACGTGAAATTAGCTCGGCCTTTAGGGGCGCCAGCGGCAGTGGTCAGGTGTATCCCGGGAGCCAGAGCACCGGACATAGCAGGTAATCTTAGGGCTCTAGGTCAGCATAGGTTCTCCAAGATAGTGGTACATGCTGGAGCTAACGATATACGCCTTCGTCAGTCAGAGGTTAGTAAGAGTAACTTTACAGAGGTGTTTAAAATAGCAAAGGCGATGTCCGAAGAAGTAGTTTGCTCTGGTCCCATCCCAATGAGACGTGGCGACATAGCTTACAGCAGGTTATGGTCGCTGAACCGCTGGATATCCAGGTGGTGCTCCGAAAACAACATGGGCTTCATAGACAACTGGAAGACCTTTGAGGGCAAAACTGGCCGGGAAGGTGCTGCTCTCATTTCTTGTCGTATAGCACATAGTCTTAGAAGAGGCCTAGTTAATCGGTGACAATCCAGAGCCAAGGCCAGGGAGCAGACAGACAGGCTAAACCAACCGTCTGCTAGCTGCATAGAGTCGTCACTCAGGGTTCATCATATTGAGACTGTGTCTGTTCCCCGAGATAAACATAAACATACATTTAGAAAGACTCAAAGTCTGTTTTAGTAATTTAATTAACATAAATACCACAAACTCAGATCACACTGAATGCGCAGCCGCACCTCTGATCTGAAGCTAGGACTGTTAAATATTAGATCTCTCGCATCTAAAGCAGTTATTGTTAATGAAATTATCACAGATCAGGAGTTTGATGTATTATGTTTAACAGAAACCTGGATTAAACAGGACGAGTATGTGGCTCTAAATGAAGCGAGTCCTCCTGGATACAGCTACATACACCAGCCTCGGCTAACTGGTAGAGGACGAGGAGTCGCAGTTATTTATAACCATAATCTGTCTCTCGTACAAAAACACAGTTTTAAATCTAATGCATTTGAAGTTCTCTATAGTAACATAATGTCAGCTCAGTCGATCCCGCTAATCATCATTTTCAGACCCCCTGGGCCGTACTCGGAGTTTCTCTGCGAATTTGCAGATTTCCTTTCAAACCTTGTTGTTTCTGTAGACAAAGCGTTAATTGCTGGAGACTTTAATATTCATTTTGAGAATCCAGAAGACCCTCTGAGAACAGCATTCTTGTCCATACTGGACTCAGTAGGAGTAAATCAGTGTGTAGTAGGACCCACTCATAAAGCAGGTCACACTTTAGATTTAATATTATCCTTCGGATTAAGTATAGGAAATATAACCACAATTCCACAGTCTGAAGTTACCTCAGATCACTACCTTGTCTCGATTAAAGCGTGTTATAGTAATAATGTACGCACAGCACCGCGCTTCCACCTTAAACGTACATTTACATCAAATACCACACAGAGCTTTATCAATAATCTTCCAGAATTATCTACTTTGATTGGATCGCCATCTGACTTCACAGAACTCGAACAGGCGAATGAATATCTAGAGTCAGCACTTCGTTATGGCTTAGATAATGTCGCTCCAGTTAAAAGGAAAATGATTAGAGATAAGAAACTCGCTCCTTGGTATAATGACCACACACATGCTTTAAAACAAACCGCTCGAAAATTCGAACGTAAATGGCGCCAAACTAAATTGATAGTATTCAAAATAGCTTGGAAGGAGAGCATCCTGAACTATAAAAAAGATCTCAGTGATGCTAGATCAACATATTTCTCCACTCTAATAGAAAATAACAAAAACAACCCGAGATTTTTATTTAATACCGTAGCTAAATTAACTAAAAACAAGACCACTGCAGAAATCTCCACAACATCATCATGCAGTAGTGAGGATTTCATGAACTTTTTCAATAACAAAATCATAAATATTAGGCAAAAAATTCAGGCTTTGAAACCAGACAATTTAAATAATTCAGATGATAAACTAACCACATCACATCAGAACTTAGAACACTTTACTCCCCTTGAAGCGAGGGAACTAATTTCACTCATCTCTTCTTCAAAATCGTCAACCTGTATATTAGATCCTATACCGACACATTTTCTCAAGCAGATAGTACCAGCAATAATAGAACCCCTGTTGAAAGTAATTAACTGTTCACTCAGTAGTGGGTACGTCCCCAAATCCTTTAAATTAGCCGTTATTAAACCATTAATCAAGAAACCTGACCTTGACCCCTGTCTGCTTTCTAATTACAGGCCGATATCAAACCTTCCCTTTATCTCCAAGATTTTGGAAAAGGTAGTATCACAGCAGCTATGTTCACATCTACACAGAAATAGCAGAAATGAACTGTATCAGTCAGGATTTAGGCCTCATCACAGCACAGAGACAGCACTTGTTAAAGTAGTAAACGACCTCCTATGGGCCTCTGATCAGGGTTTGTCATTATACTTGTGTTACTGGACCTCAGTGCAGCTTTTGACACCATTGATCATAGTATTCTCCTTCACAGATTAGAAAAGGTAGTAGGAATTAAGGGAACTGCCCTCTTGTGGCTCGGATCCTATTTGACTGATCGTTATCGGTTTGTAGATTTAGATGGTGACCATTCCTCATGTTCTCAAGTGGAGTTTGGTGTTCCACAGGGCTCAGTTTTAGGCCCATTGCTTTTTTCTCTTTACATGCTTCCTCTGGGCAACATAATTCGTAAACATGGTATTAGTTTTCATTGTTATGCTGATGACACACAATTATATGTCTCAGCAAAACCAGATGAGAAAAACCAGTTTGCTAAAATTGAGCAGTGTGTGCAGGACATAAGACATTGGATGTTAATTAATTTTCTTCTGCTTAATCCTGATAAGACAGAAGTTCTGGTCATAGGATAAGCTTTCTGATCACACTGTAACTTTGGATGGCCTTTCTGTTCCATCAAGTGCAACAGTTAAAGACCTCGGTGTGATTATAGATTCCAGCCTTTCGTTTGAAGCTCATGTAGATAATATCACCAGGATAACTTTCTTTCACCTGAGAAATATTGCCAAGATAAGAAACATATTGTCACTAAATGATGCAGAAAAACTAGTTCATGCTTTTATCACCTCTAGGTTGGACTATTGTAACGCCTTACTGTCTGGTTGTTCAACTAGGTGTATAAACAAGCTTCAGTTAGTACAGAATGCAGCAGCGAGAGTCCTCACTAGATCCAGAAGATACGAGCACATCACCCCTATCTTATATACACTGCATTGGCTCCCTGTGAAATTTCACATCGATTTTAAGATACTACTTTTGACATTTAAAGCACTAAATGGTCTCGCGCCGCAGTATCTGAGTGAACTGTTAGTGTCTTACGATCCGCCACGCCTACTTCCATCAAAGAATGCAGGCTGCCTGTCAGTACCACGTATTATTAAAACTACAGCAGGGGGCAGAGCTTTTTCTTACAAAGCCCCAAAGTTATGGAATAGTCTTCCTGTTAATGTTCGGGACTCAGACACAGTCTCAGTGTTTAAGTCTCGGCTAAAAACCTATTTATTTAGCCAAGCATGTTTGTAAATAGATTAACCTTAGGTAAAGGAGCAGATCTGGGGGACTCATGGAAGTAGAGTATTATGATGAACTGGTATGTTTAGATGCTGTCCTCCCCACTCTCATTGTTCACTCAGGTTTGTTGACGGTGAAGTGATTGGTTGCTTTACATCTCAGGGAGCCCTCATGTTTGTGTTTCCTTCTGGCTCTCCCTTTTAGTTATGCTGTTACAGTTAGTCCTGCCGGAGTCCCTGCTTGCACTTTGCACTAATATACATTCACCTTATACATGTTGACTGTCACCAGACCGAACTGCCATCTCTCCTTATCTTCTGTTCTCTCCTTTTCTGCTCTCTCTCTCTCCCTCTCTCCTTTCCCTCTCTCGGTCTCTCTGTCGAGCTATACATGTTCGCTCCTGAGTTGCCAGTGATCCAGACCCCTCTGCCCTCTGAAGCCGTCTAACCCGTCCTGGAGTCCTGCTTCTGGTTGGTGATCTCGTCGCATGGATGCCCCGTGTGGTCTGCCTGGATGCGCTTGGTGGCTGGGGATGGTTTCCATGAAGACTGTCCTATCATCGATTGATGCTCTGGGGACCTGTGACTTCAGTTGTTCGATAGCTCAGGACTGGAATCTCCTACAGTCTACCTGAGCCTCCAGGAACAAACTGGACTCCTTTTAATTTTAATTTGAACACATCTGCTGTTACACTGAACTTCCAGTACACATTATTATGCTGATCAATCCCTGCTCTCCGTTATCACCCAGATGAGGATGGGTTCCCTGTTGAGTCTGGTTCCTCTCAAGGTTTCTTCCTATTACCATCTCAGGGAGTTTTTCCTTGCCACCGTCGCCCTCGGCTTGCTCATCAGGGACAATCTTATCATTTTGATTCATACACATTGCATACAAACTTACTTCTTTTTATTGTGTAAAGCTGCTTTGCGACAATTGTTAAAAGCACTCTATAAATAAAATTGACTTGACTTGACTATACTCTGGAGTGATGAGGCAAAGATCACTGTTTTTGGAACTGATGGTTTTAAAACTGTATGGCATTGTAAAGGTGAGGATTTCCATCGATGGTATCATGAACTCAACAATGTACTGCTCTGTACTGAAGGAGATCACTATGTGCACTTGGTCCTCGTGCACTTTTTCAACACGACAATGATCCAAAACACACTTCTAAAGCTGCTGTTCCATTTCACTCTCCATTCAGCATCCAGGCTCATAACCTCTTTTAGAGCCTGGATGCTGATTTTCCACACAAATCATGTGTATGTTTTTCTTTAACAAATGAAAACAAGGTTTTATAACTGTTTCTTTCATATTTTACTTCAGTCCACATAACAGGGCCAACTGAACAGATAATCTGTGCAATTCTACACATCACTTACATCCACTGGATACACATGAGGAGCAGAGGTATACTGTTTATATATATTCATGCATGTAACTGTGTTTTTGGCTGTGTTTCTTTTAGGTGAATTAAACTCCATGGATGCTGCTTCTGTTTTCACAAATCTATGTATATACCCGATTCCAAAAAAGTTGGAAATGAAAGCAGAATGCATTGAAGTGGAAGTTTCAAATTCCAATATTTTAGTCAGAATAGGATATAGATAAACTCTATAACATCACATGTTGAAAGTCAGACATTTTGAAATGTCATGCGAAATATTGACTCATTTTGGATTTCATTACACATTCCAGAAAAGCTGAGACAGGTAGCAATAAGAGGGCGGAAAAGTAAAGTGTACATATACGAATCAGCTGGAGGACCGATTTGCAACTTATTAGGTCAATTGGCAACATGATTGGGTATAAAAAGAGCCTCTCAGAGTGACAGTGTCTCTCAGGAGTCAAGATGGGCAGAGGATCACCAATTCCCCCAATGCTGCGGTGAAAAATATTGGCGCAATATCAGAAAGGAGTTTCTCAGAGAAAAATTGGAAAGAGTTTGAAGTGATCATCATTTACAGTACATAATATCATCCAAAGATTCTGGAACAATCTGTGTGCGTAAGGGTCAAGGCCAGAAGACGATACTGGATGCCCGTGATCTTTGGGCCCTTAGACGGCACTGCGTCACATACAGGAATGCTACTGTAATATATGGGCTCAGGAATACTTCCAGAAAACATTGTTGGTGAACACAGTCCACCGTGCCATTCGCTGTTACCGGCTAAACCTCTATAGGTAAAAAAAAAAGAGGCCATACTGTATCTAAACATGATCCAGAAGAGCAGATGTTTTCTCTGGGCCAAGGCTCATTTAAAATGGAATGCGGCAAAGTGGAAAACTGTTCTGAAAAGAGGACAAGGACAACCTGCGTTGTTATCAGTGCTCAGTTCAGAACTCTGATGGTATGGGGTTGCATGAGTGCGTGTGGCATTGGTAGCTTACACATCTGCTGAACGGTACATCCAAGTTCTAGAACAACATATGCTTCCATCCAGACATTGTCTCTTTCAGGGCAGACTTTGCATTTTCCAACATGACAATGCCAGACCACATACTGCATCAATTACAACCTCATGGCTGCGTAGGAGAAGATCCGGGTGCTGAAATGGGCAGCCTGCAGTCCAGATCTTTCACACATAGAAAACATTTGGTGCATCATAAAGAGGAAGATGCGACAAAGAAGACCTAAGACAGTTGAACAACTAGAAGTTTTTTAACAATTTTTAGCTCAAGAAAAAATGCGAGAACAAAGATATAACGTAACAAAACAAGTCAACCTTTTCAATGCCAACATGTTTTCAACATTCAGTTCATTGCTTTGCTTTAATGTGAATTACACTGAACTTAGTACACACCAAATCCTGGACAATTCTTCATCCCAAATTCCATGTTTTGGCAAAACTCCTTATAGGTGTTGCACAATAGCAAATGAATCACATTAATACAAGTATTCGCTGTTGGGAAAACACCTTCACTAAACTCCAACTAAGGTAGCGACTGGAAGCCAGCAGGGGGAGCTGTCTTTAGGCCCGCACCAAAGAAGACCTAAGACAGTTGAACAACTAGAAGCCTGTATTAGACAAGAATGGGACAACATTCCTATTCCTAAACTTGAGCAACTTCTCTCCTCAGTCCCCAGACGTTTGCAGACTGTTATAAAAAAAGAAGAGGGGATTCCACACAGTGGTAAAGCTGGCCAAGTCCCAACTTTTTTGAGACGTGTTGATGCCATGAAATTTAAGATCAACTTATTTTTCCCTTAAAATGATCAATTTTCTCAGTTTAAACATTTGATGTCATCTATGTTGTATTCTGAATAAAATATTGAAATTTGAAACTTCCACATCATTGCATTCTGTTTTTATTCACAAATTGTACAGTGGAACTGGAATTGGGTTTGTATATATATATATATATATATATATATATTAGTTTAAAAACCTTCCAACACAATATTAGAACCTGGACGCATAGTGCTGAACTGCCAACTTAGTCAAAGAATGTGGTTGATAAATCAGAATCACTTAACTGCTTTATAAATTTGTATCAAAAAAGAAAAAAAAACTTTTTTTTTTTTACAACTATTACTATGAAAGTAAGATAATTTCCTTACACTGTGTGATGAGATCCCACAGGATTGGGACTAAACAGGTGTGCACATGGAAAAAAAACACTTTTTAGTGAATTAAAGATGTTATTTTGCTTCAGAATTGTCAAATTAACAAAGAATTAGCAAAGACAACTAAGGAGATGTTATAATGAGAATTTTTTAAAGGACCGTAAAACACAATATTAGAACTTGGAAGGATAGTGGTGAGCCATCATCTTCAAAGAAAAATGTAGTTGGAAAAACATCCTGCATGAGCATGATGGGAGATCACTTCAACACTTAGTGAAATCAAATCAAAAGAAAAAAGAAAAGAAACAGGAGAGGACATTAGCAAAAAGTCATATGCTGTGATTAGTCCAGTCAATCTGGACAATCCGGATTTGGACTTTATGACAATATAAAAAGTAGGAACACAATTTTTAGCTCAAGAACAAATGCGAGAACAAAGATATAACTTAAAACAAGTCAACCTTTTCAATGCCAACATGTTTTCAACATTCAGTTCACTGCTCTGCTTTAATGTGAATTACACTGAACTTAGTACACACCAAATCCTGGACAATTCTTCATCCCAAATTCCATGTTTTGGCAAAACTCCTTATAGGTGTTGCACAATAGCAAATGAATCACATTAATACAAGTATTCGCTGTTGGGAAAACACCTTCACTAAACTCCAACTAAGGTAGCGACTGGAAGCCAGCAGGGGGAGCTGTCTTTAGGCCCGCACCAAATGTAAAAATATCATTAAGGCTGAGCCCAGGGATTTCTTCACCTTTGCTACCTGTGATTCAGTTCCCTGTTTGTTGCTCCCTAAAGAACATTTTATGGAAGGTGTTCTCTAAAGACAGTGTGTTATGCTGTTGCAGTAGAACACATCACTGGGTAAAAAATACCAGGATGACTTCCCATGGCACTTAAAACATTAACTGTCCTTATCCCCTCTTTGAATCTAGAATAAGAAATAAACAAACAAACAAACAAATATATGTGTGTGTGTTTTTTTAAAACTAAAATATAAGGAAATAACTGAATTTTCTGGAATTTGGTCCAATGCACCAATTTGTCCAATGCACTATTAAAATTTCACAGAATAAATGTAATTTTAAAAAATGTCTTTGGAGATCACGTAAATGATTGGTTGAGTTACAATATAAAAGTTTACAGTAGATACACACAGTTATGTTTAACATTAAAAGGAAGCACATTTCTATCGACAGATTCTCTCTCACACACACACACACACACACACACACACACACACACACACACAATGTGTCAAAATTCACAGGATTGGAACTAAACAGGTTTGGCCAAAAAACACTTGTTACAGCTATTTGTAAGGGTTTCAGTCTATTATGATCATAAAGACTGGACTTTGCAGCGATTGGAAAAAGGTCATGTGACCTGATGAGCCCAGATTGAGTTTATTTCAGAGTGATGGGCGTGTCAGGATAAGAAGTGAAGCGCATGAAGCGATGCTCCCATCATGCATAGTGTCCACTGTACGAGCCTCTGGAGACAGTGTTCTGATCTGGGGTCGCTTCAGTCGCTCAGGTCGAGACTCAGCGACGTTATGTGGCGATAACATGAAGTCACATGACCACCTGAATGTACTGAATCACCAGAACATCACATCTATGGAGTGTTTCTCTTCTCTCATGGCACACGCCACATTTCAGTACAGATTGTGATATAGTGGCTCTGGGACCAGGACCCCCACATTTTTTGACTAACATATCATTGAGACTGCTTGTAATCATTTTTAGCTCTGAATTGCTGCATGGTTTTTAATGAACAGGAACCACTCGACATAATCAGAAATGAGGTCTTTTTTTATCTTCAAGAGTCCTTAGGAAGCGAGAACATCCCACAGAAGAAACCATGGCACTGTTCTTCTCACGGATTTCTCTTGCCTCGTTGTGTTAGCATTTCTGATCTGAAACAAAAATAAATCAATCAATCAATTAATAAGAATTTATTCCACAGTCACTTTTAATATTCAACAGAAGTAAACTAAAAAAAAATAATAATACTGTGATTGGTAAGTTTGTCTTTTTGTGTAGTTATTAACTAATTTTGTAAATGTATGTTTTTTGTAGCACTAAAGTCCTGGAGGAACGTTGTTTGGTTTCAATGTGCACTGAACTTTGTATGATTTAAATAACAATAAAAGCCTACTTGACTTGGCGGCACAGTGGTGTAGTGGTCGGCGCTGTCGCCTGGTTAGCAGTTCTGTACATAATATCATCTCAGGAAGAATTTCTAAACGTTTTCTAAATGTGTGCTATTGTTGTTTACTTATAATATTTGTTAATTTAATTTAAATGCGGTTTGGGCTTGGGATGTTGAGCATCGTGATCCTCCTCCTTAACTTCTCTACGGAGTCCAATCAGCGCTCAGACGCACACAAAGTTACAGAATGCGTCAGGGGAAAAATAGCAAGGAGACGGACTCTGAGCATTTGAAGAATTCGGTGATAAATTAGTGATTTCTTTCGTTTCAGCATCTGTACTTGTGGCTATTGTTACTTCTGCTAGTGGATTCAATAGGCCTGTAATATCCTTGAGGTTTTGTCCTGTTTGACACCAAACCCTGGTGAAATTGTATATATTTATTTGTAATGTGCTACTTTGTAATATATAAGCCCACACTGCCTGCATTTGTAAAAAAAAAAAAAAAAAATCCTCTTGAAATGATATTGAAAGTACGTGTAGTAAATGTACAGATTATACATGAGAAGAATGTAGACCTACAGTGGTTAGTTATGGTTAAAATATAGTTAATGTTGTAAAATTGACCATTGATGAGGGGGATTCCCAGACTTGGGACACAGCACTGGAGTGGTCAGCAAGAGGTTTTCTACTGTCCTCCCAATCAGCAGATTGTTGAGAGCCTTAAAAGCAGGGAAATAATAATGCAGAATAAGTTAATTGAACATCACACATGCGATAACAATCGAACATACACCCAGTATAGATTTTGTAGTGTTTTGGCATTTGGCCTCTGTACATCACCACATTTCATTTCAAATGAAACACTCAATATGCCAGTGAAATCGAAAGAAAAGTGTGTCTTTAACCATTCAGGAATTACAGACATGTTCACATACACACACTTATTTTGGGGGTTCATAAATAATGGGGAAAAACAATTAAACTTAAGAACTGCCTTTAATACTCAAATAAAAATTCTTTGCAGTCAATAACTGCCTGAAGTCTGAAACCCATGGACATGATGACCAATGCTGAGTTTCCTCTCTCTGGATGCTTTGCCAGACTTGTGAGTCTTCCTGCTTTCAGTCTTTGTTCTTCCTTTATTGAAAAGCATGCTCTACTTTTACTTACTTGCTGAGTCATGCTACACCTGGCCATGCAACTACAGTACATGTCAGCCATTTTCTCCCATTATTTATGAGCCCCAACCCAAATTTTATGACGGTTTTAAGTTAATGTAAACAGTTAACCTAACAGTTACTGTAAGATCACAGCTAGTTTTCCTGCAGCTGCACACAGTCAGAGCAAACTGGCAAACTCTCACGTGTCATTTCCTCCACAATTACAGATAAAAAATAAATAAATAAAATAAATCATCACAAGTGCTATCAATTTACCGACTTTTGGTGGTACTGAATATAATTTAACTGTTCCATAAATACTTGCAATAGCCAGATTTATTTGAAGGTGACTCATTTCAGAATCATCACTTTTTAGTAGCAGATTCTCCATTTTTGCCGGACTACATTTATGACCTTTCTCATCTGTTATTGTCATTACATTACTTTACCAGGAATTAAAAGGTAGGAAAGATCTGGCAGGATGTGTAAGAACATGAACATCATGTACACACGTTTTCCACAGCAGTTCACAATTCACTGGAGAGTTTTAGGCGCTTTGTACAGAGGTGGACACCCTGGCTTCAGAAAGTACAAGTCCTGCCACTTATCTGCTCCATCAGTTAACTACAGCAGCTGATTTTAATTAACAATTAAAATCAGATAATTAACAATTTTAATTATCTCTTCAGCCGGACCTGAACTAACTGGTGACGTCACCTGTTCTGTGCACAGAGAGAACTAATACATGGCACGTGCTGTCTTAATACTATTGGCCACCACTGTGTATCTCTCTCTCTCTCGTGCGCGCGCGCGCGCGTGTGTAACAAACATCAGTCTGTGTCTCGTGCTCACTAGCCCCACTTTAACTAAACTTTGACTAAATTACCTTTATCACAGTAAAATGACTAAAACATCTGATAATATATATAATAATGAGTGTAACACACTGCAGGTGCACTTACCGAGCCGCTGCCCTCCGCCATGTCGCGAGACTCACTGGGAGCCGGTGTCGAAGACGGACGCTTCGCTGGGTCACGTGACTGACGAACGGATTCCGTTCTGGCTCGATTGCTTTTCTTGTATTGAATTTTGTATGGAATTTGTATTTGAATTTCCAAGCTTGAATTTTCTATCTGAATGTCACAGTTGAAATGGATTGTTGAAATTTTCGTGTGACATTCAGAGCACTTAAATTCACTCCATACATACATACATATAAACCAATTAAACAAATAAAATACGGACGATGCCACAGTACTGGTAAGATGTCTACAGATAGCTGGAGATTGCAATAGAAGCTGCCATGCGGTCATCTACTCTGTATAAGCCTTCTTCCTGTGACATCACTACAAAGAAAAATAACTAGAACAACCACTAGGGGGTGCTAAATACACTAAAATAAATATTAGTATACAACATTGCAATTGTAACAGCATACTCCCCGTCTGGCATCTCTAAACGCCACTACCAACAGTTACTCAATATCCACCTTGGGTGAGAGTAATAGAACTATTTCCGAAACAGTTTAGTCCCATTCTTCTTAGAGACTTTGACCTCAACTTCCCGGACATGACCATCTTTACTAGGGAAGACCTGCATTACAATGCCTAAAGGCCATTCATTTATTTTCTGTTGCTCATCTTTGAGAAGCACAATGTCCCCCGGTTCCAGGTTTGGTTGGGGTAACTGCCATTTCCTCCTGGGCTGCAGTGTAGAGATAAACTGTTTTCTCCATTTGAACCAGAATGTTTCAGCAAGGTGCTGTACCTGCCGCCACTGATGCTTGAACAAGTTCTTTTCTGTATGGTCGAGAGATGGAGCAGAGACATGAGTTGTCTTCTGTGTGAGAATAGTGGCTGGGGTAAGGATGAATGAATCAGTTGGATCAGTAGACACTGGAACAAGTGGTCTGCTGTTGATGATAGCTGCCACTTCGGACATAAGAGTTGAAAGCACCTCGTGTCAATTTGCTTGTTCCCAATTGAGAGAGCATTGAATCAAGGATCCTCTTTGCCATTCCGATCATCCTCTCCCAGGCTCCACCCATATGTGGAGCATGAGGTGGGTTGAAGGTCCAAGAACAACCATGATCAGTTAGAAAGCGATCAGTGGAAGTCTGGTCTAGGTTAGAGGGAATCTTGAGCTCCCGACAAGCACTAATAAAATTGGTCCCTCTGTCGGATCTAAGGTGCTTAACGGGACCTCGAATGGCGAGAAAGCATCTGAATGCAATTATTAAACTTGATGTATCCAGTGATTCTATGACCTCTATGTGGACTGCTCTCACAGCCATACAAGTGAACATTACAGCCCATCTCTTGCTATGGACAAGTTCTCCTCTTGTCCGACGTGATGCAATGGTCCAAGGGCCAAATACATCCAACATTTGTGAAAGGAGATTCCATAGACAGTCGGTCAGATGGGAGACTTGACGAAGATGGGAGATGGAAGTTTGAAGAACTCCACGTAATTTGCGACAAGTAACACAGTGATGAATGATGCTACTCACAAGTCTTTTACCCCCAATTATCCTAAGGCCTGCAGTGCGGACAGTTCCTTCCGTGAACAATCGTCCTTGGTGTTGAAATTGCTGGTGGAAGTGCCTAACCAGTAGTGTTGCAACATGGTGTTTCCCTGGAATGATGAGAGGATTCTTCTCATTTTCATCCACTCTGGCGGCGTTGATGCGACCTCCAACACGCAAGAGACCCTTGGAGTCGATGAAGGGATCAAGAGACTAGAGAGTACTGTTTGGGGGAATCTTTTCTTGCCTCCTAATGCAAACAGGTTCTTGCGCATATGTGTCTTCTTGAATGGCACGGATAATCAAGGATTCAGAATGCAAAAGTTGGTCGACTGAATAAGCTGCCTTACATAACTGCCACCCATTACACTCACTGCATTTGTTGTGAGCTTTCCTTTCATGGAAATGTCGAGCGATATGGCTGAGGTAAGCTATGGCACCTCTCAAGGACTTCCAGCATGAAAACTTGGAGAAGCGTTGTGATCCCAGTCGCTTGACTGAAGCTGCAGTTTTGAGAGCAGACACATGGGGCCTGATGTCAACATCTGTGGATGGATCTACCAACTCAAATGTACCTTTGTCTTGTAGTTCTTCTGTAGATCTCCTCAAAAAGGCAGGCCCATGGAACCATGTAGTAGCTGAAAGCTGTGAGGCAGTGACTGACCTTGTAGCGTGGTCTGCTGGGTTTTGGTCACTTGACACATACTTCACTGTTCTGGTCATGAGGACCTTCTTACTCTTATAATGCGGTTGGTAACATACACATAGAAACGTCTAACTTCATTGTAAATGTATAACTGCACCACTTTACTGTTTGTGTAGAAAGTTGTAGTGTCAAGGGGCAGGTCAATCTCTTCTGTGATGAGCTCTGACAACTCTACAGCAAGAACAGCAGCACAGAGTTCAAGTCTAGGGACTATATGTTCAGTTACCTGTTACTCTAAGGTAAGCTACTGCACCTATGGCTTTGGTCGAGGCATCGGAGAAGACACATAGTTCTCTGTGTTTTACCTTGATACAAGACACTTCTGTGTAACGTCTAGCAACAGATAGGCCACTTAAGTCTTTGAGAGAATCCCTCCAGGAGATCCACATACCTTCCAATCCTTGTGGTAGCGGAGAATCCCAGTCACTGTTCTCCTGAGTAAGCTCTCGAAGAATCTTTCAGGTCACTTGCCCGGTCATGAGGTGAGAATGCTGCCATGACATCTTTCCTGTTAGAAGCAATCTTATGCAGTCTCAAGTTGGAACTTGACAGAATATCCTGTGTTCTCTTTAGCAGGTTAATTGCCTCACTAACTGTGACAAAGGACATTAGGCAATCATCAACGTAGTAATAATCCAGTTCAATCTGGTCAATACCCAGCTATTATAATCATCTTTCTGGATGCTATTTTTCGTTATGCTTATGAAGTTTAGGTCTTCAATAGATGGAGCCACACAGTCGTCACTGCCTCTTAAATGAAAGACAGAGCAACCAAGATGTTTACACTTGCAGTTGCAGCTAATGGTTCGTACTTTCCCTGAAGGCTGTTCAAATGGATGGCTATATCTCTCCCTTACACAGAAAGTGTTGGGGCATGGTTCATAGATAGTTGGATGCCCTTGCTGGGAAGCTCGTTTATAGAGTGTAGGACAGTACCAGGCCTATGTACACTGCCTAAGCAGACATTTCCAACAATTACCCATCCGAAATCCAGCTTTTGGGCATAAGGCAAATCTGAAGGTCTGTTAAGCTGTTTGCGGACTTTGTGAAGTCGGAGTATGTCTCGGCCTAGCAGAAGCATAATGGGAGCCTTAGGGTCGAGTTTTGGGACCAGATGCGCTATCTGCTTTAAGTGAGCGTGGTGGTAAGCTATGTTAGGTGTTGGAATTTCTGTCCTGTTGTTGAGAATTTCGTTACATTCCAGAAGACTTGGAAGCTGACACATTATCTTATCATCTATTGATTCAATATGGAAATTACAAGCTACTCTGCCAGTATTCTTTGTTACTCCTGAGCAGGTTGTAAGGCGGTAAGAAGAGTTAGGACCTTTAATGTTGTATATGTCAATATTGGATTGAGCCAAAGATCTGTTGCTCTGCTCATCTAAGATGGTGTACACACGTATGCCTTTATCTCTATAGCCAGCAGGGTAAACCTTTGCCAAGCATATCTTTGAACTGTGTTTGTCAGTGAGGTTACATTCGCATACAGTATGTCTGTACATTCAGCAGTTACCTCTGCTAATCCCTCCAGAGCTGATGTCTCCTGCTCCCCGCCATGCTCTGATGAGGAATTGACATGCATGGTCCAAGGTGCAGGTCCAGGATGAAAAGCTGAAGGGTGTTTCTCACTTTCACACTCTGTGCAGTTGATATCTGACTTACACTCTCTAGCAGTGATTGGAATAAACGCAACATCTATAACAGATCCTGTGATCTCTGAGGAAAGCTTTAGGTTGTTCTAGTGAGTTTCCTCAAAAAGCATGACATTTGGCAAGTGAGTGAGGTTTCCGGTGTATTGGGCACCTCCTTCCTGGTTCCTCTTCTTTTGTTATGTTATGACTAAATGAAGTTGAAGTAGAAACATCCGTTTTGTGGACCATAAGCTCTCTTTGTCTGTTTTGTCTCCATGTGGGTTTGTCTGTTTTGACTCTAGTGTCCACTTGTGCTGACAGGTTAAAGCTCGGATAAATTCCACAAAGACAGAGAAGGGAGGGAACGCTGATTGGCACCACTCCTTATAGCTGGAACCATGAGAGAGCCATTTCTCCTGCAAAGCATAGGGCAGTTTCATCACAATGGGATTGACACCCCTAGCTGTATCAAGATAAGAAAGACCTGGGAGGTCACCATCTTCCTTGGCTGTGTTTAGTTCCATCAAAAGGTCACTCAGTTCTCTTAGTTTTGTGGAATCATTGTTGGTAATTTTTGGAAAATTGTCAAGCTTGGTAAAGAGAGCCTTTTCTATGGCCTCTGGTGAGCCGTAACACTCGTCTAATCTGGCCCAAATCATACTGGAGTTGTCATCATTGGCACATGGTGCAGCATGACTGTGAGGAAGCGGTAGAACTGCATTGTTACTATGCTGGGCATCATAGTGTTGCCTAATAAAGGTCTGATGAGGAACTGACATGCCAAAGCCCTTCTTTGGCCTTGTGCTCATCAACATTCTCACCTGAGTTAACAAGACAAATTACTGAAATGTATCTCAGCAGGTCCTTTAATGACAGCAATGAAATGCAGTGGAAAGTTTTTTTTTCAGGATTAAGTTAATTTTCATGGCAAAGAAGGACTATGCAATTCATGTGATCACTCTTCATAACATTCTGGAGTATATGCAAATTGCTATTATAAAAAAAATAAGCAGCAACTTTTCCAATTTTCAATATTTATGTAATTCTCAAAACTTTTGGCCACGACTGTATGTTCCCATGAAATAAGGCATATTACTTTTTTAAACAGCAGAACAATCAATGCACTTTCCTACTGGGTCATTTTTACATAAAAAGCAATTGATGTACACACGTGAACAAAATTGTTGGTACCCTTCGGTCAATGAAAGAAAAACTCAAAATGGTCACAGAAATAACTTTAATCTGACAAAAGTAATAATAAATAAGAATTCTAGGAATGTTAACCAATGAAAGTCAGACATTGCTTTTCAACCATGCTTCAACGGAATTATAAAAAAAATGAACTGATGGAACAGGCCTGGACAAAAATGATGGTACCCCTAACTTAGTTTGTTGCACAACCTTTTGAGACAATCACTGCAATCAAACGATTCCTGTAACTGTCAATGAGACTTCTGCACCTCTCTGCAGGTATTTTGGCCCACTCCTCATGAGCAAGCTGCTCCAGTTGTTTCCGGTTTGAAGGGTGCCTTTTCCAGACAGCATGTTTCAGCTCCTTCCAAAGATGCTCAATAGGATTGAGGTCAGGGCTCATAGAAGGCCACTTTAGAATAGTCCAATGTTTTCCTCTTAGCCATTCTTGGGTGTTTTTAGCTGTGTGTTTTGGGTCGTTGTCCTGTTGCAAGACCCATGACCTGCGACTGAGACCCAGCTTTCTGACACTGGCCAGCACATTTCTCTCTAGAATCCCTTGATAGTCTTGAGATTTCATTGTACCCTGCACAGATTCAAGACCCCCTGTGCCAGATGCAGCAAAGCAGCCCTAGAACATAACAGAGCCTCCTCCATGTTTCACAGTAGGGACAGTGTTCTTTTCTTCATATGCTTCATTTTTCCGTCTGTGAACATAGAGCTGATGTGCCTTGGCAAAAAGTTCCATTTTTGTCTCATCTGTCCATAGGACATTCTCCCAGAAGCTTTGTGGCTTGTCAACATGTAGTTTGGCATATTCCAGTCTGGCTTTTTTATGATTTGTTTTCAACAATGGTGTCCTCCTTGGTCGTCTCCCATGTAGTCCACTTTGGCTCAAACAACGACGGATGGTGCGATCTGACACTGATGTTCCTTGAGCATGAAGTTCACCTTGGATCTCTTTAGAAGTCTTTCTGGGCTCTTTTGTTACCATTCGGATTATCCGTCTCTTTGATTTGTCATGAATTTTCCTCGTGCGGCCACGTCCAGGGAGGTTGGCTACAGTCCCATGGATCTTAAATTTCTGAATAATATGTGCAACTGTAGTCACAGGAACATCTAGCTGCTTGGAAATGGTCTTATAGCCTTTACCTTTAACATGCTTGTCTATAATTTTCTTTCGAATCTCCTGAGACAACTCTTTCCTTCGCTTCCTCTGGTCCATGTTGAGTGTGGTACATACCATGTCACCAAACAACACAGTGACTACCTGGAGCCCTATATATAGGCCCACTGACTGATTACAAGATTGTAGACACCTGTGATGCTAATTAGTGGACACACCTTGAATTAACATGTCCCTTTGGTCACATTATTTTCAGTATTTTCTAGGGGTACCATCATTTTTGTCCAGGCCTGTTCCATGAGTTTATTTTTTAAAATAATTCCGTTGAAGCATGGTTGAAAAGCAATGTCTGACTTTCATTGGTTAACATTCATAGAATTTTTTTTAATTATTACTTTTGTCAGATTAAAGTTATTTATGTGACCATTGTGAGTTTTTCTTTCATTGACCGAAGGGTACCAACAATTTTGTCCACGTGTGTAAATGAAAATTTAACACCACCCCACCATGCTGCTAGTCAAAGTGATATTTCCAGGCAAAATACATTTCTAAATGCACCTGATACGCCAACAACGCAACAGGACTTTTTTTTTTTTATTAAATCGTAATTCATTAACGTTGCAAAATAACCTAAATTATCAACTGTCATCTACACAGTTAAACCCCGATCTAATCGAAGCAGTCAATCATTTGAACGAAACATTGACCTCATCTCCTCAATATCCCATCAGTAACGTCACATCTCCAAAAACATCTCAAGAACCATTACCTTCGCCAGATTTGTTTCATGATCTTAATCAAAGTCTTATCATGTCAAATGACGATCTGGTTAACTTATTCGATCCCCCACCTCAACGTTTCACAAAACTCTGTAACTGATAATCAACACACCCCTGAAACATCAAACCCTCAAATAGATAACACTGAAGAGAATGTACCCATATCAACGCTTACTGCTTACCTTTGCAGTGGTCCACGGATGAGTTCCCGAGCTTGGAACGATTCCATTCGCAGGCAAACATCAACTGGTCCTGAGGTCGAGTGTTTTCGGAAATGATTCCCAGACCTCAATGTGAAAGCACGTTTACTCTGTTTCATTGTGCCTTCAGTCAATTCATATACAATTCATATGTATATACATGTTGTATCATTAAGCTCCTCAGTTCCCTCACAGCCAAGACAGAAGAGTTCTGTTCTGGATTGAAAGACTTTAAACATTTTTCTAAATGAATAATATTGTTCCTGTATTCACGAGAACGCCGTGAGAATGTCCAAATCTGATCAAACATTAAAACTGAGTATTTGTGAAAGTCCTAAATCGTGTGGGAAACCAGATAAGCTTGTCTCTGGATAAGCTTATCTGATAAACCGTTTCTCTGGAAGTGCAAAGACTCACAGGCATGTGTAGACTTGTGCAACATTTTCCAAAGAAAGACATCATACACTGTTATTGTTGACATTATGTTGACATGACATTCTTAGGACAGATGGAAAAGTGTGTTTAGCTTTATTAGAAGAATGATTGATTGTTGGTGTCTGGCCAAAATCAGTTAGATTTCAGAGGGCTTGGCTTTTAAGTGCTCCAGCTTTTATTGGTTGGTAAAAGTTCAAGCAGGTGGAGATAATGTTTTCTGTACTGTATGTACTGTACAGTATAGAGAAACTCTTGTCATCTTTTTCTCCTTACTATTGGAAAGGTCTGTCCATGACTGTATTTTACAGTCCGGCTTATCTGTAAGTATCTCTGTAAAACGTTCCGCTGTATTTTTTACCACCTACCCTTGATTCATATTTCTCTTGAATATTTTAGAAAAGCACATGTTCACGTTGTTTTCCAAGGTTTGGTTTATGTTTGCTTGTTTGTGTAGCTGATAATATTTTTTTTTCTCCACGTCATATTGACTGGCTCTGTAAATTATATATAATTATTACTAAATTTTTATTTATTTTTTTAAGAAAAAGAAGATGGCAGGGATCCTCCCAAGAAGCAAAGCCAAAGGTGTTGACTTCTTTGGCGTAGATGACAACTATTATATCATTCGCTCTGATCTCGGCTGTTACATGTTCTCAACAAATTTCCATCAAGGCCTCGGTCTCACTGTTTACAGCTTGCACCCCTCCTGTCGGGGTGGAGACCACTATCTTGCCCTTGACGACAACACATTTTATATCATCAAAGGCAATAATTATCGCAAAGTGTCTGATTTGAGCAGAGATATGGATGCTGTGGTGTCTGACCTCCACCCAAACTGTCGAGGGGGTGACCACTACCTGTCTGCTTATGGAAATTTCTACATAATCTTCCAGAGCAGAGGTGTGTATCACAGAACCTCCAATATGAACAAAGACAGTAATGCAGTTGAATACCCACTGCATCCCAACTGCAAGGATGGCCTGTACTACTGGGGTACAAAGAGCTACTCTTATTTTCTCAAGCCGAAAGGTGAGTGGGGGATCCAATACCACAAAACTGATAATCTTAACAAAGATACTAATGCAAGCACCTACTCAATTCACCCAGATGTACTGAACTTCCTTCCTGGAGGACTGGCTGAAACACAGGGCCCGGCATTTGGAAAATGGGAGCTCATTAAGACAATTTCTAACGATTCAGAATCTCCCGTAAGCTGGGAAAAGAAGATAACCCGGAAGGTGGGCTTCACCAAATCCAAGTCATCGAGCATAGAGCACAACTGGAAAATATCGATGGGTGCAACATATCAGTCAGGGGTTCTGACTGAATCGATCGCCAAATTCCAGTTCTCTGCGTCAGCAGAATACAGAGGCTGGCAACTGAGATGGAAGAAAAAGTGAGCCTGACTCTGCAACCCCATGCAAAAATGTACTTCTGGCAGTACAAGCTCGGATTTGGCAGGGAAGACGTCCTCTTCTGCCATGACATGAGATTTGATGCCAATCCTAACCCGCCTACTACCATTCCTCTGCCACCAGCTAACAAGTAGTTAGTTCTGATGATGATGATGATTCTATGGATAAGGGCTTTTAATTGTTAATTTTGGTGATAAGACATGACATATTTCAGCTTGGTGATGATAAGTATTGAATCAACAACAAATAGTGATTTTAATGTACAAAGGCTTTGGGAAATTGTATTTAAGTTGTTTGTTTCTTTTATTATTTTAGTTTTAGCAATTTAGCATAGTACAAAGAAAAACTCAATAATATTAACAAGAATCAACTTATCCACCCATTTAAGATCATCTGTGTACTCAAATGTTTTTCTTTGATTTCATTATTTTGATTTCGAGTGCTATAATAAACTTTTCTCATTTTTTAATGAATTTTTTACATTACAACATTTCTGTTATAAAATATGCATGTCCATCTCATTCACCTTGCTGTATTAGATTCAGTGGTTAGAGGAGAGTTTAATTGATTGATAGTTAGATAGACAATCCATTTTGAGATTTAACTGAAACCTAATAAAATGCGACACACCTCAGAGGGTCTTAAGTTCATTCTCTCTCTCTCTCTGTGTGCGTGCACATGTGCATATGACCAGAGTTACCGAACACTGTCACCTTTCCTCAGCTCATCTCCATCTTGCCATGTAGATGCAGAAGCTTCCAAACTGGATTCACGGCAGATGTGATGCGGATCTGCCGGAGGTAAAGCCGGACTGAGTAATGTGTTAATCTCTCTCAGGCGCCTATTGACCGAGAGCGATAGGGCGTTTTCACACTCTGTGAACGATCTGTTCCGTTCTGTACCCGAGCACGGTTTCAGCCCCTCCCCAGTGTGGTGCACGGCCACTACACGAGACACTGAGGAATGACTTTACATCTCTACTCTGTAAGGTGAGGAATCAGGTGTGTCTACATTCGCTTCTGATTTACAGTCAAATAGAAATAAAGTGCTCATTAAACATTACCTTCTTTAGTCATAGCACATGAGCATTATTTAAAATTTTTACTTTATCATTAAAATAAAGTGTTTATGTAGACTGTAAATTAATCTCAGATGTGAACAATGAATAAATAAATGCAGGAACTGCTACAAATAAATATAATGCCTGCTAGAATAAAGTTCAACAAATAGCATAGATAAATATAATAAATATCTAATCATTAATTTTCTCCTCAGGATCACCTGGGTTTAGAGAGGGGTGGTGTGTGATGGCAGCATGTCCTTGTGATCAGGAGAGACCAGGAATGGCTACTAAATACTCCTATTAAGAAGACAACATTCCTACAAGAGAGATGCTTGTGCTCTTTTTTCCTTACCTTGCTATGTGTAGATTTTTAAACTTAGCTGAGATGCTGAAACTATTGAATTTAAAACCTCACGATGCATCAATGTTTAGTGTTTAACATGTTTTGTGTGCCGTGTGTTTATATTGTATTTTTGTAAATGTAAACATAAATGTATACTGCAAAATCCAAGATGAGTGTGGGGGATTTGGAATAGAGACAAAGTACTGGATAGAGTGCAAAAGGTTTTATTAAACATTATTAAATAACAATATAATAAAAGTAAATTTTGTAACAAAAGTAGCTGTCAAATAGGACAAAAAATCTAAACATTAAAATGTAGCATATTTTTATATTTACTTGTACTTGCATAGCAAGAGGGTGTGTGTTAATGAAATGAAGACAACAGTTGGTCCGTCGTCTGCATCAACGTCCTATTTGATCTCTTGCTGTTCCTTCCTCTGTATCTGTAGTCGGCGCTTCTCCATCTAAATCTGACATTTCATGCAGGCATTAGGAGTCTCCTGCTCTGCACGTCAGGTTTCGTCTCTTTCTTCTGTTGTTAGCTGGTCTTGTGCTGCTGTCAGAGGTCTCGGTCTGTGTTTCCTCCAGTGCCTGTCTGCAAGAAAGTATAAAGGCAAGAAATTAGCGGAAAGTTTCCACCATAACAGCTTGTACAAATGACATTTTTCCAACATTTACATTTTGTCACCGCAATCACAGATAACCTGAAACTGTGTGTGGAGCTTATGTGGCTCATCAGCGTCTCAGTGTTTATAAGTGTCTCTGAGATGTGTTGGAGAATATACATGAAGGTTCTACATAAAATATGAGTAAAGAGTAAAGTAGCTGTAACTCTAATAGCCACATAAGCACAACACTGGAGTTCATCACATTCTGCTCTTCTGAACAGTGAAATGATCTGAGGCCTTAAAGTGAGCAGACATGAGGAACATTCCAAGTGAACTTTACTGTGAGCTAACGTGAAAGGATCATCCTGTAGATCTTATTATATACATTTAAATGTCACCACGAGATCCACAGACAATCACCTGGAGATGTGGTGATGATGTGAGACTCTCTGTAACAGTGTTAATAACAGGAGTTAATAGTACAGTGGAACCTTGGATTACGAGCATAATTCGTTCCGGAACTGGGCTTGTATTCCAAAACACTCATAAACCAAATCATCATTTCCCATAAGAAATAATGAAAACTCCAAATTATTCGTTCCACAGCCCCAAAAAATAAATACATAAAAATAATTAATACAATCTATAAAATGAAAATAAAACAAATTAATCTACACTTTACCTTTTAAAAAAAAGTACAAATAAATCCTGTCAGATAAGTGATTCTGTTGGTGCGCGCAGGCGCCGTGTGTGTGTGTGTGTGGAATTAGCCCCTTCCCTCGCCTCGTTTTACACAGTAACACTCCTCTTCCCTCTCCACACCTCGCTTTTTAAGATTCACAACAAACACACACACACAACGGAAACACCGTTTTAACAGGAAAAAAAGAAATCTTTCTGAGACTGGCATGAGCGTATATTAACAGACTCACTTATTAAGTTTCACAACAAGCGCATAAACACAGCGGAAACACCGTTTTAACGGAAAAAAGTGAGACTGGCATGAGCGCATACTAAAGGAATTACTTAAGTTTCACAACAAACGGACACACAAACACGGAAACACAGTTTTAACAGGAAAAAAAAAATAAATCTCTCTGTGACCTGGCGTGAGCGCATACTAACGGAATCACTGCTGTAAAGTAAAAAAAAACAAAAACAAATGAACCAGCACCTTACCTTTGAAAAGAATCGCGACAGAGCAGAGTTCCTGCGTGTTTGTGAAGCCGGGAGGGGTGAAAAGGCGAGAGAACGTCTGTGCGAGTGTGTGTCAGTGTCAAATTGCGCGCGCACGAGCAGAGTTTCTGTGTGTTTGCGAAGCCGTGGGGGGAGGGTGAGAGAGTGACGCTCGGTGTCAAAATAAGAGTCACATGTGTGAAGCATGATACTCGGCGCTCGTAAACTAATACTTGCTCGGTTTCTGAATAAAAAATTATTAGAAATCTTTGCTCGGTTTGCGGAACACTCGTACACCACGTTACTCGCAATACGAGGTTCCACTGTATTTAATATGAACTCACCGCTCACGCGCAGGCTCTCTGCTGGACCAGGCTCCACGCTGTCCGGTTCCGATGATGAAGGTAGATGTTGTTGTGGGTCAGTGGGGTTCCGACTCGATCACACTGGATGGTTTTTATCCTATTGTTTATCTTTTCCTCACTTCAGTATCGCAGCGCGCGCTGTGCGCTGCGCGAGCCGCAGTGTGTTTAACTCTGCGCGGCATTGCTCAGTGCTGCTGTACGCGCGCGCGTCTAAATATTCACGGATACCTGCGTAAATATCGGGGGTTTTATGTGTAGTGTCCGATTATCTCCGGATATTTTCGTCTGTCTAAATTTCTAGCAAATGCTAAACTTCGGCATTACTTCACAGAGATTCTTCAGTAGCCACGTTTGTTTGTGTACGGAGTCGAACTGGAATTACGTCACTTCCTCTTTTGACCAGGGATTCTTTCCCGAGGGCGGAACGATTTGGAACGATTACGTTCTCACAGACAAAAATCAACTGGTCCCGGGGCCAAGTGTACTCGGAAACGGATCCGGGACCCCAGTGTGAAAACGCCCATAGAGCTCATAAATGTGTGAGAACCACATTTCTAAGTACTGCTTACAGCTAAATATAATTCATAATAATGAATATTAATGTTTTTATACATGCATGTTTTACGCATTGTTTTACACAAAACATAACATAAATCAAAATAAAACATTTTTAGTTTAATCCAATGAGCACAAAATATGACATGTTGGTCACCTCATAGTTTCTTTTTCTTCTGTGGCATTACACTGTAGTTCTTACTTATCTCAGTGTGTCCACCTGTGATTATTAAAGAACTTTAAACATCTATAGACTTCTTGTGCATTTGGTTGCATGTCACTTCTGTAAGTTCCTTAAACCGAAATTTAATAGTAGCAATTAATTATTAATATTCATAGTTGGAGTTGATACTTTTCGAGTATAATTCATAAATTTGCTAAATATATTCAGATTTTGTTCTGAAATTCGAAACAGTATTATCTTCTTCTCCTTCCTAGATCTTTTGTCTGCATCACAATGAACTAAAGCTCGGTACGTCTTCTTTCCTTCTTTTAATATGTAATATTTAAGTGAAATATATTTTGTGTATAGGCCTAAATATTCCAATTATGTAATTGTTTATTTATGGACAGTTGTATTATGTTTTCCCTGTTTACTTCCTTTTAGTACTCACCAAACCCTCAGTACAAAGAAATAAAATAATATTAAATATCCAGTATCTGGAATTAGATCCATTTTTAAGGGCTACATTTAGTGAATAGCCTCTTTATTTTTGGAAAACATGTACAAAACAAAACAAAACCCAAAATCAAACAATAAACAGCTTTAAAAATGTGTGTGTTGTTATGCACAGCATGGATTACTGTTGGGGAATAGAAATGGAGTGGATATGTTTGCCTGTCTGTGAACCAGTATGCAAATGGTGTGCATCTACATTGCCTCAGCAGGGGATTATGGAGGAGGAGTGTGGTAAAATGTGGGGTGTGTGTGTGTGCGTGTGTGTGTGTGTTATTGTGCTGTGCAAAGCAACAGGGACAGGTCGCTTTGTGACAGCATGTTTAAGTTAACATTTTACATTTGCTAAAAGGCATATTCCCAACCACATTTCAGCCACAGACAATGTGCATTGTGCTATGTTGTTTTTGTGATCTCAGTATTCTATGAGTGAAATAAAGCTGCTCACAACAGCACGCACTTTTACTTTATAAAAGGCAGCTAAATTTTTATTTATTTAGCAAGTATTTGTGTTTTGTTGCATTTCTGTTTTTTTTTTTTTTTGGTTTCTTTATTCATATCTTCTAATGGCGCTCAATGTCAAACCTTTTTTACATTTTAACACAGATGTTTTGTTTTTTTGTCATATTCATGAATCCTGACACTATCGGTAGTTAACACTGGTTAACACTATCATATAACAACATTACATGTCGTTAATTATTTAGCAAATACCTTTAAAATGTAACCTATGTATCTAAAATATAAGCATATTTAATAATCCATATTAAAAGCAGTAAAGGGGCAATTTGATCTGGATTTTTGATAAAGTGCTTCCATGCACCATCTGGCGGATTTCTGTGAAGCACAACAAATTTATATAAATTCTAAAATGGTGCTTGCAGGATTCAGCAAGTTACAAGAAAGAGCGAACATGAAATTCTGTGTGAAACTGGCCGAATCTGCCACAGAGCTGTATGACATGATACTGCAAGTTTACGGTGATGTTGCAATGACTTGTTCAAAGTGTTTTGAGTAGCAGGCACACTCGAGGGTAAAACTATCACTGAAAGATGACAAGAGATCAGGAAGACCTTCCACAAGCTCAGCTCCCATAAAATGTTGAAACCTCTGAGAACAATTCACAACATTGCTGCCATAATCCAGGCAATCCTCACGTGTGAATTAGACATGCACCATGTTGCTACCAAGTTCGTCCCCAGGTTCCTGACCTAGGAGCAGAAGGAACATCAAACCTGCCAAGAACTCCTTCAGCATGGCCTGAATGATCATTCATCATGTTGAGGATCATTACCGTTGATGAAACTTGGGTGTATGAGTATAACCCTGAGATGAGACAACAGTCTTCAAAGTGGAAGACATTATCTTCACGAATGACAGAGGCAAGGCAGATCCAAAGGCTCGACCGATGCATGCTCATCATCAGGAATCCTGGTGGGCGAGCAATCTCTTTAGAACCGCTCTGACGTGTTGTACATGTTCACTGACAGTTCGGGAGTATATGAGGATGTCGTCTAGGTAGACGAACACCCATCGACCTAACATGACCTAACCCTCTCTTAGAATGTTGTTAATGAGTTGCTGGTAGACAGCAGGAAGACATTTCAGAGTCCAAATGGTATTACCAAACTTTCATAATGGCCGGTGGGAGTGATCGCCCTCCCTGATGCGCACCAAGTTGTAGGCGCTCCGGAGGTCTAACTTAATAAAAATGGTGGCACCAGAGAGGGCTTCCAGGGCAGAGTTAGTAAGAGGCAATGTAATATTTATGGGCTGGGATAACGCCTCGATCTTTACCCCCAGTTTCTTGGCGTAAGAAGAGTCAATGAAGTTACCAGCAGGGGGTGGAGAGCTGATGGATCCGGTAGGTGCAGTAGAAAATGAGCAGTGAGCTTCCGGAACAGGCATGTGAGAGAAGAAGGAGGGGGTTCGGGATGTGAAATGAGGCAGTGATGGCGTGATGGGTGGCAGGGTGCGAAGAGCTGGCTTGGGTCGGGCGAGCAGACGCTGGTCGATCCAGAGGGCGAGTTGGATTAAGCCCTCCAACGTAGCTGGAAGTTCTCGTCCGGCGAGCTCGTCCTTGATGCGCGCAGCCAGTCCCTCGTAGTAGGCCGTCCGGAGGGCTGAGTCTCCCCAGTCAGTCTGGACGGCGAGGGAAATTCGCCGTGTAGCGTCTCACGGACGAGCCTCCCTGCCGCACATGATATGATTTGGAGTCTGTCTCCACCTCAGCAACAGGATGTTCAAAGGTGAGTTTGGAACCTGACCTTGCCCACACCACGAGAGGAGATCCCTGACTTAACCAAGGTTCCCACTGAATACCACGATTTACGGCATGTCACGGACTATCTCCGTACCACCTCCCCACACCTATGACTGCTCCATTGACCTGTTTCCCGGGATCTCTCCACCCAAGGGACGACTCTACTCCCTCTCTCACCCAGAGAGAGAGGCCATGGAACATTACATTAATGAATCATTCACAGCAGGTATTATCCGCCCATTCTCTTCACCGGCAGGAGCAGGGTTCTTCTTTTTAGAAAAGAGAGACAAGTCCCCTCCCGCTGATGTCTTCCGCCTTCGAACTTCTTCAGGATGCCTGTGTATTCATCAAGCTTGATTATGGAATGCCTACCACCCAAGACACATCCTTCCCAGAAACGATAAGCCCCCCCCACCATCCCACACTGCCTCATGGCAAAGACGCAACAGGATGTGGAGCACCTTGTCCAGCAGACCCTCGAGCAAGAACCAGGCCCAAGTGTCATTCCCCCCAACAAACTCTTCGTTCCCGCTTCCTTGCCCCTTCAAGTGTTGGACTGGGCCCAAGGTTCCAGACTGGCTTGCCATCCTGGAATGGCACACACCCTTTTTCTCCTACACCAACACTTCTGGTGGCCGACCATCAAGGAGGATGTTAAAAATTTTGTGGCTTTCTGCGATGTCTGTTCTAGGAATAAAAACACAAACTGACCTCCGGAGGGTTTTAGAACACTCCCCATCCCCATCACATCTTCATTGACTTTGTTACCGGACTACCACCATCACAGAATAATATGTGCATCTTGACCATTGTGGATCGTTTCTCCAAGTCAGCTCACTTTATTCCACTACCCAAGCTTCCATCTGCCAAAGAAACGGCTGAGCTCCTGGTCAACCATGTCTTCCGGCTTCACAGAATCCCCGTCAACATTGTTTCGGACAGGGGCCCCCAGTTCTCGGCCCAGTTCTGGAAGGCATTTTGCAACCTCATTGGCGCCACTCCCAGAATCTCATCTGAATTTCACCCTCAAATAAACAGCCAGATTCAACGAATGAACCAGGAACTAGAAAAGACCCTAAGGTGCATGGTCTCTCAGGACCCATCCTCTTGGAGCCACTTCCTATGCCCACAACTCACTCCTGACTTTTTCCACAGGCATGTCCTCCTTTCACTGCTGCCTCGGTTACCAATCTCCCCTCTTTTACGCCCAGGAAGAGGTGGTAGCTGTTCCTTCAGCCATAACCCTTTGTCCATCATTGCAAAAAGACATGGCAGTGGGCCCATAATCAGCTTTTGCGCAGCATAAGTACCTTCCAGCATCACGGTAAACGACACCGATCATCAGCTCCAGGATATCGCATCGGCCACAGGGTAATGCTATCTACACGTGACCTTCCTCAAGACCACCTAAAAGAAGCTTTTGGGAGGGTTATGGCCCTGAAGATAGAAGTTGGGTACCCACCAAATTCATTCTGGACTGTTCTCTGATCACTGAGTTTCACAGACTTCACTCCTAAGCACCCATTAGAATGACTGGGGGCATTCATAGGGGGGAGGGTACTGTCACATTACATCAAGCCACAGTCTCGCCATGATCACATGAGCACTCCCATTCCATGCTTCCAACCATTCCTTTCATCTCACAGCCTCACTTCCTGCTCTCCACACCTGTAGTCTATCACTGATTAATTCTCATACCCATTTAAGTCACGCTCAGACACCACCATGTCACCAGTTTATTGTGTGCCTTACCAGCCTCAATTTACCAGCATTATCTATTGTCTCAGCCTGCCTAGTATCGATCTTGCTTTGTTTTTCTGACCACTTCTTTGCCTTTTATTTTGGATTATCACTGTTTGAATATTTCCCATTACTGACCACTTACCTGCCACCGACCACAACCACCTGTCTTCCCCATGCCGGCTCTGCGTGCTCCGACTCCACTTCACGGCTCAGGCATCTCGTGCCAGCATACATCTCGGGTTACACGCCGGCTCTGCGCACTTCCGCATTCCCACAAGGCAGGCATCAGACACGCTGTCCCTCACCTCGGCGCACTCGTGCCGGTACTCCGCGCTTCCGCATTTCAGCGAGGCCATTCCTGCTCGCACTGCAGTGATAAATTCACACCATGGCTTCAAAGCACCACCCTGCCAACTCAAGTCAGTCAAAAGCACTCCAAAACACCACTTCTATCCATATCCCAGCTTGGATCCACCACACTCCCTATCAAGCCTAACAGTAAGGTTTTCGAGTATATCTGACTGTCTGTTTGAGGATCTGAATCAGATTTAAGTCAGGACATTCACTAGGACACTCTAAAACCTTCTTTTTGAGCCATTTAGAGGTGGACTTGTTGGTGTGTTTTGGATCATTGTCCTGTTGCAGAACCACACTTGACCTTAAGGTCACAAACTGATGTCTGGACATTCTCCTTCAAGATTTTCCAGTAGAGCGCAGAATTCATTGTTCCATCAATTATGGAAAGTTGTCCAGGTTCTGACACTGCAAAGCAACCCAGGGCCTGTATTTACTAAGCGTCTCAGAGTAGGAAATCGTTCCTAAGTGGCCAAAAATTCTCAGAATTATGACATTTAGGTCTTACTTGCAGGAAGAAAAAATAATAGCTATTTATCAAGATTCTTCAAATAGAAAATCACTCCTATCTCCACCAAAATGTATGATAGCTCTGGAGATGTTCTAATTGGTTAAGAGTAGAGAGGAAATGGCATTCAAAGGTAAACTGAGAAGAGACTTTTTATTAACACTGAGTTACATGAAGATCATAAATGACATGTTTGGAATAATGAATGGAAACATGTTGCTGTTGAATGCTGTCTCCGCAGGTGACTAATAGTGTACGCTTTATAAGTTACAGATCTGGCCATTAAGAATGACCATTTTTTCCTGTGAGATCCCGCAATTCGTTGTGCGTCATGCCGCGAGATCCCACAAGCAACATTCGGGAATTCAAATAAATGTGTTGTGCTTCACTGAATATCCACCAGATGGCGCATGGAAGGAATTTACTTAAAAGCCTGACCAAGCACAACAAAGAATTGAGTATAATTAGTTAGCCTAAAACAATATTGTTTCCAATACTGACGTAAACATGAATTTTATTATGTTTTACAATAGATCGTTCATGATGAATGTGTGTATATGTGCTTCATATTATTTTCATAATTATGAAATGAGATGTCCAAAATCGTGCTATAAAATTCATAATAATAAGTTTCTTATAGAGTTTTTGTAATGTCTTAACAGGGATAAAACAATGAAAGACATGACAATGCCTCAGTTTAAATGGTCTTGAAATGTATTTAATTTTCCGATAGTAGGCTTCCGATCTGATAGCCTTAACTATGTGAATGTCCTGATTCATGAATATGTCAACATGTCTTCATTAAAACTTAAGCGACATTGAGCACCATCAGTAGACATGAATGAACAGATATTAACACAAAGTGCTTCCGGCTTATATAAATAAAAATAATAATCATGTTTTTTTTTTTTGCTGTTTGTGTCCAGCATTTAATAATTATTTCATCCATTATTTGACCACGGCTGGAAATAATAGCTGGAATGTGATTGTGGATTTATGACTGAAAAAAAGCTGATCATCGGCGTGCGTGAACCCGCGGCTCGTACTTTCACTTTACAAAAGATGCAGACATACTCCCCCAGAAAGTCATCGCCTCTTGCAATAATGCAGATCAAACATACATCACCTGTCCATAAATAAAAAGGAATATTTAAGCATATACACAAAAATGTATTTTACTTAAACATTACAGACTAAAACATGGAACGTAGACATGCTGAGCTTCAGTTCATTGTGATGGCGACTGTTGGAGCCATAAAGTACAATTAAAAAAAATCTCTATAGTATTTGACTTCATTATTATGTAGATGTAAATGTAACCTTTTTTTTGACATATTTGTGACTATTGGCTTACGTAAAGGTCATAGGTCAATTTCATATGTTTACAGTAGCAACCGTTTAGCGTTTGATTTATTAGAAGGAAGGAAGGACTCGGTGTTAGACAGGCTTTTGACCGTTCTTTGAAACCATATTTAATTTGAAACTTGAAAAGGTGTAAATGGTTCTTAAGTTTAATTTGTTGAGCGTCTTGTATCCAGACAAACGAAGATTGAACTGATACACTACAAGTTTTGTGGTTTTTCGCATCAAATCCTTGTGCCGGTCCTTATGGAAATGGCGAATAACAGGAAAACATAGATCGCCAATACAGGGACAAGCGGTCCAGGAAGGAAACGGGTTTCGTTATTTTACAAAATCTGAATATATTCAGTAAATGTATGAATTACACTCAAATTAGTATCAAAAGTATCAAATCCAACTATGAAGTCTGATTTAATTGATACCATTAAACATGTTATTTGTTTCTATTTATGTTTGTTTTGCTGGCAAAGTACATTTTAGACAGAGACGTCTGCTCGGTCTTTTTAATTCTTTTTAAACTCCTCAATTCTGCCAATTCCCCCATCAGTGAAAGCGGTTTGATAAGTTCACACCTATCGTGAATGAAAGGTGAGAAGAGGGATTACAGTAACTGGGGGTCTGCATGTGTTCACCTCAGAGCGCGCAGTCACGTTGTATTCAGCAAATAGACAAAAACATAGTCTCACTTCAGCAACTTCTGAAAACGACCGCTGGCTGTGGTGTCACTGCTGTGATTAAAACTGTGGATTTATTTCATTGTGTGTATTCCTAACAGGTAACCTTTGGTATAATACGGTTATGGTATAATATATCGCGGCTGTGAGACGCATCCTGTACGCTGCGTTCTATTTGCACTATACCCGGAGTCGTCAAACCCTCGAGTGTGCACTCCCAAGTCAAGTCCGCTCTTTGTGTTGTTGGAATTGAGACACGGCATGAGGAACTTTCTGGATTCTTCAGTTCTGAAGCGAGGACCACGCCAGTTAAAGCTGACAGTATTTTATGGTAAGTTTATATAATTTTTTTCCTAAATTTTTAATGTTGTAGTTGTGGTAAGAGCTCATTTCCATGTTAATTCACTTTTCCACGTTTTAAGTCGCACTTTGATATGGGGGTGTGAGGAGTTCATGTTTTTATATAGTTGGCTATACTGTATTTTATGAGAAAAGTGCGTTTGTAGCACACACAAATAATAAAACCTAAAGTTACCAAATGTAATCTTAAATGTAATTTTAGGTAAATTACTAGTAATCTTCACTAAAGCTGTGTGTGGAAAGTCTCTTGGCATATTTTATAATATTTAATATGTTTAATGACAGTCTTAATATGTCTTCTGTTTCTGTCTGCTTGTGTTATTTTGACTCAGCAGTGGTTTATTCTATGGAGAACTTTCTGGATTCTTCACTTCTGACCTGATCATGCTACATCTACATCTAGACATTTGGCAGACGGCCTTATCCAGAGCGATTTACATTTTTACCTCATTATACATCTGAGCAGTTGGAGTAAAGGGCCTTGCTCAAGGGCCCAACAGGGACAACTTGGTGGTAGTGGGACTTGAACCTGGGACCTTCCGAACCGTAGTCCAATGCCTTAACCACTGAGCTCCCCCTGCTCAGAGCACTCAGTGTTTTATGGTAAGTTTATGTGAATTTTTACTTATTGCTTAGTAAGTTGTGGTAGGAGAATGCTTTGATATGGTGGTGTAGGGTTAATGTTTTTTCTTACTCTGTTTTTTATTACTCATAATGTGTCATCATTTAAAACAAGCTTGTTCTTTATCCTTATGAAATATTTATTTTTTATGAGCTTTTTTTTTTTAAAACGGTTTTTCAAGCTGTTTTTGAGAATCCTTTGCGCCCTGGACTGAACATAACGAACTGAGAGGATAACGCAAGAGCCCAATAACTTGGTTGTGCTTGGTGATGAGAACCTCAGTTAACATTTTTAACAATAAGTTTTTTTTTTTAAACCAAAACGCCTATTTTTTCACGAATAATGTTTTGATATTAACGGACGGTAACTATGTCCAGCCTCGCTGGCAATAACGTTAAATATTCATGAACTTTAAAGACTTACAGCAGGGGTGTCCAAATCCAGTCCTGGAGGGCCAGTGACCAGCACAGTTTGTAATTCACCAACACCTAAACACACCCACTGATCCTAGTAATTAACAGATTAGTTAAATCAGCTGTGTTTGAGAAGAAGAAACACCAAACTGTGTTGGACACTGGCCCTCCAGGACTGGATTTGGACACCTCTGACTTACAGTAATACAAAATGAGAGGTCAAGCTTACCAATCTCTTTTTATCCATTTTGACACTGCTGTCCTCATTTTAAGACATTCTATTCATTCAGTTCTGTTCTTCCCTCTTCTGTCCATTTTGCATACGTGACTGGCAACTATTGGGGGCTCAATTGATTAACATATATATATATATATATATATATATATATATATATATAAAACAAAAATAGTCTCTTTAACAAATATAATATTAAAAATATTTTAAAAGGGGGGGGGGTCACCTGAGAGGTGTCAATAGGTCTTACAAATTCATGAAAAGTCGTGGATTATTCAGTGAAACAGAGGCTCTACTGACAAAAGTTAGGCACATCAGTCAGTGTGGGAGAGACGGAAAGTTTCCTCACCATAACATGCCTTGTACTGTTTTTAATCACTCTATACACAACAAATGAAAATACAAATGGTCTATTCTTTTGTTTTTTTATTTTCATTTTGTATTCAATTTTTATATTTTATTAAAAAATAAATACCCAAGAAAATTGTGTATAGAGTGATTACAACAATACAATTCATGTTATGATAAGGAAAATCTCCATGTCTTCCATTCCAGGGATTAAAAACGGCAACAATTTCAATTTTAGAATCTGGAATCCAGAAGATGAAGATTAAAAAGAGGCCTGAAGCACTGCAGGTCTTCAGAAGAGCCTCAGATCCAAGAGGGTCTTAAAGTGGGGAGGGGTGCATTTAGTTTCTCTGAATGTATAGATGAGAACCGCTGAGTCACACCTGGGGAGGGGGAAATTATTTGCATTTGAATGTTTCTGAGAGTGTAAAGCAGACACAGTAACCCTAAAACATGATTATCTTCATCACTACACAGTAAACCCTAATGCTCGATGTAATTAAACACACTGAGTACTGTTAACTTAAATAATTGAATGAGTAATAATTGAGTATTCGGAACGTTTTGGTATTTATGAATTTGTAGAACTGACACTTTCCAAGTTAGCTGAACAAATTCAACAAACTTAAAAATCATGATGTAACTGATTACCTCAAATATTTGAGTTTTGCCAACTTAATCGGGTTTACGGTGCAACAGACCCCGAGTTACACTCCCCGCTGTATTTTATAGCGTGGGGAGAAGCCCGGGATCAATAGCTGCGATACCTCACCAGCCGTGTCTAATTCCGTGGCACCAGCAGAAGGAGAGGCCGCCTAGCTAGTGAGCGAGGAAAGATATTGATTTGGGCGCACTAGCCTGAGAGGCCGCCTAGCTAGTGAGCGAGGAAAGATATTGATTTGGGCGCACTAGCCTGAGAGGCCGCCTAGCTAGTGAGCGAGGAGAGATATTGATTTGGGCGCACTAGCCTGCGAGGCCGCCTAGCTAGTGAGCGAGGAGCAATATTGATTTGGGCGCACTAGCCTGCGAGGCCGCCTAGCTAGTGAGCGAGGAGCAATATTGATTTGGGCGCAGCCCATCACAGGCGCACGTCGTAACTTGTAACACAATAGCAATTATATTTCGAACATTTGGAGGAAACAGATAATAAAGAATAAACCAATTGTTGGGTCAAAATAACCCAACCAGGTGTTAATTTGTAAATGACTCACTACATCTCATTTGACCCAACATGAGCAACCCAACTATGTGTTTACAGAAACAACACAGCAGTTTTAGAGTATTTTTTGACTGCTACACTGTAAACCTGATTCAGTTGGCAAAACTCCAAATAGTTGAGATAATCAGTTACATTGTGAGTAAACAGCGAGATGCTTTTTAAAGTCCAGTTTCCCCCAACAGACCCCGAGATACACTCCCCGCTGTGTTTGAAAAGGCCGCGCCCATGTTCTGGGGGCCCCCTCATGGAAGGAACGCGCCAGAGGCAGGCGATGGAGACGCAACCGCTCCTGACCAGGGTTCGAATCCCGCTCCGGCCGGCACCCAGTACATTCCCTCTCCGTGCGCCTGATTACCGCTTCGCATTAGCGAGTCGCTGATGTGTTTGACACCTTCACGTGGCGGGAATTACGCACCTTTTTGAATGAAAGAAAGAACAAAGCGGATGAGGATAATGTTGTGCGTCCTTCAATTCTAGCAGAATCATTCGGAAAATGTAACCAGATGCCACTTGTACAGGGTGGGCCATTTATATGGATACACCTTAATAAAATGGGAATGGTTCGTGATATTAACATCCTGTTTGTGGCACATTAGTATATGCAAGGGGGCAAACTTTTAAAGATGGGTGGTGACCATGGTGGCTATTTGGAAGTCGGCCATCTTGGATCCAACTTTAGTTTTTTCAATAGGAAGAGGGTCATGTGACACATCAAACTTATTGGGAATTTCACAAGAAAAACAATGGTGTGCTTGGTTTTAATGTAACTTTATTCCTTCATGAGTTATTTACAAGTTTCTCTTTGTTCACAGCCATTGACATGTCGAAGAGGTTAACACGTGATGAGCGGATCGAAATTGTGTTGATATCTGGTGAACGCAGTAACCGGGTCATTGCAGGAGATTTCAATGCAAGACACCCTACGAGACCACCCATCTCCCATGCTACAGTTAGCAAACTGCTTGCTAAGTTTCGTGAAACTGGTTCAGTGTTGGATTTGCCAAAATGTGGACGCATGAAAACTGTCACTAATGAACAAACATTAGTGGCTGTCCTAGCGTCAGTCAGCAAGAGCCCACAGCGTAGCACTCGCCGCATGTCACTGGAGAGTGGCATTAGTCGAACATCCCTTCGGCGGATATTAGCTACTCACAAATGGCACCCTTACAAACTCCAGCTATTGCAGCATCTCAACGAGGATGACCCAGATCGGCGCACACAATTTGCAGAATGGACAAAACAAAAATTGGAACAGGATCCTCAGTTCACGCAGAAGATTTTGTTCAGTGATGAGGCAAACTTTTATGATAATGGTGAAGTTAACAAACAAAACCACCGCCATTGGTCTGACACTAACCCACATTGGATAGATCCCTCCAAGACTATTGGAACAAAAAAAGTGATGGTACGGTGTGGTATATGGGGTACAAAGATAGTGGGGCCATTCTTCATCAATGGAAACCTCAAGGCCACTGAATATTTGAAATTGCTACATGATGATGTGTTTCCCTCTTTATGCACTGAAGCTGGCACGTTCCCTGAGTTTTTCCAGCAAGATGGTGCACCACCACATTATGGGTGTCAGGTTCCCAGATGAACAGTTTCCTGAAAAGTGGATTGGTCGTCGTGGGCCAGTTGAATGGCCCCCAAGATCTCCCGATTTGACCCCCTTAGACTTTTATTTTTGGGGTCATCTGAAGGCAATTGTCTATGGTGTGAAGATACGAGATGTGCAGCACCTGAAACTACGGATGCTGGAAGCCTGTGCTGACATTTCTCCTGCGGTGTTGCTATCAGTGTGTGAAGAGTGGGAGAAGCGGGTTGCACTGACAATCCATCACAATGGGCAACACATTGAACACATTTTATAAGTGGTCAGAAACTTGTAAATAACTCATGAAAGAATAAAATCACGTTAAAACCAAGCACACCATTGTTTTTCTTGTGAAATTCCCAATAAGTTTGATGTCACATGACCCTCTTCCTATTGAAAAAACAAAAGTTGGATCCAAGATGGCCGACTTCAAAATGGCCACCTTGGTCACCACCCATCTTGAAAAGTTTGCCCCCTCACATATACTAATGTGCCACAAGCAGAACGTTAATATCACCAACCATTCCCATTTTATTAAAGTGTATCCTTATAAATGGCCCACCCTGTACATGAGACTTTTTGGAATGAAAGTCTAGGGGAGTTTTGGAAATGTATGACTTAACTATAACACTCATTTTAGCACAGAAAGTCACTCAACTACTTTACTGCTAAAGCTGTAAAAAGGAAAGAAACTGACAGGCATATTGAAAAGTGCAAAAAACATTTTTTTTTAATTCAAACAGTATTATTCGTTTCATTATTATGAGGATGATATTTTTTGGAAAAACAATGCAATGCAACAAAATTCTTTCATTAAAATATTACTCTTAGTTTGATTATTATTATTATTATGAGGATGATGATGATTTCTTGCTAAAACACAGAAGAACAATGCAATGCAATACAATAGCAAACCGATGAAAGAAAATCTTAGAATCATTAAAACTAAATAAATGAAATAAAAGCATGATTAGGTTTAAAAATAATTAGAACAAAACAATAAAAACTTTTTCAAAACTACTGTACATTGTCTCAGATCTGTTCTGCCTGCCGTCAATTTAAAGAGGCCAGCCACTCCTCTGGGCTCTTCCCTCCGGCTGCTGTTGGGCAATAATACACCTGTGTCGCACTCGCATTCCTGAGTTGCCTGTGCCCAGTCTCTTTAATCTTGCGCTGCCCACAATGGCTACAGCGGATGATGGAGCTGGCTTTCTTCCTCATGGGCTGGCCCCTCCTCTCAGCCTCTGCCCGTATCTCCGCCATCCGCTTTTTGTGCCTGCAGAGTAAAGAGGGAGCATTCGAGTGTGAGCGTCGGTCGGACAACTAAAATGGACGTCTACTGTTCGTACGTGGAATGTGAATGATCTGTGAACAAAGACAATCCTCACCACTGAGAGAGGGTGGGCAGTGACAACGTTCCGCACCGTGTTGTAGTCCCTCAGAACCAGCGTCCAGGTTGTGAGCCAGGTACACCACCTGCTGGTAACCAGGGGTCCCGTACACACCGACGTTGGCCTGTCATGCACAGAAACAAAAAGTCACACCAGTTTGGAACCCGTTACTCAAACAGACACGAATGCTACCAACTGTGGAGGAGACGACTGCGGGGCCCTAGGCGCGAGGAGGAGGGTCAGGAGTGTGGAAGAAGAAGACATCGCCAAAACCCTCGTCCACTTCATCCTCCGATGCTGCTGACGGATCTTCCTCGTCGTCGTCCTCCTCCTCCTCCTCCACCATGGTGGGCAGGTCCTCCGTGCCATTGGCCTCGTCCGGGTCAGTGGGGAAGTCCTGCAGCAATTTGCCGGTCTGGGCGTACAGGTAGCGGACCCCGATCAGCTCCCCTGAAACAAAGCAATTCCTCGGCAAATAAAACTGCATTATCTGATAACCTGGAATTCTAACAGAATCAAGGCCGAGTCCTGTGAAAGTGCAAGAACTTTGCCCTTCACTTGCCCGTGTATTCCAGCGGCTTTGTGCAACTCTCAACCAGTGTCTTCCCAAAGAAATGCTGAGTCAGCTGCTTGAGGGTGTGCTGCTCCTGCCCTCGGTAGCACTTCATGCCGCTCGCTGCCTTGCCAGCTGCCTGCTGTGCCCGGTCCTCGTTCCATCTGGTCAGCCCCTCCAACAGGTACATCTGGAAATAGCACGCTCTGGCAAAGTTGCCTGTAAAAAGGGAAAATAAATTAAAATCACCATGACATGAGACACACCATATGTCCGTAGCCACTTCTTACCCGGGATGAAACGGTTGAGGTGCAGGTGGAACGACTCGAGGGACGTCGATCCTCGGGCGCAGCGGTAGACAGGCAGCACAACGCCACCCTTGGTCAACTGGCCGGTCTGGGTGTACAGACAGATGCCCGATGGATCCTGAACGTGGTGACGAGAGAGAGAGAGGTGACACTTTGGTCGTCTTGGTCGTCGGGGTCATTGGGTGTTCAGGTGTAAGAAATTCTTTGCCATCTACAACTCCTAGAAACTATAAATTCCCCAAGTTAAAACGGGAGGAAGGGAGTTACCTGAATGCAGGCGATGTGCCTTCTCTGTGTCCGCCAGATCTCCCGCATGCGAGCGCCGTCCAGGATTGGGATGCCCATCGTGTCCGTGGCGCCCGTGAACGTCTTGATGGTGTCATCGAGGAGACGCTCGGTCGCCTCCACCCCGCGCGTGCGGCGCCGACAGTGCCGTGCCATCTCCTTGAAGGTGATGGGCTTCCTGGAATGTTCGCCGTTCTTGGCTCTGTCGAGGTGGGCGAAGTCCTCCGGGTCCCACTCGAAGATCGAGCGGGACAGTCGGCGAACGAACTCCGAGTATAGGGGGTGGCTCTCCGTCGTGACGCCCGCCGCCAGTCTGCGGATGTAGTGCCAGACGTCCAGCCTGACCTCCAGCTGGGGCCACTCAGGGAACAGAGCAGCTGTGGCACAGGTGCCCCCGTCGCTCCTACAGCAGTCTCGGTCCACATAGAGAACCGACGGAGGGTCCTGCCCGGCCTGCCTGTACCGCTCCTGCAGCCCCGTGGCCATGTCCCTCAGTCCGTAGCCCTCAGCTGCCGTCAGGACACTCATCAGCACCTGCCCCCTCTCGTTGCCCACACTGGTCATCCACTGGACGGTCCCGGCGTCCGCTCCTGCCAGCTTCCTAGTCACCTGCAGAGGACGACGGGTGGTTGCGTGCGTGTGTAAAAATGATGGAAGTTTTGGAGAAAAGAACGTGAACGTGCTGTTCTGTGAAATCTCCTCACCTTCTTGGTGGAGTCCATCTTTAAGATGGAGCCGAAGGTGGAGGTGACCCTCGCCCTCAGCTCGTCTACTCGGCTAAAGACTTCTCTGGCGTAGGTTAACAGCAGCCATTTTTTGCCAGGCACTCGCTCCATCTTCGGCATGTTGGAAACAGCATGCGGAGGAGGCATGCCTTTGGCCTCAAACTTACTGCAGGTCAAAAGGAGCCTTGTGCATCTGCTGACATAGTCGGTCGTGTGCTGCTCGAGCAGAAAAGAATGGAGGCAACTGACGCTGTTGCCCAGCGTGTGGCCATTCATCTGCGCCAGCAACCTCTTGTCACACGACATCCTGCGGCACACAAACACAAAACATCTACCATTTATCCGCTAAATGATGACGTTTAGTTTAAACGTGAATGTCGGAAAATTAAACATAGACAGTACCACTGCTGCTGTCACACTCGTATCGTCTCGTGTCTCACTCCATGGTTCACTCATTTTGCTGCTGTCGTACCTACTCTGTCTTCGCCTCCCTTTTAATTTTACACATTCCACATAATGTATACTGTCTACACGTTGGCATTCTAAATTATATATCTTCGCTTTTTTTTAGACACTCGTAAAAGCATTTCGATGCATGGCATACTGTGTATGGTGTATGGTTGTGTACGTGACTGACGAATTTTGGATTTGAACCACACTACTCACTAACCTATACGTGAGCACTGCCGGGAACTGCGGCCGATGGTCTGCCCCCAGCTGTCGGAGGATGCACTGTGACCAGGCAGCTACTTTCTTCCGACAGTACCTGTGAAAGACAATGCATTGTAAAAAAAAAAAAAAAATTATTAATTGTTATGGCTGCAATCCAACTTAGATCAGACGTTGGTTTGAGAAAACACACATGCCAAAACAAAGCACATCAAAGCCACATCGATGGAAAGAAAAGTGGAAGACTTTATTTGATTAACCATTACCTGCACTCCAGGTATTCCGTCCCCATGAAGTACCAGCCGTCTCTGTCCAGGACCTTGCGGACGGTCTTGTAAAGCCCACAGCCTGTCAGTCTGTGGGAGCAAACTGGACACTCGAACTTGTACTCCCACATCCGGTATGGAGCCCAGAGGACAAAGGGCCGCTGGAAGAATGCATAGTGGTTTGATGGACACTGTGAATAATTTGACCGTGGACCAGGTGGGTAGTACCACAACTTAAGGTCCTGAGACAGGACCGCCCCCCCTGTCTGGTCCCGGACAAAAATGGCCTTGCTGACCCACTCCTGCTGCTCGACAGGAAGGCTACGCTTCCATGCTTCGGGTAGGATGAGCTATAAAGACAACATTTTTCAATTAGTTGCACAAACACACACACACACACACACACACACACACACACACACACACACACATGCACACACCATCACACACATGCCATCAGACACACCATGCATCCATATGCATATTTATACAACAAAAATACAAACTTCATCTTGTGGAGCAGCCATCATGAGACCAGCGGTAGGGGGCTGAAAAGGTCTCTCGGCCATGGAAGCGGCCACCTGTTGCTCAATAGAAGCAGCAACTTCCATCATCAGCTCATCGTCCTCCTCCAAGGTATCTGAAAACATGAAGGTCAGTTAGGTGAGTGTTTACTGGACGCTGATGGCAACAGGCTCAATAAAACAGACACTTACCTGACAAGCCACAGGTGGTACTTTGACTTGGAGTCAACTGTGACAGAGGACTTGAAGATCCTGATGTGGTGGCTGCTGATGTGGATGCGGCTGATGTAGAGGCCGCTGTTGTGGATGCGGCTGATGTGGATGCGGCTGATGTGGAGGCTGCTTTTGTGGATGCGGCTGATGTGGAGGCTGCTTTTGTGGATGCGGCTGATGTGGATGCGGCTGATGTGGAGGCCGCTGATGTGGAGGCCGTAGCTGCTGAGGCGCTGGCACGAACTGCGGCTAGCACGCTTGCACAACCGGACGCTAGGACGCTGGCACGACTGGGCGCTAGGACGCTGGCACGAGCTGCGGCTAGGGCGCCGGCACGACCTGCCCCTGCTGAAGCAGCAGAGGTGGCGAGAGAGCGCTGCTCCCTGTCCCTCCTCAACACGTACTGCTTGAGCAGTGCAGCTCGGCTACTGGCGCTCTTCACCATCATGCTCCGTACCCAGCTCCTGTAGCTGAGAGATAAGACCTTTCAATGAATAACTGACTGACTTAGTGCATGTAACCCCCCCAAAAAAAAAAAAAAAAAAAAAAACAGAAATGTGCATTACCTACTGATCTCAGGGTCCGTTGACTCATACAGCTCCCTGTAGGTCAGGGAGCTGTGTTCGCCGAAGCCCACCAGACGGTCGCCCTCTGTGTCTGTGCCCGTCCTCTTCTTGTCTTCTACGGCCGCAGCCATAGGAGGGAAGAGGTAGGCATACTCCAGCAGAGCGTCCTTGTGGAGCATGTGGCGTGAGCTGCTGGTGTCTCCGCTCTCACGTTCCGCCGCGTGGCCAGCCAGCACCGTTGCCACGTACCCGACATCGTGGGTCAGAAGCCACTGGAAGGTGGTCCCCCGGTACTGACCGAACTGCACCTCCATCCGACTGAGGACGTGACACCGGTCAGCAGGGTTCCCTCCCTCTGCAGTGACTCGTCTCCTCGCATTGGCCTCCACTGTCTGTGGAGACTTGACAGACGAGGGCTGCCTGGTCTTTCTACTGGCCTTGGCCCTGGTCAGAGCTTCAGTGCTGGCCTGAAGCTGGAGGTGGGCAGACCCAGCAAGGAAGCTGAATTTGGGCTGGAAAAACTGGCCTAGAAAGAAGGTCAGAAGAAAGCAAGCAAACAAACAAACAAACAGGGAAAATATATTAATAAAGAAGCAGTCAATATAACACATTTGTGTAAGTTACAGTGTTTTTTATCAGTCAACAAAGATAACTAGAAATAGAATTAACACATTTGGTACATTACAATGTTATTATATGATGTTATTGTGGGAGATTTTTTTCTCTTCCATTTGTTATTGTTGCCATACTTACAAATATTACACAAACACTGTAACTTTAGTAAAAAGAACCAAAGAAAAACTCCGGACTCCTTGCAGATCTGGATGAAGTAAGGCAGGATTTATTGCAGCAACAAAACCCAAGTGAGCCAGCCTTGCAATGCCCATGTTGTTAATTCGGGCACTCCCAAAAGCTGACTGATCTGACTTGTGACATACATGATCATTTTTTGCAAATTATTATGCAAATTATTTTCCATTATCTTTACACTTGGTTTGTTTATATTAAAAATATAGGTGTGGCGCTTATTTTTCTTATACATTTTGGTTATTTGTCAGTGTTCCTTTAATTTGACATCCAAGTCAAGATCACCCCATGAGTCTGCTGACATTACATCATGTCCAAGGACATTTTCTTATCAGGTGCTTTTGGATACTCAGTGTACAAAGATTACATCATGCTTTCTGGGGTACACACTGTGCAACGATTATCTCATGCCTCGCTACTGTACTCTTATGCCTAGGACCCGTTGGGTACACACTGTCCACTAAGCATCTCACCTCTAAGACCTCTGGCTACCTATCTAGAGTTCATTTGAGTTCATACTGCATACTGAACATCACCACATGATATCCTTGCTACTGTGACATCATATTGTCCTTGGCTCACCTCTGTCTCCTCACCTTAACTCTATGTTCTTTTACTAAGATCAATAGTTTTCTATCATATTGTTGCATGCACAAGCCTATTTAATTAAAATATGCTGACATTATTAGTGCTGCATGCAGTGTGGCTGTGATCCCTTTCTTGTACCTATATTTCTTTTTTCTTTTTATTAGTACTACTGTTATGGAGGTGAATTTAGGAATTTAGTCATGAGGGAGGTGAGAAACTGTCGTTCACACTATTTGCATTTCAAAGAGCCAGTACTTAAGAGTCACTGATTGGATTATTTGTGCAATGATGAATTACTTTAACTTTTTTTAGTTGTCACTATTCTACTGGTAACAAGAGGATATTTTATAACCCTAACCAGGCACAATCAATTAGTACACTTGATATGTGAAAACAGACAGTAGAACGAAGAAAGAGCTATGATTAAAAGTGCAAGCAAGAGCAAGTCCACAGACACAATCCAACAAAACGCACATCATTGACAGTAAACAGCTTCATGACTATAAAAGAATGCCTGTTGGTCAGACTAATCACAAGACGCTTTGATTACATCGAAAACGACTTAATTACGTATGAATTAACTACAGTGCACACATGCTATTCAAACACACGGATAGAAACGCTGCATCAGTCAAGGTCAGCCGAATTATTTCAAAACGCACATTTTTTTGGAGCGCGCACCGCGTTTTAAGTAAAACACAACAAAGTGCACAGCTTTTGGCACAAACCACAGCGCATTTTGCAGGAAAGAGCTCATTGTGCAGAAAACACAACAATCGCGGCCAACTTTTGGCACCAACCACAGCACATTTTGCATCATCCACAGCAGCGCGCACAAAATACAACAGTTTGACAAGTTGGAGACAGGCCGGTGTTGTGCGCTAAAATGCCCCCCTGCCACAGATTGACCCTAACCCTACATAATCTCTATCAAATATTATATTACAACATAAATTCATAGGTTTCTTGTTATCAAATGTGATCTAAACATTACATCATTATATATATATATATAATGATATATATATACATATATATATATATATAATAAGATAATATAATATAACAATAAGATAATATATATATTATATATTTATCATATATAATCATTGGCACGTGACAGGTGTCGAGACCATAATTCCCATATAATGTTTATTTTGTGGCACATTTATTTTACAGGGATCTGTCATGTAATACAAAAATGCTTGCACTAAACAAATATTTATGATGAAAAATTTACCGAAATGATTTTTTATTATTAAACAAGCAATATCAAAAATACATCTTGTATATTAAACAAAAATTGATATTTTTTTCCCTATACAACATGTAATTTTTCATAAAGCTTATTTTATAATCAAATCCATTTGGTCTAAATTTCTAAATCATAAACCTATGAATTTATGTTGTAATATAATATTTGATAGAGATTATATGGGGGGGGGGGGGGCAATCTGTGACAGGGGGGGCATTTTAGCGCATAACACCGGCACGCGCCGCCATAGGAAAACAACAGCTTGATGATACACGAAGACCCGCGCAAACTTTATTTTATGTTAAATGGAATTTTCTCTGGTGTATTGTATGAATTCCTACACTCGTGTTAGTTTGGTTTATACAAATAAAATAAGCAAAGATATTAATAAAGCTGTGTGATGTTAGCACGGCCTGCCCGCGCGATAAAATACACGACAGCGTTACGAAAAAAAAAAAAACTTGCTGTTAGACGCAGGCATTTTGCATTAGTTTCGCGCGTGGTTTACTTTTCATGTCTTTTAAAAACGACAACGTTATAACGAACAATCGCACTTACCGGTGCTCATCTCGCCGTCAATAGCGCGGTCCTCCGGGCGAGTTGTGAACCAATCAGGGGGAAGCAGGGGAACGGCCCAGTTCCGAGACAGCCAATGAAAACCGAGCGCAAAACAACTGAGAGGTTCTGAGACGAGAACTCGAGACTTTTTTTTTTTTTTTTTGCGCGCGCGCGCATTTTACTTAAGTTATTGTTACTTACGTACTCAAAACGATTACTCATTCAATTATTGTTATTATTATTATTATTTTACTCATTACACTATTGTACAGCAAATATAACACTAGAGAGGTACATTTCCTGAAGAAAATGTGAGTGGTGCTTGCCTGGGCAAAACTCTGGCCTCGGTATTACAACCTCAACGCTTCCTTCATTTCTCTGTGAAAAACAACATGGAGTGTATAGCTGGTATAGCAGAGATGTTACACTAAGACAATATTGATTCTATTCATATTTCCTGATTTCTCTCTTGATCATGGCTCATCATTCTTTTGTTTTCACGTCACCATTATTAAACCTTTATATAACTTGCCTAGTCACATTCCTTTGATCCTAATATAGTTTTTTGTTTTATCCACACCTATTATCAATAGTCATTAGAAGACAAGATATTTTCTTAACTTTACCTGAAATCTTTTGACAAAATATACCAAGGGGTCTATGCAACAGTTAGACTATTTATTAGTCATTCTTTAAATCACAAGTCATCGTACAGTAAATAACAAAACCAACATTACATTGTGAACTTAAGTTACTACAAACAATGGTTATCATAATATGATGGAAAATTGGTATTTACAGTATTCATAAGCATTTTAATTAGTGCTTATATAAAATATAAACATACTTTGAAATTCAAACAACTCATTTCATGAACTAAACCAATTTTTAATTCAATTCAAATGCAATACTAATTCGTTTATATAGTGCTTTTCACAAAGCAGCTTTACATTGAATAAAGACAAATAATATACAGAAAACAAAACAATAATATAAGCATAATAATGAAAGCAGTATTAATGTAATACGCAGAAAAACTCTAAGTTAAGCTAAAAGCTAATCACAGAAGTCTCCCAGAAAGCAAGCCAACAGCGGATGAAAAACAAACAAACAAACAAAAAAAAACAGGGAAACTGATTGCATTTATACCTCACACTGCTCTAAACAGGACGTAGAATATATACAAATTTATGTATTTATATTGCTTCATATTTTAACTGAAATAGACCAGAAACATGAAGTAGAACCATCATATACATTACATCATATAAAGTAGAAGCATAGAACTAAGCGTATACAATGCTGAAGAGATGAGTCTTTAGTCTAGATTTAAACTGACAGTGTGTCTCTAGCTCCCGGACAACACTGAGGAGACTATTCCAAAGTTTTGTATTAAGATCAGTGATGATATTAAACATATCTAAATCTTTTATAACCAAAAAAAAAAAAAAAAAAAAAAACAAGTAGGCAGGGCTCACACGCAACTGGCAGTGTCAAACGAAGCATCCCCCTTCGCTCTGCTGCTGGATCTGGCATGACAGTAGGCTGGATATCCTGAGGTGGAGGAAAAAAAAAAAAAAAAGGGGTCATAAAATGTTTTTTGAAGTGAATTGCTGTGGAAATGGTCTGGAAAGAGACATTTGTGATCAACCATTTTGCACAATCACTGTGAAACACAATTTGCGTTATATATGTTTTACTGTCACTTTTATATTTTACCTCATTGCTATCGCAGTACACTTGATCCCTCAGTCACTGCCATCCGCAGCTCTTGTCAACAGGTCTTCTCAGGCGTTCGCACTTCAGTTCAACCGTTGCTGAAACATTAAAATCAACAATTAGATTAAATCTTTCTGAACATGTGGTGATGCTATAAGGTTGTACATTGACTGAAATGAAATGGTTAAACTTAGCTTAAGATTGTATCTTGAGGAATCTTGTCCTGTTCTTGCCATTGTATCCAAATTCTTCCTGCAACTTTAGAAGGGCAAACATTAATGACAGAAGATGGAATGCATTTACTACAGTCAGTAAAGACTGCAGAACACAAATTTAAGGGGAAACTTGTACTTCTAACATTTCAAAACCTGTATTGAAATATAAAAAAGAAATCTTACTTAATATACTACAACAGTGTTTTAATGCTTTTCTCTTTACCTTGCTTTCTTCGTGTTAGTGTGTTTCTCACTAACTCCTCCTGCTGCTCTCACTGCCTGCTTCCTCGCTGAAGATGCCACACTATTCTTGTGCATCCTTTGTGGACCTGATGCTCTCGCTCTCTCACGTCTTCTCTGAACCTGCCACTGATCCTCACTGCTGCTGTGCTCAACATCATTCAACTTTTTACAAATTGCCTTGGAGCTGGCTAAACTAGCCTCACTGTCATTAAACTCAGTGTCCCTGGTTCCATAGAGCAAAACAGAACCCTCAAGCACAAAAACAATTATCAACAACCTCAGAAACTCATTTTCGCAAAATGCTTCATGAACACTTCTTCATTGGTAAACTGCACGTTCGTGCCACAGATTCCTGAGCACTTACTTGCCTGTGTTTGGAGTACGCCTGCATTATACGCTTCATTTCCTCCTTCTCATTTACATCTGTGTTTCACCAACGTTCTTGATCACGTTCTTCAGGAAATCGTTCGTTTCATGCTCTGGCTTGGAAATGTAGGACAACATGTACATGATGCAGCTGTAAGAATCAAGAATGTACTGAATGTCCATGTTAGCATTCCATGCCCTCAGCAAATAGGCATTGTATCCATTCACCCAAGCCTCCTTTGGATCACGCTTCAGCAAAATCACACTGGAAGTGGACAGGTCCTTAGTGTACTTATTATAATCATCCATGGACAAATTACAATTGGGCAGCAAATCTGACAAATTATTAAAGGAGGCTTGGGGATCATTCAGCATATCCCATAATGGCTTAAGTTTCAGCCTGGCATTGTTCATTGCTCTTCGAGCAGCTTCCCGTCTTGACTTCGTTCTGTCCAGCTGGTTTGTTTCCTCTTTGTTTTCCTGGTCGATTTCTTCTTCCTCCTCAGAATGCTGTAGTTGTTGTCGAATTATTACAGTCTTAGGCACGGGCAGTTTTGGGAACCCAAATCTACACAAAACGTTTCCTTTTTTGCATGATTGAGTGTTTCCTGCTGTGAAGTTGAACTTGCTAGGGTCCGGCAACTGACAAGTTATGTAACGGTCCACAAATTCACACACATCTTTGTCAGAGTCACTTTCAAATTCAAGCGCATCCTTTACCCAAACCACTAAATGAATATGTGGGCTTCCTCTGGCTTGAAACTCGACGCGATAAAAGTAATCCTCGACTTTGCCAATGGGTTGAGTCAGGTGACAAAAGCAGGCGAGTCATTAACGCATCCACTCGTTTCTCGAACATCCGCATGACGGTGACAGGGTTACTTCGTAGGATTTCACATTTTGTCATCCAGTCAAGCTCTGAAAAGACAACCTGTTCACCTTGCTGAGCCTTGATTGCCACCATCACTTCAGGCCATCGCATTTCAGCTGCACTAAATGTGCAAAAAATAGTAGGAGTTCCTAAGTGCCTGATCATTGCCTGTAAGTCCCTCACTGTTTTCTCCCAATAAGATGGAGTGCCTCTCAAGGGATGCATGAACCTTGTTGCGTCACGGCTGTGGACCAGTCTTTCAACCTCGAGATCATCCTGAAGCAGCTTGTTGGAGATTCTACGTCCATCTTTTGTAATGGCTTTTCCCTATCGCAACTGGATAGACATACTGTTTCGGGCCACGTGTGTTTCAGTCACAAACTGCGCAAA
>QNUK01000024.1:92500-252500 GCA_013621035.1 Clarias magur | reverse complement strand
AACCAAACCATCGACCCCGGAGGTGTGAGGCCACAGTGCTAACCACTACACCAGCATACTGCCTGCAAAAACATATTATGGGCAAAAGGAAGTTTTTTTCTGTTAGGCAGAATGATGTATGCCGTATCAGAGCACGCTCGCAAAAAGTCCATTTATTGCAGTGGTAAGACAAAGAGTACTATTGATTTGAGTCTAGTTGTTCAAGATTACGGTAAAAACATTTTGTGTACTCAAACAGACATGTCTTCTTGAAGCTGAAGTTGAAGCTCCAATTAAGGAAATCACTGCAAACCGAACTTTTTTTTCCTAACTTCTGTTTACATTTCACTGTACGTTCCACAAGAGAAAGACAGCAGTGCAAAATACTGTATTAAATCACACAGATACTGGTTAAGATCTTCAAGCACTATAATGAAAGGAATGAAAGTTATCTCAGCAACTTCAACCAAAAATAAATGCTTAAAGATTAGAAACACATCAATTGCTCTTTTTCCAGTCTGTCCAATTTCAGTGTGTCTGTGAAAAGTTTAGTCTCAGATTCCGGTTCTCGGCTGACAGGAGTAAAACCCGGATTGGGATTTCAATCCACTCTGAGCAAGCCAGAGGCAATTATGCCGAGCAAAAACGATTTTAGACAACATGAGAAAGAACCACTGAAAGAAACCATGAAAAGTAACATACTGCGAATAAATGCCCTGGGATGATTATAGACAGTGCTTAGGATTCGATCAGCAGTTCTTAACTACAAAATATTACAAATAACACATAATAGGTAATAATGCAGAACGTGATGTATATTGGATGAGTGAATTCCTGAACAATACAGGAATTGCAGTGTTTGCAGTGGTTTTCTGAGAGCTTGCCAAGCTCAGTTGAAAGTGTGAAAACCAAAAAAAAAACAACACTTCCAGGCCACATCGCAATAATGATTCACTCTGCGCGTCTTATGGACCACACCAATGTACTGATGACGTTCATTAATTCATTTTCTATGCCGCTTATCCTCTAAACGGTCACAGAAAACCTGGAGCTCATCCCAGGAAACTTGGGGAACAAGGCAGGGTACACCAGGCTACCAATCCATTGGAGGGAACACATGCACACACACAATGGAGAATTTGAAAATGCAAACTAGCTTAATCCAGATGTCTTTGGACTGTAGGAGGAAACCAGAGAACCTGGAAGAAACCGACCAATCACAGAGTGAACAGGCAAACAGGTTTAATGTGGGAACCGAACCCTCGGCCCTGGAAGTGTGAACCCACAGTGCAAACCATTATGCCCCCGTGTTGCCTTCAAAAATATATTATGGGCAAAGTTGGTTTAGTTAGGTAGACTGATGTATGCTGTACCTGAGCACATCCACAAAAGCTATTCTACTCCAGTGGTAAGGCAAAGCACTACGAATTTGAGACAAACATTTGAGTCTAATTGAAGTAGTTCAAGATTCCAGTAAACACATCATGTTTTCTTCAGAAGCCCCGTTTAAGAAAATCACCACCTCATTTTGCCTAAATTGTGTCTACATTTCACACTGTACATTCCCCAGGAGGAATACTTTTTATTTTATCCATCCTTTTTAACATTTTCGCACCATAATAGCACCACTGGGAAATCATCTGTCGAGTCAATTTATTTCATTTCACAACTCCAGGCAAGGAATAGCGGGATTACATCAAACTGCGCTGCACTTTGTATAAACAGAATCACATCTGTGCTGTGTTAAACTTTGTCCTTAAACTCGTTCTTAGGTGAAAAAGTTTTACAGTCATATATTCTTTTTCTAAATTAAATAATTTAAAATTTGTATACTTTTTTATTTGCTACTTTTTTTTTTAAATAAAGTCCTTCGAAAACAGCAACAAGGCAAGCTTTCACTGTAGCTTATCTGTTTCCGTTGCAATTTAATCTCATCCTGAGACAAGCTCTTCTCACTTTCCTGGCAGCACATTAGTGCTTTAATCAGACCTGCCACCCAGTTGGAGCCCTGTGTAATTTTGATTTTGTCCAAAGTGCCGCCACACCACCAACCTTTCCCCACACTTCCATCCCGATAGCGTATCAATTGCCGCGGCCCTAGTGGTCTGCCTGGTCACTGGGGATGCAGTCCACCCATTGAGGACTTTGTATCACAGCGCTTATCAGCTCACTCATTTTCTTTCATTATCGGGAGCGTGCACTTTCAAAGCCTGGCAATGGGCTCCATAGCGCCAAAGGCTCCACAGGGCTTTTTAAATTTCATTTCTGTTTTGTTTCTCTAGCATTCAACCACAAGACCTTTATTTGTAAAAGGGATGGAACTGAATAAAAAAAACTTATTCAGAATTATCAGATAATGTCATATAAATACAAACACTATTTCTCTTTTGTTGGTTTATTAGTTGTTTCTTTATTTTGAGTTCCTTTGCTTTCATATATTTTACTGATTGTCACTAATGGGGTTTGACGGTGCTTTAGTAAAAAAAAAAAATCATGTACTTGTGCTAATTAATTTGCCAAAAATTTGAAAGTTTTTTTTTTTTTTTTAGCAGCAAATAGGTTGTGTAGATACGAGTCATGTGCCTAGAATAATTAAATTATCGTGTGCAATGTTTTTTCATGCAAAAAAGTTTCCATTTTGGATGAGCGCCTTGATACTGAGAAACACATTATTATGTTTGTTTCTTTCTTATATGCGAATTCTGGCTTCATACAATGATTTTTCTTTCTTTCTTTCTTTCTTTCTTTCTTTCTCTTTCTCAAAGACCCATTATTTCATACTCATCCCTTTTATATAATAACAAAAGACACACGGATGCTCCGCTTTAATAGCCTACTTTCAATTTAGGGTTCATTTTAAGACTCTTCACGTCCACACCCTTTATGTTTCAGGATGCCACTTGACGCCAGCTTCGTAAAAAGTATTGTCCGGCAGCAGTTCCCGGTTTTGTCTTCTTTCTATTTCAGTAAACAAACAAGAGTCCCCCAAACAATAGAGTAACGTTTGGGAGCCTGGAATGTACAGTAGTCCTTGTTTCTAATGAACAAGCAACATATAGAGTGCAACAGATGCACTCCCCAGTACTTGAGACAGACACTCCAGGAAGTGGAGATAGACAGATAAGCGCCAAAAGACATTAATTATGTCACATGCGCTGTGTATGTCACGTACAGCAGTAAAATGACGCGCTCCTTAGACCGACCAGAAAAGTGCAACGATTCTACTATTGTTCTCCTGTATAGATTTTGCAATTTCATAATTGTCTTACAAATGTTTTTTATGATCTTCATGAGCTTTATAACTACATTCTCATAATATTAAAGCAGTTTAAAAAAAAGTAATAGGCTAAAATATTACATGTACAGTATTATAATCACATCCTCAATCTTCATTAAAAATTAAAGACATTTTAGGCTTTCCCTCATGCTGATTTATTAATTATTGCATAGTAAAAATAATTCTTACATTTTAATAGCACTATTAACTATGAACTAATAAAAAATAATTATATAACAACCTCGGCAACACAGTAGTGTAGTGGTTCTTTCTTGCACCTGCAAGGTCTGGGTTCAATTCCCGGCCAGGTTCTGTGTACATGGAGTTTGCATGTTCTTGGTGGGTTTCCTCCCGGTACTCCGGTTTCCTCCCACAATCCAAAGTAGGTTAGGTTAATTGGCATTCCCAAATTGGCCGTAGTGTATGAATGAGTGTATGTATGTGTGTGTGCCCTATGATGGATTGGCACCCTGTCCAGTGCCCTAAGTCTCCTGGGATAGGCTCCAGGCCCCCGTGACCCTGAATACAGGATAAAGTGGTATAGATGATGAGTGACTGAGTGATAACAACCTCAAAGCTAAATCTAAACATTTAGGGACTATTGGTTTGAGGATTTCTATGATTTTTGTGGTTGTTCATAAACAAGTTAATTTACGTCAATATGTTGGGCTAAAATATAGGTGAGAAACTATATTTGCAGTTAATTTGAGAAAAAAATATTTGTGCTTTTCATTTGTATTTTTTCCACCTCTAAAGGTTAGTCTTTAGATTCATAAAAAAAGTACTCAATAAAATTTTGTGTATGTGATTTTTAACAATGATAATTTTCACAAAGCTGCTACACATAATTATTTTCTTCTTTTAAATAAATAAATAAATAAATAAATAAAAGTATATATTATGACATCAGTTTTTCTCTGATGAGCAAGCCGGGGGCAACAGTGGCAAGGAGAACCCCCCTGAGATGACAGGAGGAAGAAACCTTAAGAAGACCCATCCTCATTTGGGTGATATCAAATAGTATGACCATAAATCATTTTAAAGGGTAAAAATGAGTCTACTGAGAAACTGCAGTCTCACATTATAACAGAACATCTGCCTGCAGTAGCTGAGTCAGAGACCATCATGATGGTCATCACTTTCACATAAACATTAATTACATAAATTGACTGTGTTAATACATTACAAAAAAGTTATGGCATACACACAAGCTATAAGACGTATCCTTGAAGACCCCAGCACAGCAACAAAGAAAAATCCATGTTGGATGGTAGCATTGCCGCCTCACACAACAAAGCCTTGGGTTCGATTCTGAATTCTTGGAGCATCTGTGTATGTTCTCCAATTGATTCATAAAGTCTGATAAAGCAATGAACATTAACTTGGCATTTGGGTCTTCATTAACTTCATGTCTACTGTATCTACTGTAAATGACCAGGATCTACAGTAGTTATTGGGAACCTGATCTATTTACACAGATGCAGCATTTTCCCAGTCAGAGAAAGCATCCGAGTTTACGCGTTTTTCATAACCTCTAAAAATAACCAGTATATACCATAAGAGAGTATCCGCTAGTCTCCCTAACAACATGCCCATAAGTGCACTAAGCCACTTAGTCCACTTAGTGTTTTTATTTTAGCATCAGTGAGTAGTCTAAACAAAGAAGGAACAGTTGCCATTACATATGAAGAGGAATGTCTGATCACCAAGGTGAAGAAAAGCCACTAAACAATTGAAGGAAGAGCATAAACACGTACATCAACTCGTTTTAATAGGGCTAATTAAAGCAGGCCGTTATAGCTTCTAGCCATAATACTGTCTTTGTGTGAACAAAGAAAATTTTCCAAGTAATACTAAATTGTGTTGTTTTGCTTAACCCAATATACAGTATCTATATTAAGACACTAAGAACTGCCATTGTCAAATCATGGGAAAAGACCAACAGACTGTACAGAATAATTATGACAATGTTAAAGAATTAGTTAAGGATCGACCCCTGATATTACAATGTGAGTTAAAATATTGGTGTGGATATAAATGTAAAGTATAAAATTATAAGATAAGATTATTTTTCATGAAGATGCTCCTTTCATTGACCTTGAGGCACACAGATATTATGGCACAGTTATAACAGGGACCAATACACAAAGATATGGGTGAGTTGTTCATATTTTTTATGGCAAAAACACCTTAGTCAGTTGCAGTTATGTAGTATTAGTGAGATAAAATAATCTGTTTTTACTGCAGTGGGATGTATCCAATGGAGGCTTTTTTAATAGAAACACCTGGACATTCATGCAATTATCTGATCAGGCAGTCTCATACCTACGTTAATGCAGATACAGGTCCAGAACCTAAATTAATTTTCACAAAGAATATTAAAGTAGTGTTAAAAAAAAAAAAAGTGGTCTTCAATGACCCTGACTATTGTGACCCTGAAACTCATTCTTAAGGAAAGCATTGCTCCCATTAATGAGAGAGGTCAGAGTTAAATGGACAAACTAGACTGGTTTATGCCAACAAAAAGGTTATACAATAACTTTTTATAACTGTGGAAAAGCATCTCCTAACTGTAAAGCCTTTAAGCACTTTTAAGCCTGATTTATGGTCATACTATCTAGTATCACCAAAATGAGGATGTCTTCCCTCTGTCACCCCTGGCTTGCTCATCATGGGAAAACGAATAGTTTTAGTCCATAAATTTTTTCTTCATTTTCTAATTTATTTCTAGAATTCAGTTATAAGTAATTTGTTTAAAAATATATTATATTTTATATAAATGCAATTCTGTAAAGCTGCTTTGCGACACTGACTGACTGGTAAAGCATTATACAAATAAAACTGAATTTAATTTGATAATTAAGTCATCTACGGATTGTTTCTAAAATTAAATAGTTTAGTTGGCAATGTAATAAAAATGCTACACAATTACAAAATTATAAAAATGTTACATAAATACTATTAACAATAAAGATTAATAATATTTTTTCAATTAGCAGCTTTATTAATATTGCGTTAAATATGGCCTTGCTATCCAAGATTATGCAGTAAACACTGACTGTACATTAAGGGCTACTGAATGGATCTACATCTGCATGTTTCTGTACAAAATCCTGCCTTTTTAACTTTATCTCCTACCCTTTCACTCAAACATGGTGGCATTTTAAAGCTGACCCATTGACCCAGAGGGCGTACATGAAAAACTTCAGAGATCCACACCCTTGGACACACACAGAGATGTTCCACTGGGACAGGATCTATGTCTTCCTCTTTGCACAAGGGTTGGAGACAGTTTGATTTGATGCTTAGATGAGTACTGCAGTGTTAAAGGTTATCGTGTTTCCACCATCCACTGGCGTGTGATTCAAGAACATTCAAGCGACATTCATCCTATCTGAATCAAGGTAGGCTGAGATGATTTTCCCTGACAACAAGAGTGCATTGGGGAGCTATAGAAAGCAGTATGTCATAACAAGTCTCCATGGTACACTTGGGCCGACTCTTGCTCTTGACTCCACCCTACTCAACACAACTAATGCCATACCATTCTTGTTATAATCAAAGGCAGGAGCAGGTCTTGCGGCAGCCCACTACAGACATCCACGCTTTCTTACACCCCCATACACGTGCCCCACCCTAAGAGTCTCGGTTTGAGTCGTGGGCAATTAGAAGTAATCACCGGAAGTTGATTAGTGTTATCAGCGGACGAAGGGGGCTGCAGCTGGTGGCACTGAACTCCACTACAGTCACGTAGGGCCAAGACGTTCGGGTAAAATGCCCTCTAAGGAAAATACATACACTTTTCCTGTCTTTTATACACCGACAGGCACGTACACATGCATTTTCTCACAATGACAAAGATATTCATCGGTATTTTCAGACTGAGCACACGTCTAAGATCAATGTTGTAACTGACAACCAAATAAACGGATTACTGAAAGAGTGACAGATGTTTTAAACATCCCATATCCATATTGCGATTTATGGGGACTACTTTTACATTTTACCGAGAAAAAAAAAAAGAGGTCATAAAGCCCAGATCAGTAGATCGACACACTATACACAATATACTGTAGATATATGGTAGTCAGATTGTAAAAGTTGAAAAATTAACCTGTTTAGCGGAATGCTAAAAATGCTGACTGTCGAAAATGCTGACACTAATGACTCCAGCTCATATAGGAAAGGAGCTTTTCCTGCATCAAGGGGCAAACTAAAGGCTACTTCCTGTGACTGTAGATTCAGTGATTATATATTAGACGACAGGATACTTGTGCAACTTCCTGTCCTAGCCATAGTATCAGTAGCACGACATGCCCATATACGTTTATTTTTACTGTGCAATGAGGGTGGGAAGAAAAGGTAATCGTTATACCATTTGTCATGATATGGCACACGTATCACATTATCACATTATCTACCGAATATTTAACAAATTGGCTCCAATACTCATTATTAGGAACCTTATCAAATAGCACTTGATCCAGGAAGTAGCATGAAGCTAAATTAGAGAGTCACAGCAATTGCAAACAATACAGTAAATCATTGCAGGCACACACACATACACACACTCATTCACACACTATAGGCAATTTGGGAATGTCTTTCCATGTACTTTGCAGGTATTAATAGAATAATTATTTGAAATAAAGTCATATATAACAAAAGAGTTATATCAGAGGGATATACAGTCCTGCGTCATAGTCTTGAGCCCCTCTCATTTCTTCATACTGAATTTCATTAAGTGATGCTGATTAAATGAAGGATAAGGGAACATACTGTGACAGGCTACAAAATGGCTACAAATACAACAAAAAATAGCTGTTTATAATAGCCTCAGTAGCAGCCTCATTTCCCCTCTCGTCTGTTCCAACCACTCAGCATTCAGCATCACCAGTTTACTAATCACCAGCCTGATCATCTGTCATCATCTGCACCTGTTTCTTACTGGTTCATACCTTCAGTTAGATGAAGGAGTCACAAGTCACTGTGTGGTTTAACAAACAAAAACATTCCTCTGAAACTGCTCGGAAATTGGTTGCTAAAATCTTGTCAAAGTTGAGAACCAAGTACAGTACCTTCAAAATCTACAACCGAGATGTCCTACATAAATATTCAAAAGGACAAACTTTTAGCTTACCACCCCTGTCATTTTTTTCTCTGAGTAGTATGCAGTTACCAGGTTACATCAAATGTCATTTGATCGTTCAGGACAATAAAAGCACCAACACACATTTAACAGTCAAACAACAATGACAGAGATTTCTGCATGTACGCTTGTTCATCACAGGCTTAAAAGGAAATATCCTGGCGGACTGCACATGTACAGTATGTGTCCGGTGGATACCAGAATCCAGACTTCAGACCTCAAACATGACTGTCTCAAACTACAGTTCCAAGGGAAAATACTTGCTGTTACATTTCCATTCACAAACTATCACTCAGTGTCATTTATCATGTGGCATGCCAAGCCTTATTCATGCATGAGTCCCTAGTCATCTGTGCCTTACAACTTGACTTGTGTAATTTGTTTTCCAACTTACTTCTTAAGCGCTGCAAATATAATGGTCCTTTAATGTGTAAGAAATATAAACTGTAAGTTATTCATTCTGAATTGACAACCAATAAAATACAATGCAACATCATATCATGTATATAGTCTAGGTATTTATTTATTATTCGTTTGCTTCAAATATTATTATTATTATTATTAATAAAAATTATAAAAATGTTTTCAGACAACATGGACTCTGAAACAGTTTGCATGTTCTCCTTGTGCTTGGTGGGTTTCCTGTTGGTATTTCAGTTTCCTCCCAAAGTCCAACATGCAGGTTTGGCTGGGGTTTCCAAATTGCTCATAGTGTGTCGGTGTGTGCCCTGTGATGAACTGGCACCCAGTCCTTGTACTCCAAGTCCCTGAGATAGTGGGAGAGAGAGAGAGAGAGAGAGAGAGAGAGAGTGAGTGTGTGAGTGAGTGAGGGAGGGAGGGAGGGAGGGAGGGAGGACACAGTAATAGAACGTGTCTGAATACCCAGAATGTAGCAGCTGACTGTAGGCAGCCTGGACACTGGGAGTTCTGGGGTTTTTTCCTGGTGTGCCGCTAGACAATTAGGCTGATAAAAAACATGGTATTGCAGTTTTTCTCAGTCACTTTAAAGCATTTCCGTCCTCACGCCCCAAGTCTCCTGGGATAAGCCCCAGGCATCCCGTGACCCTGTTTAGGATAAGCAGTATGGAGAATGTGTGAGCAAGTGAGAGTGTGGTACCATTAAATACTACTATATAAATATTGCCATTATCCTACATAAAAATTTACAATATTTTGTAAAAGGTATGCTGGTACATGTACATGTTCCATAGAACCATAAAACCCTATAGTATTGGTACTATTTTACAAAAGTATGTACCAAAACTGCTCTCTTGGTGATTTGTGCCTCCACAAATTTCTGATACTCTTTAAGAGCAGGGAAAAACTGTATGTGCAAGACATACAGTATAGACCAGTTTATAGATTCACTGATTATAGGCAGACTGACCATTGGGACTATTTGAAGGACATCTCAGTTCTTCCAGAACACTTGCAATACTGTAAGTGCATTTCGCAAAAACAAGTAGTACAAACAGCACAGCACAATGGAGTACCTGAAACAGCTTGTACTGTAACTTGTTCAAAGTAATTAGTTTATCTATCAAGAGTAAATATTTAAATCAGTGAACATAATGCCATCAACATGACAAGTCTCCTCGGGACATTGTTTACGAACAAGGTAGTCACCATGCTTAGTCATCTTGTTAGTAGAACTGCGTACAGCTGTGAGTATTTTATGACCAAATCTACAGCTAATATTTGATGACGATGATTGAAAACGCACAAAGCTGCACTTTGTGAGTACGTCATCGATCAATTCAAAGTACAAAATTACACATTACTGCATGTAGACGATTGGAGAGATTAGAAAGGATTCACTTTTTACTGATTATGCTGTTATTTGCAGACAGATGATGTCATTGTGAGCAGAGAATGCTGTTCTTCAGATTAGAAATGTAAATATGGAAAACACTGCATAGCCAGAACTGTCTGTATATGCAGTGCAGTATGGGAAATTACAGTGCGTTTTACTACACGTCCTGACTTTCATGTGTGTCAGGCTACAGATTCTCTTCCACATCACAATGAAGCACTGAACGATTCTTCTGCAATGTCTTATCCATCCTTTGGAAGCATCGTCTGTGACGTCCTCAAATACCACATCCATGGACACCCAGGTATTTTAGAGAACATTAGTGGATCACTGGTTAATCAAATGCTTTAAACATCCCTCACCATTAGATCACATTCGATCACATTCACACATTCATTCTGAATCGATAATCAATTAAACACAATGCAATTTAATATAAATGAATCTAAATGTACTGTAAATACATTTACATTTGCATGCAGGCATGAAAGCATTTGTAATTTGTTCTGGATAATGAGAAATAGCTTTGACGATGTGCACAAGTGACAAGACAACGTGACGTTTGCACAAGCTTTTTGAGAATTTCAGCGCGCGATTCGAGAAATGAACCAAAGCAAATAAGAAAACCTCACCAATGGAGAGGAATGTTTAAAGTGTTTGATCAATCATTGATCAACTAGTTTTCTGAAATACAGATAATTTGAGAGAAGCTTTCAGTGATGCATTGTGATGTGGAAGATAATCTGTGGCTGGACAGATATTCTGTATAATGAATTTTTTTTTTGTTTTTCATAAAAAATGATTCATATGTCAACATTTGAAAATGCCAGTCAGTAACGTTCAACTCTGATAAAGAAGTGGGAAATAAGAGTTTCTCTTGATACTGAGCCACGGTCAGGTAGACCAAGAAAGATTTCATCTACTACTGCCAGAAGAATTGGTCAGGTGCCAAGAAAAACCCATAAACAATTTTGAGAGAAATACAAGCTGCTCTGAGATAAAGTGGTGATGGTGTTTCAATAAGCACATTAAGAAGGTACTTAAAACACAGATGACCTGTATGGTTGAGTATTCAGGAAAAAAGCTATTACTGCGTCCATGCCACAAAAAGGCCCGCTTGCAGTATGCCAGACAGAACCTAGACAAGTTTCACAGATTCTGGAGCAGAATCATTTGGAGTGATGAGAGCAAAATTGAACTTTATAGTCACATTCATAAATGCTCTGTTCATGGTGAAAAGTACACCATCCCCACTGTAAAGCACTGAAGCATGGAACCTGTGCATTGGATGCTCTTCGATGTTCCAATATGACAATAATCCAATACACAAGCATTTGAGGAGATTTCAGACTTTTGCAATAATCCATTCTTTTGTGCTGTTCGTACTTTTGGGAAAATTCAAGCCATATCAGAAACGTATCAGAACCTAGTGTTTATTTATTTATTTATTATTATTATTATTATTATTATTATTATTATTATTATTAGGTTCGGATAGGTTTTTGATATTGCTTGACTTTTGAAGGTATAATAATTGAATTTAAAATGCTAGAGCCTTACTTACACATTTCAATTCAGAAAAGAAAGTAGTTTTCAGAACAATGTTTATTATAGAAAAGGATAAACTGTCTGAAAATGTGCTTGGTTGCTACACATTCATGCTCCAAGATAACTTTCACCTTATATTTACCTTAGTCTTAGAAGAGATGAAGGTGAAAAGCATCAGGTCATAAGGCATACAGTATGAGAGCTGAGGGCCTAAGGAGTTTCCTCCGGGTACTCCGGTTTCCTCCCACAGTCTAAAGACATGCAGATTAGTCTAATTGCTGTTCCCAAATTGCTTGTAGTTTGTGAATGATCATGTAAGTGTGTGTGTGTATGTGCCCTGAGATGGATTGGCACCCTGTACAGGCCTTGTGCTCTAAGCCTTCTGGGATAGACTCCAGGCCCCCCGCAGCTCTATATATAGGATACAGCGGCAGAGACGCTGAGTGAGTGAGTGAGATGAAAGATATGTTGGAGTGTGTCACTTGAATTGTGAATTGTAAGCCACGGCAGAAAAAAGTTCTAATGTTAATCCTGACAGCCAGTGGCAATTCTAACATCTGTGGCATCCCTAGGCAAAAATTTGCAGAGGGCCTCTCTAACCGGCCCTTCATTACCTTTATCTTGCAATTGTTTTACAAGGCTTTCCTAGAGAGTAGTCCTTGGGTCTAATTTGTGAGTTTGGTAATATGTGCAGCAGTGGCGGCTACTGGTCTGTCAAATAGGGGAAGCTCATTTTCGGCCTACATCATAAAATTGTCTACTTATTTAAAAGTAAATTCTGCCCTACGTTCCTTTTCAAGAAAATGGTCTGCGACCCTGTTGTACCAACTAGGCGTCTTTTCCAGTGACTTGACCAGTGTCCTCTCAATGGCCAGCCAAATGTATGATGAAAATCAAGCAATTTCGGCCAAGCAAACATAAAGAAATAGGTTGCAGCAGTTTTTATTTCGATTGAACTTCAGAAATCCGCGATGGGACTTCAGCGATTCCTTATAGTACAAAATTGCTGTCAGTCAAAAGGAGATGCCGTCTTTCGACAGACCCTCCAATCATCACGCAGAAGCTCGGCGTCCGGGCCAGCCCACTCCTCATTCACCCCCAGAGACGCTGAGCATCCGTGGGCGGGACATAATCGCAGCGTTTATCCAATGACCGTCTAGTTTCAAAGCACTGAAAAAAAAAAACATTCAAAGCAGCCGCATTGAAGTCAATGGACGCTGGGCTTCAACAGGGAAATGCACTGTGACACTACGGGAATTTTTAGTCAATAAAATGTTAATACAATAGTACATAATTTGACCATTAATTTTGTGACATTATAGGGGAAGCTGAGCTTCCCTTGAAGTCTTAAAGAAATGTGACATAGTTCATAAATTATCAAGCATAAAGAAAATAAAGAATGCAGATGATAAAACCAGTAACAAGCCGAAACTAATGCAAAGCACTCAGTGGTTCTGTCACATATTTGCCAGTGCGGAGAGATCCAGACAAAGTCAGAAATGGGCAGAAGATTTAGCCATGTATCTGCTTTGAATTATGTTAGGAAAAATGAGCAGGAACATGCAAGAGATTTTCTGAAAACTTTATGTAGGGTTTGAATGAAATGCCAATTTAAAACTGCAGCTTAAAGAGCAGACTGGGTTGTATGCCAATTTCAAACAACAATTCGAACAACAACAAAAAAAAAAGAGTTTGAGACAGTAGTTTTTGTGGTTCAAGAATAACTAGGTTAAGCGGGAATAGAACTTGCAAAAAACTAACAAACAAACAAAAAAAAAACTAAGAAAAAGACTAAAGACACCAGTGCTGGTGTTTCTGTGAGCCTCCACACTCATCCGAGTTCCCATCAGTACTCTGCGATCTGTCCAGACCCTGAAACAAACATGGTTTGCTGCAAGAAAAGGAAACTTGAACAAGGGTGACACCTCCTGCCAAGACATTATATCACCCTGCACGAGAAATGTGCACTCATATGTGCATAGTAATTATTCTGAATGCTTTGCTGACTCCACAAAAACAAGCCAGATTCACAAGAGCCTTGGATGAGGCCATCATGGCAAACAAAACACAGATCATGCATTGACTGCGTTGAAGGAATGAATTCACAATCAAGCAGATTTTCTAAGCATGTTTGCTAAGGAACTGTGTAGACTGTGAATTAACTAACACTATTTATACTATATGAATCATGCTTCAGAGAGACGTGGTGTAACTATTTCCGTATTATAAGGTCAGAACTGACATCATTGAATAGAGCAAGAATTGAACTGTCAAATGCCTACAAACTCACTAATCCTCAATGGATTATAATGAAAACCTGTGGTAATTTAGTTGGTCTCCTAATCTGCTTTGAGCATCACATTGAGCCGACAAAGCCAAAAATGAGAGCGGTTGATGTTGATGCCAGTCAGTTTCATCATATTGATAATCCACAAGGCACAATAAAGAAAGTGAAAGACGTCAAATACAACTTTTTTTTTTACAGGGAAGTGAACCGGCAGGCTAAAATCCATCCAGAGTTCCTAAAGTGCTTGGGTAGTTACATATTCACTTTTAGACCTGGATGCAGTTTACAGCTTGAAGCCAGTCTAGATTTCAACTAAAAAACTGAGAAAATTAAAAAAGTCTCTATTAGAAACTTACCCAATCTGGTCCAAAGACAAAGATTGTGGAAAGTTACTGATGGACCCAAAATACTGGCCCATTTCAACCCTGTTCAATGCTAGAAATTTGTATGAAAAGTGAAAAATGTGTATTAATGGCCATTTAACCAGAAGTGTCCAGATTTACCCACAAATGGCCATTCCATTCTTCCTAAGAGAATATGCCACTATCCTAATAAGAACAGAGTACCCATATTTCCATCCAAATCTGACAACTAATCTCAAACCCATGAATCCTACAGTACCAGAAAGCCCATTCTGCTAGTTTATGTGACTAGCTTGTCAAGTTTTTTCAGAACATCTAAGAACATTTCCTCATTAGTTGCAGACATGAAGTTCATGAATGTCATCCTGGTGTGGCCCATGTCAATCATATGCCTGTTGTTATTTTTCACAGTTGTGGTCAGGATAAGGGGTGATATGTCTGGCTTGCTGCAGAAAACCATAATGCAGGCACTCTGCACAACTACCCTAACTCCCCAAATCATGATCATGTTTATGAACTATAAAAGCCTTCTTGGTAAACCCAACAAGTAGAACAGATTTTCAGCCTCACCACAAAACTCAGTTATGTGTGATGATAACATCAGTTTATTTATTCATCTTATATACCCATATAATCATGTATTTATTTACTCATTTCATTTAATGTGACTATAATCAATGTACTCCTAATATATTTATATTCATCATACATTATTCAATCATCATTTGCTCAAATACTTCACGTATTCATATTTACCCTTACAGAATCAGTATATACTCATTTATTTTGAATATTAATCAAGAGTGAAGGATAGTTAAGGATTTGTCAGAACAGCTCTTAAACCGTGTGATATTATTAGTTGTATATGAAATACATATCAGAGCATGGTAATTATTCTGTTGTTAACAAAGTGCTTGTCAGTGAACATACAGTACAGACCAAAAGTTTGGACACACCTTCTCATTCAAAGTGGTTGAGTTTTTTTCTTCACTTAGCTGCTTTTTTCTTGCCATAATACAAATTCAACCTCTTTGAATGAAAGCAGTCTAAGGTCTTTAGGACAGCTACTACAATATATGCCATTTTTTTCAGATACCACACATTTTACACATTTCTGAATCAGATGCCTTACGACAGTAAACTGGGGAAGCTTGAGCCAAAGTACAATTCAACAAATCCTTTACCAACAGCCTTTAGTACAAAAGAGGCTGCGGCATGGGGCTTACACATATTTTTAGATGTTACGGTAAGTGGTTTGATTATAGAAAACCGATATTTTGCACTTTGCTAAATGTCTGCAGTGAGAAAAAACAATTTAAGATTTGACCAGGGCAGAGTCAGAAAATATCCTTTATTAACATGATATCACTGTAAGGAGAGAGAAATATAGCACTAAGACTATTCAGATTTTAGGATTCTAAAAATTATTAGATTTATTTGAAGTCTTTCATCTAATAAGTTGGATTTCATTCATGTTCCTCGTCCGAGGGAAGCAAAATGTTAGTCCCCTTCAGTTCTTCAGAAATGACTGCATTGAATTTGGTCTCCAACTCAGGACTGAAGTGAGCCTTCCAATCACCAGCAATTCCTTGAAAAAAAAACAAAACAGAAAAGCAAACAGTTTTCTGAGGTAGATGAGTCACCTGCCCACTTAACATGCTACTTATAAAAATGAACTAGTTAGTACACAGTGAAGGGTTGGCCTCCTGGTTTAAGAGGAGAAGCATTTGCAGTTAGAGGAAAAGTGTCACATCAGCGGACGAAGGATGACGAACGAGAAAGACACAAGATGATACGTCTGCCCTGCAGCAGGGGAAACAATGAAATAGCAAGTGCACATCTACAGTATTAAACTTTGACTATAACAGTCAATTCTCCAAGAAACTACATTCATGAGTTGTAAATGAACCATAGAGTACAGCAATCATGACCTGCACCACTCATTACTGAGGAGGAGAATTCAGCAAAGTAAATAATTAGAGTGACATTATAGCAAAACAACATTTTCTGAACTGATGTTCAGCTCTAGTCTACCACAACAAAAAGAAAGCTCCACCATGTGGTGTAATGTGGTATTACTGTGTAGGCACATTACTAAACCTTGTGTTACAGCATATTGTATGGTATTAGATTTTTTGTATTAGATTTTTGGTATTAGATTATTCAGGAGAATGTGCAGATACCAGATTTGAATGCACTCTGGTGACTTAAAGTAAGTTTTTTTTTTTTCCAGCGAAAAATTGATTAGAAAATTAAATAGCTAGTGCAAATCTATGTGTCCTAACAACGTCTGTTTGGTCAAATTCCCACGAATAGTGAATGGTGGCTCAGTGTGTTAAGGCTAACACACTGTTACAGATGTGGCCATTAAGAATGCACTCTTTTTCCCGTGAAAGGCTGCAATTCGTCTCGCGCAGTGCCACAAAATCCCACAAGCACCATTTAAGAATTTAAATAAAATGTGTTGCGCTTCACTGAATATCCGCCAGATGGAGCATGGAAGGACTATATCTAAAAGCCAGACCAAGTACAATGAAGAACTGTGTATAATTAGTTAGCCTTAAACAATATTGTTTCCAATGCTGAAGCACACACATAAATTTTATTTTGTTTTACAATAAATCTTTCATGAAGAATGTGTGTATATGTGCTTCATATTATGTTCATAATAATGAAATGACATGTTCTAAATTGTTCTTTCAAATTCATAATAAAAAGTTTGTTATATAGTTTTTGTAAAAAAAAAAATTAATTTCCTGATAATAGGCTTTGTGATAGTGTTAACTATGCAAATGTCCTGATTCATAAATATGTCAACATATCTTCGTTAAAACGTAAAAAAATGTGTCAACATTGTGCATCATCAGAAGATGATCATCTTTTTAAGTAAATATTCTTATATGCACACGAACCGCTTCAGGCTTTTTTTATAATAATAATCATCATCATGCTTTTTTGGTGTTTGTGTCCAGCATTAAATAATTATTTCATCCATTATTAGACCATAGCTGGAAATAATGATTCCAAACTGAATGTCTGAGTGAAACTGCTCAGTTCAAATGGAACTGTCTTCACTTTCCCCAGAAAAGAGAATTAAACATTTCCAATCAGTCATCGTGTCTCGCAATAATGCAGATCGAACATAATATCCAGTCCGTAAATAAAAATGGAATATTTAGGAACAATCGCGAAATATATTTCACTTAAATATTACAGATTAAAACAAGGAAAGAAGAGATGCTAGGGTTAGGTCTAGGAAGGAAACAGGTTTCTTTATTTTACAAAATCTGCAGAGGTGGAAATTGTACTAAAATTTTGTACTCAAGTAAAAGTACTGTTACTTCAGTGAAATTTTACTGAAGTACAAGTAAAGTTACCATGATAAAAATCTACTCAAGTAAGAGTATAAAGTAGCTCATAAAAAAAAATTACTCAGAGTAAATGTTACTGAGTAACGTTTTTTTTTTTTTTTTTTAGCAGCGGGGTGGGCGTTACATCTCAGTCTAGTGTCTGAAGAATGGTTCAGGGTTCTAATTTAAACTGTATGGAAATGGTGTATTGCTGGAAAAACTAGATCCAATCATTAACTGATGAAATAATGAGATTTGTATTGCTTTACAAAAAAATACACACACACACACACACACACACACACACACACCAGGAGGATCAGATTCAGGGTGGACCCAGGCCAAAATAAAAAACTAAATGGTATTTATATTTAGTAGCTAGATTACCTGCAAAAAAACAAAAACAACAACAACAAAAAAATACAGGTACCTTCCCTGACTCCCTAAACCAAAAACAGTGAATAAATTCCCTCTTCCCAAAATAAATGGCAGCCACACCCCTACTACTGGTTAGTGCACCAACATACAGTTAAATTATCTGCAAATATATACAAAGACCAACCAAAGCAGTAATCAAAGTCAATGGGAGGCAAAAATCACAATTAAAACGCCAAAATCCCAATCTCTTTCCTCTTTCCCGCGTCTCTCTCCAGTTTATATATGGTCGAGCTGATTGATGACGTCACTCTCAGGGCGGAAGCAACCGTGTGGAAGGTCAGGTAGACGCCGATGTGGAGACAGTGAGAAAACCTGGAGTGGAGTTTGGAGCGGCGCGCGACCAGGACACGATACACACACGCAAGCGCAACGAAGCATTTATACAAAGCATAATATTTTTTGCATTTTCATTCATTTGTTTTACTCAGTAGCGCATATGATGTAAAATGTAGCGAATTACAATAATTCAAACAAAACATACTTAAGTAAAAGTAAAATTACAGATTTTAAAAACTACTTTAAAATGTAGAAGTACACAAAAAACTACTCAGTTACAGTAATGCAAGTAAATGTAATTCGTTACTTTACACCTCTGAAAATCTGAATATATTCAGTAAATTTATTAATTAAACTTAAAGTATCAAATCCAGCTATGAACTCTGATTTAATTGGTACCATTAAACATTTTATTTCTATTTATTTAATGCTTTGCTGGCGAAATTTTAGGCAGAGACGCCTGCTCTGTCTTTTTTATTTGTTTTAAACCCCTCAATTCTGCCAATTCCCCCATCGGTGAAACCGGTTTGATAACTTCACACCTATCACGAATGAAAGGTGAAATGAGGGATTACAGTAACTGGGGGTTCTGTAGGTGTTCACCTCGGAGCGCGCTGTCACATCGTATTCAGCCAGTAGGCTATACTAGACTATATTTGTTTGTTGCATTTCTGGAGGAGTATGTCTGCAGTTTTATCAATAAATCTGCTCATATCTGCTCACGCATTTATCAGCCTTTTGATCAACAGCACTCACTTTCACTTTGCAAAAGGCAGTGTTTATTATTTACTGTATATTTAAAGCACATACACACACATTCATCATAAAAGATCTGTTGTAAAACAAGAACAAAATGTTTGCTTCAGCATCGGAACCAATATTGTTTTAGGGTAACTTTATTAATAATTATATCCTTTTGTATTCTTTGTTGTACTTCGTCTTTTTGCACACATGTGCGGGCATCTTTAAATTTGACCAGAAAATAATAGCGGGCTGGTAGCCACATAATTTTTCATATAACTTAAACGGCTGAATGAAGTTAAATATACAGTACACAATACAGTACATTCTCAGAGAATCTCTTCTCACCTTTCATTCACGATAGGTGTAAATTTATCAAACTGGGTGCGCTGTTGGCAAATACTGTAGAGGATTTTAGATGAATTGACAAGACGTCTCTGCCTAAAATTTTTATACAGTGGAACCTCGGATTGCGAGTAGCGTGGTTTTTAATAAAATTTTAATCGGAAACCGAGCAAGTATTAGTTTACGAGCGCAGAGAATCATGTATCTTATTTTGACACCGAGCGTCACTCTCTCACCTTCCCCGTTTTTTTTACTTTACAGCAGTGATTCCCTTAGTATGCTCACTCCAGGTCAGAGATTTCTTTTTTCCCTGTTAAAACGATGTTTCCGTTGTGTGTGATTGTTGTGAAACTGTCACGAGGAACCGAAGGATAAACTGAAAAGCCTTAGCAGTTAGCCCGTGTAGCGTGGATGGTAAACCCAAACGCGGAAGCAGCACGAATAGGCAGGATAACCACGCGATTAGTCTAAGAACTCTCTTACACAAAGAGCAAGGATCTACACAAATAAACCCGCGTTCTAGCAACACACACTCAATCAAAGAAGCAACCAGAATCGGTGAGTACTCACAGAATAGTCGGCGTAGCGTCAGCAAAGGCATGGGCGAACTCAATGACTGAGCAATGTGAAGCGCCATTTTGTCTCCTTTTATGCTTCCTGGAAACCCGACCGTACTACTTCCAGGTCCTAGTGCCGGTCGTGTTACGAGTGTGCATGACAGAAACTTAAGAAGTGATTCCTGTAGTATGCGCTCACGCCAGTGTCAGAGATTTTTTTTCCCTGTTAAAAGGGTGTTTCCGCTGTGTTTATGTGTGTGTCCGTTTGTTGTAAAACTTAAGTGATTCTGTTAGTATGCGCTCATGCCAGTCTCGCTTTTTTCCGTCAAAATGGTGTTTCCGCTGTGTTATGCGTTTGTTTTTTAATTTGAGTTTTCATTATGTCTTATGGGAAATGATGATTTGGTTTACGAGTGTTTTGGAACACTTCCGGGACGAATTATGCTCGTAATCCAAGGTTCCACTGTACCTGCTGCTGGGGCAGCTCGCAATATCTCATTTCTCGAAATGTGCATTCTTAACGATCTGTAAGTGTGTTGGGTCCTTGAGCAAGGCCCTTAACCCTGTCTGCTCCAGGGATGCTGTATAATGTCTGACTCCAGCTTACTAACAAAAAGCTAGGATATGTGAAGCATAAAGAATCTCACTGTGCAGTAATGTATATGTGACAAATAAAGGCTGAACTGAATTTAATCTGTACTTAAGAGGACTTGCGACTAGAAGAAAAGAGTGACAACAATGGATAGTGATCCCTATAGTTTCTCTTATGCTGAATAGCCAGATGACAAAATCAGATTCCTCCAATCCATTATTTTAATTTCTTATTTTGCTAGTCAGATAGAAATCAACAAGAAAAACTCATGGAAATGTCAGACATTACACATGCCTACCTTTTCTCAGGTGAGGGGGTCTCATGTTGTCTGGTATTTTCTGTGATACCAGTGAGGAATTGGACATTTTGCGTTGCTTCATGGCTTTGAACTGACTCTGTTCAATCACCTGTTTCAGTGCTTCTTCGCTCAGCTGCCAATTAAGGAAGCATAAAATGCATTCGGTGATTGAAAATCATGTGAACTGACGCTTAACAGGCATACAAAGGATCATGATTGAAACACATTACCTGCAGCATCTCTTCATATGTGATGCAGAAAATTCTGTCTCCTAAATCTGCATTTCTCCAGCTCTTCACATGATCAGTCCATTTTCCAAACATAACTAAGCAAACAATCACATGAATAACATCATTTGATTTCTTATGCCATTAGCACTATGCTATTTGTTAAAAGCAAATCTGAGTCTCTTACCATTTCCTTCTAGAAAGCAGTCAGTAAATTCCTCAAGCATTCCTGGATCGGCAAAAAGCTGACCGTTTGGTGGAAATAAAACTGGGAAACCACAACATCCTTTGGGTTTCTAGCAAGATAAATGACCTGAAGATAACAGAACACTAAATATGCCTTACAAATATATAATTTGTAAACAGAAACATTTTGGGTTTATATTATATAGGTTTATATATTTATTTACTGTAGGAAACAAGGGAAATACAATGCAAAGCTATAAAATTTTCATTATGATGTGAAACACAAATTATGTAGAAAATAAATGCATAAAATATCAAAATCACTCACTCACTCACTCACTCATAATCTATACCGCTTTATCCTATATTCAGGGTTGCGGGGGTCCTGAAGGCTATCCCAGGAGACTTAGGGCACGAGGCGGGATACACCATGGATATGATACCAATCCATCACAGGGCACAAACACAAACATACAGTCACACACTACAGGCAATTTGGGAACGCCAATTAGCTCAATCTGCATGTCTTTGGACTGCGGGAGGAAACCGGAGAACCCGGAAGAAACCTACCAAGCACAGGGAGAACATGCAAACTCCATGAACATAGACGGGAATTGAGCCTGGACCCTCGAGGTGCCACGCGACAGTGCTAACCACTACACCAACCTGCAGCCTAAATATCAACATATATAATTCATTTGACCAAAAATATGAGGACACATGAAAATCAGACCTTTTTATGATTGTTGGGAAATTCCATTGTAAAACTGTAAAAATGAATACGGAGATGTTCAACCTTTGATACTATAACGGTCTCTACCCATATGGAAAGGATTTCCTTCCATTTAACTACAAAAGCATTAGTTCCAGATCCTCCAAAAGGTATTTAGTAGGGATCTTCTAATACAACTTTGGCAAACCATGGCTTCATGAACCTCATTTTGTCCACATATTGTCATGCTGGAACAGCTTGGAGTTCTAGTTCAATATGGGTGTGATTATGGAGTACCAGTACCTGAAGAATATGAAACTCTTTCTAGCTATTAATAGAATTAATAGCTGTGATATGTATTTATGTGGCAGTCCGCAAAAACTATGATTTACCAAACTGATAAGGGACAGGTTTTAATATTTAAGGTTTTAATTTCACATTATTTAACATTGTCTTCATTGCCTGCCTATAAAATTAGTTTAACAATCAATACAATTTGACATATTTTTTATGTTTTTCAGAAAAGGTTTGTAACGACGCGTGTCTCAGGTCAAGGAAATGCTTTGCACTGTTCAGAATGGGCAGATCAGCAGGCTGCTACCACGCGGGGTTGTGAACAGGCAAGGGTGCGGATATTTACCCATGCGGTTGCTAGGCAACGCCTGAATCAGCATGAATGCGTGTCACCTGGCGGTGTGTTTATTTAAGGGTCCTGATACCTCAGCACTTCGTGAGATCATTTAGGTAGCACCGGTAAGGTATCATGGCCAAAGACAAAGAGAAAGAAATGAAAAGACAAAGAAAAGAAAGAAAATAAGGCAGAAAAATAGAAAAAGACAGAAAGTAGAGAGACCCAGCCTCTGCCTCCCTAAGACGCCGGCGAGAGAGAGAGACGCCCTGTCCTTTAAGTACGCACTCTCAGGTTAAGTATAAAAGTACAAAAAGACACGCACCCCTCTCTCTCGCAAAATAAATCCTTGGTAAGTGCATAGGCCCTGTGAGGATCTTTTTATAGTTTTATTTTTAGTTTCCCGAGCCCGTCCATTCTCGCGTAAACGGCAGAGCTCTGTTTATTTTATGTTATCAGTTTTCTATTGATTTCCTTTTAAGTTCCTTAATTAATAATCCCACGCTATCTATAAACAGAAAGGTCTTCCCGTGCGTATCATAAGCACTCTCACAAACTCCTATTGCGTTGACGCCCTCTAAAGCCCTTTGTTAGGGTTCTTATAAACATCTAAACATCTCGTGGTGTGGCTCTCCATACAGTACCTCACCACATAACAGGGTTAGGATTAGCTAACCCTATCAACATTATATTAAAATGCAACCTATGAAATATTTGAAATCTTTATGGTTCAGTAAACCATTATTTTACTATTAAATGTTTGTAGTTGGTAGTTGGTGTTCCCAAATTATCATAGTGTGTAAGTGAGTGTGTGATGTGTGCCCTGCAATGGATTAGCACCCTGTCCTGGGATAGGCCAAGGATAGGCTTCTGGCCCCCCAGCAACCCTGTACACAATACAAGCAGTATAGTAATTTTCAGAACAATATTTATAATAATGTGAGTTATTATGAACAAGAGTTCCAAAATACCTGTTTGTTAGCTTGTGTTTTTGTTTGTTTGATTTACCTTAGCTTTAGAAGAGAAAAAGGTGGAAGGCATGAATTGATAAGGCTTGTGAGACAAGAAGGCTCTTGGAGAACTCAGCTTGGTGACTAATTGATCATTTTGTTTGGCCTCAAGCCATAGAATTCTCCCAAAGCCTTGAAGGGTAAGCACCGGAGTAAGATCTCCTTCACTCAGAATCAGAGAAAATATTTCCTGCATCCATGTTGTACCTAAAAAAATATGATTACGGTTGTCACCGTAATCATCATCATCATCATCATCATCATCATCATCAAAAACCTAGGGCTTGCCCTAGCTCTCTTGTTTTTGACTTCCATCATGCTAAACATTATCGTCTAACTTTTCTAAAATTGTTCATCCCGCATGAACTCTAACTTCCTCCCTTCATCCCTTCTTTTGCATATTATTGCTAAATTGTACATTAATTTCTGAGAAGGAAATGAAGACTAATCATCTTGCTGTTGCCAAAAATATTATATGATGTAGTTATATACTTAATAATTATATCATTATATCAATTATTTATATGTGTGTATATATAGTATGTATATACTGTACAACACCAGTCAAAAGTTTGAATGGTTTTTGTTTTGTGATTTATTATCTATATTCTAGAAGAATATTGGAGATATCAAAACTATAAAATTACACATGTAGAATTATGTAATTAAGAAACATCAACAAAACCAGTCAACGGTTATTTTAAGATAGCTGATATGGAACATTTCATCTTGCAAGAACAGTATTGTGAAGTGCATTGGACATAAAGACAGAATATTTGGTCTGTCTTCAGCAGTGGTAAACAGTAAAGCAAAAATGTTGTGATTAGTTTAGCTGTTTTATTTAATGTTGCAATAATAACATATATAATTAGCAAATAAACTATAGGCTAAAAATATATCATTTTCTTACATTTGTTCTGCTGGGCACAGTTTAAGTGAGACCTCTTGTACACATGTTCTAATGTTATTTTCTATCTGCTGAGCCATTTGCAGGGCAACTGAATATACAGTATGTCTTACACAGGAAATAGTCTACAGTACACTGTTCAAACATACATATGTTACCTACAGTAGGGATTTATTTTTAAGATATTTATATTGTGAAAAAAGGGAGATTAGGAAATTTGTTTCTTATTCCTTAATTGGCTATTTTATAAAGATATTAAATTTTATTACATTTATTTCGTTAATTTTATTGTTTAGAAATTTGTACATTATTTTATCATTTTGTCTGACTGCTTACACAATTTTGAAAAAAAATCGCACATTATGATTACTTTTTCATTATTTATAACTCATAATTACTTTTTACTTCTATTTCAGTAATATTATTTTGAAGAACACCTACTTCATACATACATATATACTGTATAAAATCAAGCATTGTTTATGATTTATGATTACATAATGCTCGGCAGACAAAGCATTTATGTAAAACAGTATTTACAATATCAAGACTTTGCTTTCAAACATTTATTTAAAAATTTAGCTCGTCCTGCAAAACACTCGGTGACCATGTTACTCGCAATCCAAGGTTCCACTACATGGAACCTTGTACATGTACCTGGAATTTTATATATTCATTTATTTGTTTAGTTTTGTTTAAACTTAGAATTATAATTATAGTGTACTCACCAGATTTGGGATATGCAATTATAAAAATATCATCATCCTGAACCTGGAACGACTCAAAATATTTCAGACTTTTTTGTCATGTAACCAAATTTTGCAAGATAAATAATCAAGATATAAAGATATAAATATATATAAAGATATAAATATATTTTGCAAGATATAAAGCATGTACAGGTCGCTTTGAGCCATCATCACACTGAGTATTTGTACATTGGGCTGCCTTTCCCTCTTTTATGCTTGTTTGTTGTGGTTTAAATACCAGGCTCCACCTCTGGATGTCACAGTTGCACGAGTCAGGTAACATTTTGTAATGTGGGTTGTGCAATGAAGCCTCTGTGGATCAGAAAACCTGATCCTGTCACCAGTTTACTGGTATGTTATAAGTAATTAATGTTATTGTATTATTTGAATAGCTGAAAAGTGTATATCTATATATTTGTTTGAGAACATAAAATAACATTTACTCTTGTAGCAATAATGTTTCATAGATTATATTACTCTTAATTAATTACTATTTACAAGAGTCAACATCTTTATCCTCATCATCACTACCCATGCATTTTAGTTAACAGAAAAACGTAAAGTGATAATACTATGTTTTGCCCCAGTTCTCAAGAATAACTGATTAAACAATTAAAAGATGTATGGTTTACATCATAACAAATTTGCGTCAGTGTAGTCAGTGTAGATTCGGTAGCAAATTCACCTTAGTGAAATGCAGGTGTGCGCAGTGCTATTAAACATTGTAGTTTAAATTTGCTAAAAAAAATAATAATAATAATTGTTACAAAACTTATACACTGCTCAGCCGAAAAAGACTTAGGGGTCTTATTTGAATAATTAAACCATTTGCTCAGCCGAAAAAAGACTCGGGGGTCTTATTTGAATAATTACACCATTTGCTCAGCCAAAAAAGACTTAGGGGTCTTATTTGAATAATTACAATCGCTTAGCCTTAAGTGACACAGTGAGTAGCTTCTCATTCCTTAAACAACCACATCAGAAAGCAGGAGAAGGAAAACAACTAAGAAGACTTGTTAAACTGCTTGTTAATCTAATCAACTAATCACATGGCATCAACTCATGCATCCAGTAATGCAGACATGGTCAAGTTGATCTGCTGAAGTTGAGCATCAAAATAAGGGAAGAACGGTGATTTATCTGACTTTAAACATGCCATGGTGGTTTGTGCCAAATGGGCCGGTCTGAGTGTTTCCGAAACTGCTGATCTACTGAGATTTTCACACCAAAATATCTCTAGGGCAGACCCAGGCATTTTAAGGCCCGGGGGCCAAAAACGGCCCGACTCTGACTGGCCCGCGAAAGGTTGCTTGGGATTAAGAAAATAAAACCTACTTTCAAAATTTTGCATAATGCATGGACTAAAACAGCAGTGCTTTTATTTTTGGAACTTGTTTACAGTGTGCGTGCATCGTTTACGTACAGGTACTCTGAAACAAGCCCGAGTGCATGTGATTAGCAACAAGTCATTGTAATGGTATCCCTTCAAAATGTTTGCACATGCCTAAAAAAGAAAGGTGGACGCTAAAGGCTGTGGTTTCAAGAAAATATGGACTACTAAATATTTATTCACTGAAGTCGGGGGTAAACCCGTGTATTTAGTTTGTGTTACGAGACGACGCACCCGGCCCTCTACAATATTTTCTGCTTCCCATTTGGTTTCTGGGGAAAAATTATTGCCCACCCCTGCTCTAGGGTTTACAGAACAGTACTTGAATACAACCAAGTGTGACTTATGTTTTTTTCCCTCTGTTTACAGTTGAACTGCAAGATTACAGACATAAGAGTACATTGTTAACACATTTCTGTTCAACATTCTTTTTCAGAACTGCACTACCGTGTTGGCAAACCAAATATCAGTTATAATTAAAAAAATATTCCGGTTAATTACAGTTAATTGCATCCTAATGCAATTAGACAATGCAACATAAGCGCCAATTATTAATTCAACAATAGTTCAACAATAGTGGTCAGTCGCAAAGTCGCGCTATAGCCACAGAATGAAGCATCAGGTCATAGTTCATTCTCTCTTCCTTGAGATTTGCACGTGACAGCAAAAATTTCAAGTTCAAAATTTTTATTAAATTAATGCATAATCACAGTATACATGTACTGAAATAGTACAATTACAGTACAAATTTAGAATTGTAATTAAATGCAGGCTTTTCTCATTTGCATCGAATTGAAGCAAAGTGAACGTTAACACAGTGAGCCATTAGATTTTATTATGTGTAATAATTAGAAAAACTACGTATGCGTGTCAAAAGAGTTTTGCGTCATCTTATACTTTGTGTTCTTTTAATTTGTAGTAGATTTATTAACTGAAAGAATTTAAACTAAATGAAATTTTAAAAATTGTCCGGACTTGCTGCTGACCGATGTCAGTAATCAGCGCTGATGGTTTTGCGTTTTTGTGATAAGAATGAAATGCAGTAGGCTGTTATGATCATCATAGTTTTCTTTAATAAATAAATGATACCATTTTTAAAATGTACATTCTACATTCCAGCAGCACATTTTAGTCAAAGCGCACACGCGCTGATTTTAATTTGAATGAATAAACAGATAGGATCAGCCATTAATTTCCATCAACTTGTTTGCGGTGAAATTAGTAAGTCTTATTTCCAAAAGGTTTACCGCCAAATAAATGTTTGTTATTAAATTAATGTTAAAAATAAAAAACAGATGTATGTCAGTGTAACGGGTTCGACCCAAAGTTGCACGGGCGGCACCATGAAACATGAACATGAGGCGAGGTCTTAGGGAAAAAGGATAATTTATTAGGAATAAATAGGGGAAGGAAATGGTTAAAGGAGGGAGGATGGAAAGTAAGGGAAGGAATGAAGGTGAAGTGTGCACGTGCACGTTCAAGGCAGTGCCCAGCTGGCATGCGGGCATGCAGCTGGCGGAAGGTGGCGGTGGGCAGAGTGGCAGAATGGAGTACGGTTCCTTTCCTGCTGTCGATGGCCGGCCTGGCCGCTTCCAGCTAGCCACCAGTTAACTGAAAATCTAGGCTTCTTATAGCCACACTAATCAACCAGTCACCTCAGTTCAGATGAGTGACCTCATCAACTGATCAATGGTGCATTGTGGGAAATGAAGTTCAAAACTGAAAAAATACAAAACACAAAAGAGTCTCTGAGCGTAAGGCGCCCTTTATAGGTTATCCCTGACAGATTCGTTTGAATTCTTTCATCTAACAAGTTGGATATCATTCGTGTTGCTCGTCCCAGGGAAGCAAAATGTTAGTCCCCTTCAGTTCTTCGGAAATGACTGCATTGAATTTGGTCTCCAACTCAGGACTGAAGTGATTCTTCCAATCACCAGCAATTCCTTGGGGAAAAAAAACAGAAAAACAAAGAGTTTTCTGAGGTGGATAAGTCATCTGCCCACTTAACATGCTACTTATAAAAATGAAATAGTTAGAACACATCTATGTTTCCTAATAAATATTCACTCATGGTTTGGCCAAATGGTTTCGGAGGAGATGCATTTGCAGTTAGAGGAAAAGTGTGACATCAGCGAACAAAGGATGACGAACGAGAAAGACACAAGATGACACATATGCTCTGCAGGCAGGCGAAACAATGAAATAGCAAGTGCACATCTACAGTATTAAACATTGACTATAGCAGTCAATTCTCCAAGAAACTGCATTCATGAGTTCTACATGAAAAATAGAGTACAGCAATCATGATCTATGGTACCGCACCACACTTTACTGGAGAGGATAATCCAGCAAAGTAGCTAATTAGAGTGGCATTATAGCAAAACAACATTTTCTGAATTGATGTTCAGCTATAGTCTACCGCAACAAAAAGAAAGCACCACCATGTGGTGTAATGTGGTATTACTGTGTAGGCACATTACTACTACCTCTTTTGTGCTACAGCATATTATATGGTATTATATATTTTTTTAAAGTACATTTATAAGACTAAATAATACACATGTACTGTATACTTCTTCTACATTCTACAAACTGTGAAAGTTTGGTTACATTTAAATATATATATATATTCAGGAGAATGTGCAGATACCAGATTTGAACTCACAGTTGACTTTACCAAAGCCTTTTTTTTCAGACGAAGAATTATTAGAAAAGTAAATAGCTATTGCCTAATAAAGTCTTTTTTGTCAAATTCCTTCGAATAGTAAGTGGTGGCTCAGTGTGTTAAGGCTAACAGATCAGATATGATATAACAGTACAGATGTGGCCATTAAGAATGCAATGCAATTCATCACGCGCCATGCCGTGAAATCCCACAAGCAAAATTTAAGAATTTAAATAAATGTGTTGTGCTTCACTGAATATCAGTGCCCAGCTGGCATGCGGGTGTGCAGATGGTGCATGAAAGGACTTTATCTAAAAGCCAGACCAAGTACAACGAAGAATTGTATATAACCTAAAACAAAATAGTTTCCAACGCTGAAGCAAACATGAATTTTATTTTGTTCTACAATAGATCTTTCATGACGAATGTGTGTATATGTGCTTCATATTATGTTCCTTATAGTGAAATGCGCTGTCCTAAATTCAAATTCATAATAAAAAGTTTGTTATATAGTTTTGTAATGTCTTAACAGGGACAAAACAATTAAAGACATGGCAATGCCTCGGTTTAAATGGTCTTAAAAATTTATTGAATTTCCTGATAGCAGGTTATCTGATAGTGTTAAGTATGCTATTGTCCTGATTTGTGAATATGCCAACATATCTTCGTTAAAACATAAAAATGTGTTAACATTGAGCGCCATCAGAAGACATGAATGAAAAAAAATATATATATATATATTTTTAAGTAAATATTCTTATATGCACACGAAGTGCTCTAGGCTTTTTATAATAATAATCATCATGCTTTTTTGCTGTTTGTGTCCAGCATTGAATAATTATTTCATCCATTATTAGACCATGGCTGGAAATAATAGCTGGAATAGCGGAGAAATGCAACAAACACAAGATAAACGCTGGCTTTTCCAAATCGACAGCCGCTCCGATGTGAGCCACTTTATTCAAGGCATAATATAATATAACATTTTTGCTGTGTACTTTATTTTTTTGTGTGCATAAGAATTGCATTTCATATCAATGTCACATATGAGACTCGCGCACAAACACACACAACTCTCCATACACACATGCCTATGAGACGTGCAGAAACACACACAAACTCTCCGTGCATACACACCTATGAGATGCGCATGCGAGCACCCACAATCTCTCAGTCGAAATACACCCGTGAAATGCACGCTGACACATAGTTCATGATACTCAAGGTGCATTCCAATTGGCCTGAAGTACCCCGTACAGTATAATTCACAGCGTGTTCAGCCATTTTCCTCGTTTGTTTGTAACAGCGTTTAAATGATATTTTTCCTGTTTATACTAAATAACAATATTAACTAGTTTAACTCCGCAGGTGGAGATAATCAGCCCCCGACTAGAGCCCTCATAGCGAGGTGAGTGGGTGACGACTCGGCGGCATACTTGTTCAGCCAAAGCTAATGCTAAGGCTAGCCTACCGGAGCACACCACTTCTGCGCTTCACGTGTCCAACAGGCTCAGTGATGCACCAGCTGAGAAACCTGAAAGAGCTCTGGTTGTAAGAGACTCTACAGGGTGGGCCATTTATATGGATACACCTAAATAAAATGGGAATGGTTGGTGATATTTACGTCCTGTTTGTGGCACATTAGTATATGTGAGGGGGCAAACTTTTCAAGATGGGTGGTGACCATGGTGGCCATTTAGAAGTCAGCCATCTTGGATCCAACTTTTGTTTTTTTAATAGGAAGAGGGTCATGTGACACATCAAACTTATTCGGAATTTCACAAGAAAAACAATGGTGTGCTTGGTTTTAACGTAACTTTATTCTTTCGTGAGTTATTTACAAGTTTCTGACCACTTATAAAATGTGTTCAATGTGCTGCCCATTGTGATGGATTGTCAATGCAACCCTCTTCTCCCACTCTTCACACACTGATAGCAACACCGCAGGAGAAATGCCAGCACAGGCTTCCAGTATCCGTAGTTTCAGGTGCTGCACATCTCGTATCTTCACACCATAGACAATTGCCTTCAGATGATCCCAAAGATAAAAGTCTAAGGGGTCAGATCGGGAGACCTTGGGGGCCATTCAACTGGCCCACGACGACCAATCCACTTTTCAGGAAACTGTTCATCTAGGAATGCTCGGACCTGACACCCATAATGTGGTGGTGCACCATCTTGCTGGAAAAACGCTCATCACGTGTTAACCTCTACGACATGTCAATGGCTGTGAACAAAAAGAAACTTGTAAATAACTCATGAAAGAATAAGGTTACGTTAAAACCAAGCACACCATTGTTTTTCTTGTGAAATTCCCAATAAGTTTGATGCGTCACATGACCCTCTTCCTATTAAAAAAAACAAAAGTTGGATCCAAGATGGCCGACATCAAAATGGCCACCATGGTCACCACCCATCTTGAAAAGTTTGCCCCCTCACATATACTAATGTGCCACAAACAGGACTTGAGCATCACCGACCATTCCCATTTTATTAAGGTGTATCCATATAAATGGCCCACCCTGTATACTGAGGCACAATTAGCTAGGCCTTTAGGGGCGCCAGCGACAGTGGTTAGGTGTATCCCGGGAGCCAGAGCATCGGACATAGCAAGTAACCTTAGGGCTCTAGGACAGCATAGGTTCTCTAAGATAGTGGTACATGCTGGAGCTAATGATATACGCCTTCGTCAGTCAGAGGTTAGTAAGAGTAACTTTACTGAGGTGTTTAAACTAGCGAAAGCGATGTCCGAAAAAGTAGTTTGCTCTGGTCCCATCCCAATGAGATGTGGCGACATAGCTTACAGCAGGTTATGGTCGCTGAAGCGCTACATGTCCAGTTGATGCTCCGAAAACAACTTTCTGTTCCATCAAATGCAACAGTAAAAGACCTTGGTGTGATTATAAATTCCAGCCTTTCATTTGAAGCATATAAAAAAACAAGAATTTATATTTATTTAAGCTAAGATATGCGAAGAATAAATAATTTCACTGTGCAGTAATGTACATGTTACAAATAAAGGCAGAATTGAATTTGATCTGTACTTTGGAGGACTTGCAACTAGAAGAAAAGGGTGACAACAATGGATAGTGATAGTTTCTCTCATGCTGAATAGGCAGACCCAATGAGATTCCTTCAGTACATTACTTTAATTCCTTATTTTGCTAGTCAGGTAGAAATCAAAAAGAAAAACTCATGGAAATGTCAGACATTATACATGCCTACCTTTTCTCAGGTGAAGGGGTCTCATGTTGTCTGGTATTTTCTGTGACACCAGTGAGGAATTGGACATTTTGCGTTGCTTCATGGTTTTCAACTGACTCCGTTCAATCACCTGTTTCAGTGCTTCTTCGCTCAGCTGCCAATTAAGGAAGCGTGAAATGCGTTCAATGATGCCACGAAGATCCTGGAAAATAAAGTTTTACTATTGTTACATAAAGAGTTAGTGTGAACGAGCAAATTGATTCCACATCATATGAACTGATGCTTAACAGGCATACAAAGGATCAGGATTGAAACACATTACCTGCAGCATCTCCTCATATGTGATGTAGAGAATTCTGTCTCCTAAATCTGCATTTCTCCAGCTCTTCACATGATCAGTCCATTTTCCATACATCACTAAGCAAACAATCACATGAACAACATCATTTTATTTCTTATGCCATTTGCGCTATGCTATTTGTTAAAAGCAAATCTGAGTCTCTTACCATTTCCTTTTAGAAATCCGTCAGTAAATTCCTCAAACGTTCCTGGATCGGGCAAAAAGCTGATCGTTTGGTGGAAATAAAACTGGGAAACCACAACATCCTTTGGGTTTCTAGCAAGATAAATGACCTAAAGATAACAGAACACTAAATATACAAATTTCTTACAAATATACAATTTGTAAACTGAAATATTTTGGGTTTATATAATATAGGTTTGTATATTCATTCACTCTCGGAAACAAGGGAAATACAATGAAAAGCTATAAAATGTTCGTTATGACATGAAACACAAATTATGTAGAAAATACTGTAAGTGCATAAAATATCAAAGTCACTCACTCACTCAGCATCTATACCGCTTTATCCTATATTCAGGGTTGTAGGGGTTCTGGAGCCTATCCCAGAAGACTTAGGGCACGAGGCTGGGGACACCATGAATATGGAACCAATCCATCACAGGGCACACACACATACATACAGTCACACACTACAGGCAATTTGGGAACGCCAATTAGCCAAATCTGCATGTCTTTGGACTGTGGGAGGAAACCATAACACCCAGAGGAAACCCACCAAGCACAGGGAGAACATTCCAAACTCCATGCACACAGAGACGGGAATCGAACCCGGACCCTGGAGGTGCAAGTCGACAGTGCTAACCACTACACCACCATGCCGTCTAAATATCAAAGTATCTACTTTATTTGACCAGAAATATGAGGACACATGAACATCAGACCTTTTTGTAATTATTAGAAAATTCCATTGTAAAACTGTGAAAATTAATATGGAGCTATTCAACCTTTGCTATTATAATGGTCTCTACCTATCTAGAAAGGATTTCTTCTAGACAGGAATTTGGGTGTGCAATTTTTCTTCCCATTTAACTACAAAAGCATTAGTTTCAGATCCTCCAAAAGGTATTTAGTAGGCCAAGGATAGGCTGCTGACCCCCCCAGCAACCCAGTAGATCAATTAATTAATATATGTATATGTAATATTAATATTAATATGTAATTATGTTTGATTTACCTTAGCCTTAGAAGAGAAAAAGGTGGAAGGCATCAATTGATAAGGCATGTGACACAAGAAGGCTCTTGGAGAACTCAGTTTGGTGACTAATTTATCATTTTGTTTGGCCTCAAGCCACGGAATTCTCTCAAAGCCTTGAAGGGTAAGCACCGGAGTAAGATCTCCTTCACTCACAATCAGAGAAAATATTTCCTGCATCCACGTTGTTCCTAAAAATATATGATTACTGTTGTCACCCTAATCATCATCATCATCATCATCATCATCATCAAAAACCTAGAGCTCGTCCTAGCTTCCATGCGTTGTCTCTATCTTGTTTTTGACATCCATCATTCCAAGCATTATCGTCCTAACTTTTCTAAGGTAAACTCTAACTTCCTCCCTTCATCCCTTCTTTTGGGATGTGTCTGATGTCTGGGGACGGTTTCACTCTACTATAAAGACGGTTCTGGTCTCGACTAATGTTGACAGCTGTTTCTCTGCAGACTTGGCTACAGTCGCTTGATAGTTCAGGACTGGAATTTCCTACAAGTCTACCTGGACTCCATATTAACATCAATTAACATCTGTTAACAACTGTTATACTGAACTGCCTGCCACCTAACACACAGTATGAATGCAGATCAATTCCTGCTTTCTGTTTCACCCAAATGAGGATGGGTTCCCTGTTGAGTCCGTTCCTCTCAAGGTTTCTTCCTACTGCTTCTCAGGGAGTTTTTGCTTGCCCTTGTAGCCCTCGGCTTGCTCATCAGGGAACAGGGATCTGAATATCTGACCATTTTTGATTCATACACATTCACATTTCATACAAACTTAAATGATTCTTTTAATTGTGTAAATCTGCTTTGCAACAATGACAATTGTTAAAAGTGCTATAGAAATAAAATTTAACTTAATTGAATTGAATCGTTATATACTTAATTATATATCATTATATTAATTATTTATATGTGTGTATACTGTATATATGTATATACTGTAAAACACCAGGCAAACGTTTGGGTGGTTTTTGTTTTGTGATTTATTTTCTATATTTTAAAAGAATATTGGAGATATTAAAACTATGAAATTACACATGTAGAATTATGTAATTAAGAAACATCAACAAAACCAGTCAACTGTTATTTTAAGATAGCTGATCTGGAACATTTCATCTTGCAAGAACAGTATTGTGAAGTGCATTGGACATAAAGACAGAATATTTGGTCTGTCTTCAGCAGTGGTAGACAGTGAAGCAAAAATGTTGTTGTGGTTAGTTTAGCTGTTTTATTTAATGCTGGAAGCTTAACATATATAATTAGCAAATAAACTAGAGACCTAAATTATATTTTATGTCGTGGAAATTAATTGACGACTCAGGCTTTGATTTCAGAAGGTTACAACTTTATTGGTTGATCAACAAAGTCGGGAGGTCTGCAGAACGCACCCCGACTCCCGACGGCTTCTTGCTTAAATACTGATCTCAAACAAAGGTGGCCAGTTTTCCCGCGCTGATTTTGCATACAACATCTGGGTTTCATTAAATTTCACAGTTCTAGGTGCCTCAACGTATAGATCGGATTTCTTACACAGGCACATTCCAAGAGGCCTATATGCTCGGCTTCTCACGCAAGCCTCCCATTATTTCAAGCTGGGGTATCTTTTATTCCTTAAAAGTAGGGTATATCACATAAAATCAGATAAAAATTTCTTCTACATCTCCCCCCTCTGGCACTTATAAGTCCCACAATAACCGTTCTATCTAGAGTGCAAATTCATGAGTTAGTCTTACTTACACTACCTGGTGATTAAATTAAATCACTGGACTCTTATCAATGACCAGCCGATGCATTTACACTCTAGTGGAGTGTCAGCCAAACCTCTCCTTCCACACTTGACTAGGGAGGAGTAAAAGACCTCCATGACCTTGTACTTTTCATAACATAACAACATAACATTACAGGAAAATGAAATTAATACAGGGATTTTTAGGTTAATACTAACTGGATAGAGCATATAATCTAACCTGGAACATGCATAACATAATACAAGTTTAAATGTGGATATAATTCCAGACAGCCTTCTTGTAACATAAGACTACAATACAGAATAACAATCCCCCTATTGCTACAGCAAAACTCAAAAACATACCAAATTTAGGAAACCATGCTCCCCACGCTCCCAGTTTCAGGTCTAACCAGTCCCATATTTTATTATCTCTTCCAGCATTTTCAGTTACTTCACGTCTCAGATTCTTTAGTTGATTCATGGCCTCAGTAAAAGTCCCATCGGGTGCTGTATTATTAGGAATATAGGTACAACATTGATCACTGAACAGGATGCACACACCACCTTTTTCAGCCAACAACCAATTTAATGCTAACCGGTTTTGCCAAGTCATCTTGCTTGTTGCATGCACCTGTTCTCCTAAGGCAGCTAATGCATTATCTGTATAATTGATGAATCTTTGTTGATTATAGTAAATATAATTAATCCATTCGGCATTTTTATTAGGTGTTATCCATATGAAAAGAGACTCAAATCCTGATTTTACCTCATATCTTGCTTTGAATTCATCAGGTATACCTCTGGGTTGTCCTATTGAATCAATGTGCACGTTAGGATCACTCTGGTAACCCCTTTTTACTCTATGATTAGTGTTTGGGTTACTCCCCGCTAGTTGTTCTATGTCCCAATTTATTATTGACATTTCTTGAATCTGTCATGCACACTCATAACACGACCGGCACTAGGACCCGGAAGTAATACGGTCGGGTTTCAGGAAGCATAAAAGGAAACAAGATGACGCATCACATCGCTCAGTCATTGAGTTATGCCCGTGCTATCGCCGTCGCCTCGCTCGTCCAAACGTGAGTACTCACTTTCTTGGGTTATCGCTTCTGATTGGGTGTGTGTATTTAGAACGCGGGTTTATTTGTGTAAACTCTTGCTCTCGCTTCGGGAGAGTTCTAAGAATAACTTGCGTGGTTATCCTGCCTACTCGCGCTACTTCCGCGTTTGGGTTTACCATCCACGCTACAGGGCTAACTGCTAAGTCTTCTGCTTCATCTCCGGTTAGTCCGTGACAGAATGACTGAGCCACCGGCAGTAAACCCAGCGGAGTTTGCTCACCTCTGCGATGTGGTTGACCGGCATGCTAAGCTGATCGATCAGCTCCGTGGTGAGGTCGCATCGCTCCGCACGGAGCTCCAGGGCGTCGCGGCGACAGGAGAATGCGATCCTCCGCGGAGCGGCCGCTCAGCCGGCTGTGGCCACGCCCATCGCAGCGGCTGCTGCGCCGCCAACTCCCTCTCCACCTTCTGATGTTTTCTTATCTTTACCGGATAAATGGAATGGCACGGATGGGAAGTGCAGTGTTTTTCTAACTGCATTGGATCTTGTGTTTGAGTTTAATTCCACCAGATACTCCACAGACCGACCGCGCATTGCTCTTCTCGTTTCGTTGCTATCCGGGCAGGCAGCTGAGTGGGCCACGGCGGTTCTTCGTTCAGATTCAGATGTCGCCTACTCCTACACCGAGTCCACCCGCCAGCTCAAGCTCACCTTTGAACATCCAGCTGCTGAGGTGGAGACCGACTCCAAGTTGTACTCCAAGTTGTATCATCTAAAGCAGGGAGGGTCGTCCGTGAGCCGTTACACCGCGGAGTTTCGTACTCTCGCCGTACAGACCGACTGGGGAGACTCCGCACTCCGGACGGCCTACTACGAGGGACTGGCTGCACGGATAAAAGACGAGCTCGCCGGACGAGAGCTTCCAGCTACCTTGGAGGGTTTAATTCAACTCGCCCTCCGGATCGACCAACGGCTGCTCGTTCGCCCCAAGCCAGCTCCTCGTACCCTGCCACCCACCATGACTGCACTACCACACACCACGCCCTTCCTCTCCCGCTCACCAGTTCCAGAAGTTCACGCCCCATTCACTGCAGCACCCACCAGGACCGTCGGTACTCCACCTCCCGCCGTGGTTGACACAGGAGTCGGGGAACCCATGCAATTAGGGCGCGCCTCCTTGACCGCTGCAGAACGGGAACGCCGATTCAGAGAGGGGCTCTGCGCGTATTGTGGATCTTCTGCACATCATCGGGCCATCTGTCCTCTGCGGCCGGGAAACGCGCAGCCCCGGTGAGAAATGGGAGGAAACTCACCGGGTCCCATGTCCCTCTCCACCACCATGACCAATGATTCCCGTCTCACGGTTAAAGTATATCTCCAGTTTGGCCACAAACGGGTCGGAAGTACCGCGTTCGTCGACTCCGGGGCAGCAGGTAACTTCATTGACTCTTCCTATGCCAAAAATTTGGGGATAAAGAGATTGCGTTATATCCCAGCCTAACCCATTACACATCAGACTGGTCCCTCTCTCTCCTCAGCCCCCTCTCCTTTCAAACCCAACCTATCACCTCATCATTAACCAACATCAAGAACAGATCCAGTTTCACACCACCACTATTCTCCTCACCACCTATCATCCTCGGACACCCTTGGCTGCTGCAGCACGACCCGCTCATATCCTGGACCCAAAGCCGGATCCTCCAATGGGGGCCGACCTGCACTGAGCTTTGCCTACGGGCCGAGGCTGGGACGTGCTCTAGGGAGTCCGAGGCCCCCGATGTCGACACAGATAAAATCCCGCTAGACTACCGGGACCTGGCTGAAGTCTTTTGTAAGAGACGTGCGACCCATCTACCACCTCATCGCTCATACGACCTGGCGATCGATCTTCAGCCAGGTGCGACACCACCCCGCGGCCATCTCTATTCATTGTCTAACACCGAGACGCAGGCGATGGAGGAGTATGTTTCCAGTGGACTTCGCCATGGTACCATCCGGCCCTCCTCCTCACCTGCCGCTGCGGGGTTCTTTTTCGTGAAGAAACGCGATGGTAGTCTACGTCCCTGTGTCGATTATCGAGGGCTCAACAATATTACCATAAAAAACCGACATCCATTGCCTCTTACCAACTCTGCCCTGTCGCCCTCTTCTGGTGCACCAATCTTCACTAAGTTGGACCTCCGGAGCGCCTACAACTTGGTGCGCATCAGAGAGGGCGATGAGTGGAAGACGGCCTTCATCACCCCCACAGGACATTACGAAAGTCTGGTCATCCCGTTTGGTCTCTGCAACGCACCTGCCGCTTTCCAACAGTTCATAAATGACGTTCTCAGAGACATGTTAGGCCGTTGGGTGTTCGTCTACCTGGACGACATCCTCATCTACTCCCGAACACTCAACGAGCACATCCAGCATGTCAGAGCGGTTCTAAAGAGATTGCTCGCCCACCAGCTGTACTGTAAGTTGGAGAAGTGCGCTTTCCACGAGCGCTCCACCACGTTCCTGGGTTTTGTCATCTCGCCCCAGGGTGTGGCCATGGACCCGCAGAAATTGGAAGTTGTGAGTCATTGGCCCCTACCCAAGACTCTTAAACAGCTCCAGAGATTTCTCGGGTTTGCCAATTTTTATCGCCGCTTTATCCGGGACTACAGTACCGTTGCAGTGCCACTAACCGCTCTGACCCGCCCATCATCTCACCTTTTCAATCTCACCCCAACTGCTGTCTCCGCCTTCCATGAGCTCTGTCGCCGCTTCACCACTGCTCCCATCCTCCTTCTCCCGGATGCTGATAAACCATTCGTTGTGGAGGTGGACGCTTCGGATGTGGGCGCCGGGGCTGTTCTCTCCCAGCGAGGTTCAGACCAAAAACTGCATCCCTGCAGTTTTTTCTCCAAGAAATTTGACGCCACTCAGCAGCGATACGGAGTAGGGGACCGCGAGCTGCTGGCCATAAAGTGGGCCTTGGAGGAATGGCGACACTGGCTCCAGGGCGCCAGAGAGCCGTTCATCGTCTGGACCGACCACCAAAACCTCATTACAATCCGCACGTTAAAACAGCTGAACCCCAGACAGGCGCGATGGGCACTATTCTTCGAAAATTACAATTTCCACCTGTCATACCGCCCGGGGTCCAAGAACACCAAAGCCGACGCCCTCTCCCGACAACACGAGGAAGACGCCCCCCGGGCGGACCCCGCGCCTGTACTACCAGCCACCAAGATCCTCGCACCGCTCAGGTGGGACCTGGAGACGAGGGTTCGCCAGGCACAAGCTACGGAGACCGCACCAGCAGGTGTGCCGCCTGGCCGACTCTACGCCCCCAACGCCATCAGGGCCGAAGTGCTTCAGTGGGGACACTCCTCCCCCCTTTCAGGACACCCCGGGAGACGGCGGACCCTACTGTTTGTACAACGTGCTTTCTGGTGGCCCAGTATGAAGAAGGACGTAGATGAGTTCGTCCAGGCGTGCCCAGTGTGTGCCAGGTCCAAGGACAGCAACAGACCATCACCCGGGAACTTCAACCACTCCCGGTTCCCCGCCGACCCTGGACACACATTGCCGTTGACTTCATCACGGGCCTGCCGGTTTCGGAAGGAAAGGACACCATCCTCACCATCGTCGACCGGTTCTCCAAAGCTGTTCACCTGGTGGCCCTCTCCGGACTCCCGTCAGCTAAAAGGACCGCTGAGCTGATATTAGAGCACGTAGTCCGCCTGCATGGGTTCCCAAAGGACATCGTCTCGGACAGGGGGCCCCAGTTCACGTCCCGGTTCTGGAAGGCCTTCTGCCGTCTGATCAATTCCACCTGCAGTCTGTCCTCCGGTTACCACCCACAGACTAACGGTCAGACGGAGCCAACCAACCAACAACTGGAGCGCTACCTGAGATGCTTTATTGCTGATCGCCAGTGCTCCTGGGCCCGCTACCTCATTTGGGCTGAACTGTCACACAACCTCCACCTATCTTCTGCCACCAACCTAAGCCCATTTGAGGTATGCTACGGCTTCCAACCTCCGATGTTCGATCATCAGGAACCGGAGGTGGAAGTGCCGTCGGCCCAACAGTTGGTTCGCCGGTGTCGACGGCTTTGGAGACAAGCAAACCACGCCATTCAAAAGGCCAACCGCCGTTACACCCTGCAACATCGCCGCCGACACCCACCGGGACGAATGTACCAAGTAGGTGACAAGGTATGGCTATCGACAAAAAACCTACACCTGCAGACTGAGTCAAGGAAACTGTCACCCAGATTCATCGGACCATACCGCATCAACCTCCGGATTAACCCTGTCACCTACCGGCTCCAGCTGCCTGCGGCGCTCCGGATCCATCCGGCATTCCACACCTCCCAGCTCAAACCCTTCATCACCTCACCTATGGTTCCACCCACCCACCCTGCTCCTCCTCCCCGTATGATTGAGGGTGGTCCCGCCTACACCGTTCGCCGGATCCTTGACTCACGTCCTCGGGGCAGAGGGCTCCAGTACCTGGTGGATTGGAAAGGTTACGGTCCCGAGGAGAGATCTTGGATTCCGGCTCGGTTCGTCTTAGACCCCGAACTCATCCGGGACTACCGTCGTCGGGTATCCTCCACCCCAGGACCGCCGAGAGTCGGTCCTGGACGGGGGGGTACTGTCATGCACACTCGTAACACGACCGGCACTAGGACCCGGAAGTAATACGGTCGGGTTTCAGGAAGCATAAAGGAAACAAGATGACGCCTCACATTGCTCAGTCATTGAGTTATGCCCATGCTATCGCCGACGCCTCGCTCGTCCAAACGTGAGTACTCACTTTCTTGGGTTATCGCTTCTGATTGGGTGTGTGTATTTAGAACGCGGGTTTATTTGTGTAAACTCTTGCTCTCGCTTCGGGAGAGTTCTAAGAATAACTTGCGTGGTTATCCTGCCTACTCGCGCTACTTCCGCGTTTGGGTTTACCATCCACGCTACAGGGCTAACTGCTAAGTCTTCTGCTTCATCTCCGGTTAGTCCGTGACAGAATCATCCGTACTCTAGCACAGATCCCATTCCAGCTCTTTGGTAATGTGACTCTCAACTGTGTTCCCCCACAGAGCCAGAAGAAATCAGCTACGGGTATTGTCTGGTCATCATAATGGAACTTTAGTGGAAACAGCAATGTTTGGTTCATGCAGCTATGTGTTATAGTGATATTCTCTTGCAAAGTTACGGTTGCATGAAGTATAGTTTTCTTATGAACGTCAGTTCGCTGAAAAGAGTCAGTGTCTAGGTGCCACATCATTATACAATTACCTTGAAATTCCCCCATGCTGTAATTTCCTGTAGTCTTATTGAAGCATTCATACTCAAGAGTGTAATCTATCTCATACTCAGATGGCAATTCTATCTTTTTAGCTTCTATTCTTACGTCTAACTGCTGGCACCATTCTCCCCATTCGGGCGTATGGTAGTTATTGAAGTAATCTGGACTACTCAGGATTGCTAAACATTCTGCTGGACACAGTGGACTTCTGAAAACATGCAAATGACAAAACTGCTGAGTAAATTTTGTACAGTGTCTAAAGTCATACTGATTGGGTACTACTACGAATTTACTTAATGGTGATGGGGTGCAAATCAAACAACTAGTTAATTTGTTTTCCTGAGCTGTGTAGGCAGCCCACTTATACCACTCATTACTGTGTGCTATGCTTAAGAGTTTATCATTGGTTTTTCTACCAACAATTTTATTATTAGGTACTCTGTGTTCAACCTTTAACTGCTGTAAAGTCGATTCTTGGGAAGTCTGGTTGGAGCTGAGTAGAGGTGAGCTGACTACAGCTTGATTTAATACCTGGAATATAATGATCATTAGGTATGTTATCGACTTTATTTTCTCCATCTTTCTGCTTTATTTTCACTACACCTTTCACACAGATTGCAAGACCTTGTATTCACTGCTAGGCAGTGGATCCTCTTCTTCTGCACCTCCTCCCTTACTTACTTTAGGGACTCTCGTGCAATGGTTTAAATGATACCACGTGGTTTTGCCTTCCACTTGGACCGCTGTTGGAGTGGCTGCTACAACTTTGTAGGGCCCTTCTCTCCTGGGTTCATGCAACTTCCTTCTGAACACGCGTAGATAGACTTGGTCTCCTGGAGCGATGGGACACGGAGCGTCTTTTTCCTCCTCCTTCTCCTTGCTTTTTTCCTGCACATAGATTGCTTTATGTATTGCAGTTAGTTTCTTCATATACGATCTGAGTTCCATTTGTAATTGTTCTAGTGGTGGGCCTTTGTATGGATCTCTATAGAAGGGGACAGGCATGGGTCGACCCGTTCGCATTTCATGCGGGGTTAAGTGTGTATTTCTGTTAGTTTGCATGCGATAGCTCATTAGTGCAAGGGTTAAAGCATCAACCCAGTTAATTTTTGTACTAGCACAGATTTTGTTAAGCTTGGTCTTGAGAGTACCATTTATTTTTTCTACCATCCCCTGGGACTGTGGATGATAGACACACCCAAATCTTTGCTTTATTCTCAACTGCTGCAGTACCTGTTTTACAGTTTTCTGAATGAGCGCTGATCCATTACCTGAACTGATCTCTGATGGAATTCCAAATCTAGGTATTACTTCTCTTGTAAGAAATTTTATAACCGTTCCTGCACCTTCATCTTCTACCCACCGACTGAACCGGTCAATCACTACCAGCATGTACCTTTTGCCACGAGCATACTTTATCATGTCAACATAATCCATCACTAGGTGCTTAAATGGTCCCTCAGGCACCAGTATATGGCCAATAGGTGTCGCTGTTCCCTTTCTGACATTATGCTTAGCACATATCTCACATGAAGCTAGAAACTCATCAACCATAGCATGCAGATATGGAGACCAATACCCTTGGGTTTTAATTCTCCTTACAATCTCTCCTCTGGCACAATGATCGAATCCATGAGCATCTGAAACCAAAATATTCAACAGTGCTGTGGGGGCAATGATTAAACCTTCATGCGAATGCCACACACCCTGTGCATCCTTCTGCGCTCCCCTCTGGAGCCACATCGAGTGCTCATAAGGACCTGCTTGATGTTGAATTCGAATAATATCCTCCAACTGAGGCTGCGGTTCTTTAAGGACTACTGGACCCATCACTGCTACTTGACACTTTGATGCTTGCTTCGCTTCTAAGTCTGCTATGTTGTTACCCTTAGTGACAGTCATTACCTTTTTTGTGAGCCTGACATTTAATGACAGCCAATCGTTTTGGTAGCATCATAGCAGACATTAACTTGCTTATCTGTTCAGCATGCTGGATGGGTGCTCCATCACTCTTTTTAAACCCTCTCTGCTTCCATACTGCTCCAAATAGATGACACACACCATGTGAATAGGCTGAATCGGTAAAAATATTTGCTACTAGACCTTCAGCCAGCTGACATGCGGCTGTGAGGGCTTTCAACTCGGCTAACTGAGCCGAACACGGTTGTGCACAGTGCTGAGATAGGACAGATTCAAAGTCTTCTCCATTTTTCTTTATCACCGAATACCCAGTATGACTCCCCACATGGTCTCTGAAACTAGATCCATCAACAAAGTAAGTAACTTCTGCTTCAGATATCGGCTTAGACTCAAGATCAGGCCGTAACCTAGTAAATGCCAAAGAGTTTGCCACACAATCATGAGACACACCTTCATACGCCAAGGGAATTAATTCAGCTGGATTAACCGTGTCAAATCTTTTGATCGTAATGTCAGGATATGTGAGCAGTGAAGAATATGCTAGAAGGCGAGCTTGAGTTAGAACAAATTTCCCTTGTTATATCAATTCCACAACCTTATGATGTGTATAAATGGTTACTGGGTAACCCATAGTCAGTGTGGAAGCTTTGTCATACGCATAATGTACTGCTGCAAGCCCCTGCTGATAGCATGGTGGGTAACCTTGTGCTACATTATCTAGCTTAGTGCTGTAGTAAGCTAGGGGCTGTTTTTTCCTACCACTGCAGGTTTCCTGCATCAATACAGCTGAGGCATATCCATCAGCTCGGTTAGCCACATACAAATGGAATGGTTTGGTATAATCAGGTATATCTAAGGTAGGCGCTGTTTGCATCTCTTTTTTGTTTGCATCTCAAATGCTAACAGTGCATCTGTGCTCCATTTTAACACAGCATTTAGATTTTGTAGTCCTTCTTCTCTCATTATGTCCCTCAGTGGAGCTGTTTTTACTGCATACTCCTCAATCCAGTCAGCACTGAAGCCTGTTAAGCCTAAAACGTCATCAGCTGCTTAACTGTTTGTGGCAAGGGTGCTTTACTTATGCCCTCTAACTGAGTAGGCGCTATGGCTATTGTACCATGTGAAATTAACCGCCCTAAATACTCAACTTGAGGCTTACAATATTGCAGTTTATTTTTAGACACTTTATGACCTCCTTGAGCCAGCTTACTGAGTACCCTGATGGAATCTCTATGGAATGCCTTTAATGATGACGAGCATATCAAAGCGTCATCCATGTACTGTAACAGAATTCCGTCTATCACTAAATCTGCTAAATCAGCTTTTAAAACCTGATTAAATATATGTGGCGAGTGACGAAACCCCTGTGGCAGTCTCCGATAAGAATATTGTTTACCGGCATACGTAAATGCAAACAAGTATCTACTTTCCTCAGCGACTGGTACACTGAAGAAGGCTGAACAAAGATCAATCACAGTGAAGTATTTGGCTTCGGGAGGGACATTGGTTAGCAGTGTGTGTGGATTTGGAACATCTGCTGGTTAATCCTCTGTTAATACTATTAATTGCCCGTAAATCATGCACGAGACGCCATTTATTTTTGCCTGGCTTAATCACAGGAAAAATCTGAGTATTACAGTAGCTAGTTGTTTCTTCTAACACGGCTGCTTTTACAAGGCCTTCAATAGTGGCTTTTATACCAGCTTCTGTCTCAGGTCGCAAAGGATATTGTCTTATCCTGAGCAGTTTAACATTTGGTTTGAGTTGTACTCGAATTGGGCTGGCTGATTTAATTAGGCCCACGTCCGTATCATGCCGAGACCATAATTCAGGCGGGACCTGCTTCTCCATTTCCCTATAGAGCTTACCTTCAACATTCTCAACTACTTCAGTTGCTGACACCATGTGTGTCTGTGGCTTGTGGCTAATAACAACTTCCTGAGGAACACCAATCAAGCTATTACCACACAATACTTTGATATAATTTTTATCGGCAGAATGAAAAATCAACGGATTTAGTGTTGACTCCCACTGGACCTCTTTAGCTCTCTTCCTCATCGGTCCTAAGTCCTTCGACCTGTAATCTCTTCCAACATACAATGTTACATGGGGAACAGAATCAGTTACATTGAACCACCTTTTCACAAAATCACACTCATCTATGCTGATGGTTGCTCCTTGCCGACCTATGACGATGTACTGTGTAATTGACTCAACCTTGTGCCCTTTTGTTTCTTCCTGCCATGTTTATTCTAAACCAGCATCTTTAGTTGGATCATACACCATTGTACAGTGAAAGTCTGAAGTAGGTAATTGTGCTTCAGGAATCTGTGCTTGAATGAACTTTCCCCACTTATAACTAGAATTACTTTACTTACATCCCTTTCTAGCTGTCCTATCCAAAACACATTTGTTTGCGGCTCAGTCATTACCATTTGATTTTTTAAACCATTCATGTCAACATACACCCCTTCAGGGGAACACCATATTTGCAATCCTAATTTACACAATGCATCTCTACCCAACAAATTAACCGGGGTCTGACTTGAAACTAGTACAGGTATAGTCACACTTTTATTGCTAGTTTGTAGACGGACTGGAGCGGTCATAGGAATCAATTGCTTTTGTCCCGAGAATCCTACTGTCTTGGCAAATTTCCCAGACAAGGGGAGATGTGAGGCATGACTTAAATTTAAGCATGTATAAACCGCTCCTGTATCAACTAATATGGGTGTATTTTTACCGCCTACCTCAATGTGTAACATGGGTTCTTGTTCAGCATTAGTTGTTAAAATAGGTAACTGATTCTCCCCTGTAGGATTCTCTGGGCACCCCTAATATCCGAGCTTTGGACCCCCCCATGGGTTTACTGGGCCTTGAACTTGATCTCGAGGAGGCTGCTGCCACCCCCCTCCCATCACACCCCTCGGGGGCTGGGGCCATGGATGTGTGGGGCACCTTGATCGGTTATGTCCAGCCAGCCCACACCCCCAGCATACGCCTGGTGGAAAGTTAGCATAAGTGTCTTTTTGTCCCCTCTGGCACTGATTAGTTCTCCACTCTTTCTGCCTCTGCGGGTAAACATTGATGACTGGTGCAGACATCTGGTGTGAGTTTGGGGGTAGGGCTGCTGGTGCTGTCAGCGCTGTGATTGCAGTTGGCTGGATCATGGGTGAAGGATTACCTGGGGCCCCCCCAGACACTTGCTCTGCTGTAATCAGAGTAGCTTGAACCTTTTTCTTGTTTTTCTTAGTCAGTTCTTAGTCAGCTGTAACTGAGCTAGTTTCCGTTGTAGCTCTTTCTCTTGAGCTTTCAACTTCTGCTCATTTTTCCTGTACTGTTCAACAGCATGTGAGATGTGATCGCAGAACTCTTTGTGTGATTTTGAGGTTAAACCGACCACATCTTCCAGTTTGCTTTTTACAGGCTGAGGCATGGCATTTACTATAGTTTGTCTAAACAGCGTAGACAACAAGGCATCCCCTTCAGGGTCACTTTCTGTCTCTTGCTTCCACTTCTTTAACTGTCTTTGTATGTACAGAGTTGGGTTCTCTGTTTCGTCCAGCTGATCACCCCTTAATGCCTTTGGGTCAACTCTAGTTGGATACTCTGCATGTAAGGCCTGCCACATGGCGGGGCGGAAAGCATCAAAGACAGTTCCATCCATATGGTATGTATCTACAGCCTCACTCATGTTAGACGCCTGGAGAACTTCCTCCATCTTTCTTCCACCCAAAATCTTTGCCAAAAAAGCTTTCATATCTCCAACCGACAACAGCTTGCCTGAGGTCTCCTCTTCTAAGACCTTAATCCATTTCCCTGCACCCTCGTGAATGTTAGGTTGACAAGCCTCGGTTGACAAGTCCCTCGAGATCCTGAGTTGCCCATGGTACATATTGTCCCCGTGCACCTTTAATCAAAATTGGGAATTGTGGAGCTAAGTTCCTAAGTCTCCCAGTGTTCCTTCCCTGTTTCCAACTGCCTATATTGAATGACAACTCCTCCTCATCCCCATCCTCTCTACTGTACAATGGCCTATGTCCCGTCCTTAATGTTCCATCTATCGGACCTGTTGACTGTCCTGGTGTCTCAGTGCTCCTGTCTATCCTTTCTCCACTTACATGCACCCCCTCTTTTCCCTCTATCTTCTCTTCCTTCCCATACAACTTTTTCACTCTCTGTAGATCTGCTCTTACTTCCTTATAACAATCTAACGGTGTACATTCTTCTCTCTCCAACCACTTTTCCTGTCTTTTCCTTGACTTCACACCCGGTTCTCTATAATCTGCATCCAAATCTACATGACCTTCCATCTGCATTTCTCCTGAAACTTCAACCATTCCCTTAAGCATTGGGAATTGACCTTCTGTCTGCACATATGGGGGAGGTGTAACTAACGCTTCCCCTCTAGTATCCTGTGCCTCACTGTCTGCCTTCTTGGACTTTTTCTTCACTTGCTTTTTCTTTCTTGCCAACTCTTCTCCTTCTTTCTTAAACAGAGCTAGGACCTCTCTCTCCTGCTGCCTTTTCGACTCTCTCTGGACACGCTTTTTCTCTCTAGCCGCAGTCTTGTAATTCTTTACCAAACTTTCCATTTCTCTACACAAAGCCAAATTAAATGTCCCCTCCTTTGGCCATTTTGTAATCATATCTTTAGTTCTCTTTTGCCATTTACTTGAGATCTTAGTTATGAGATCTCCACACAATGGATGCTTTAACACCAATAGCTCCACCGGAGAGGCTGCCATTATGCTTTATGGCCTCTGCTACCAAAAAACAAAATATTCCTGTATTACTTTTTGCTTATGCACTTATTTAGCAACTAATTTTACTCGCGGCTACGTACAATATTATATAATCACTTAAGCATCCACCTTTATTAACAAGACTTAGCAATGATAGCCACTCTTCAATATACAATGTTTCACCACTTCTCTGTTAGTACTTGTCACAAAGCACAGTATTTTTATACACAGCGAATATTATCTTGCAACAATCGATGAATGCCACAGTATTAATATTGGGTTCATACACATTCACCACATACATTCACCACTCCACACTATTTCTTTATTTATACGTTCATACTATGTCCCTTATTTCCTGGAAATTTGGGCTAATTCACTCATACTTTCTCCCCAGTCCTAATCAGGGCTCATTCAAGCATACTTGTCCCTTTTATTTTATTTATCTACCTATTTATCTATTTTCTTAGAAGGGCTCATACACACTTGTCCCTTTATTTCAACTTAATCTATTAATTTATCTAGTCCTATAAGGGCTCATTCACACACACGTCTCCGGTCTGGCAGCAGCCGACACCCCCCCCCCCTCTGGTGGATTGCACACGCAACTCCCTAGGGGTCTCAGGCCGGTCCACTGGACACAGAGCTTATGGTATCATTCAGCCAGATTCTCTCTCTCACTTCCACTCAGACACACACACTCAGACACACATAGAGCTCTCATTCACTCAGACAGTATCAAACAGTATTGGACAGTACAACATCAATTAAACACAAACAATGAAATTGCTTACAGATATTAATAAAAAAAAAGATATTAATAAAAAAGCCACAAGCTCATACTATACAGTTTTTGTGGCTACACAATTCTTTTGACATACCTAAGTACGTTCCTCATAAAAGGGGATATATTGATATTAACTACTGTGGATCCTGTCACGGGCGGGGTGACTTAACTGGAGTGAACCCAAAAGCAGACGAATAATGCTTGAATTATGTTGACACCTTTTACTGGAAATATGGAGGCTTGAATGTGTAGGCACAGTGGGAGCAGAGGAGAGAAGCAGCGTGTGTGTGCTTGGTGACTGAGAGAGTGGGGAAACCTTTAGTGACGATGGAGGAGGCGGGGCTATGACGCGCGGGAATCTCCACTAACCCGGAAGTCAATTGCGAGTACACCACTCGGCTCTTTGCTAGCGAATTCTCGCTGCTAACCAGCGTAGCTCGCGGTGATTGGAAGATTGAGTAGTGACCGATCTTCTCGGAGAAAACGGAGGTCGGCACGCGGCGCAAACTCTCTCCCTGATGTCCGCGAACACGGAAGTGCTCGAACGCGGAAATGCGCGTGCCGTAGAAGCAGCAACGGGCTAGAAGAATCGTCTTTTCCAGGCGGGGGTCAGAATCCGGTGATCCAGCAGCGAGGGCGAATGAATCCAAATCGTGAGTACAAATCCTAATCCTGAGAGCAAGCGAGGTCATCCACGTTAATCAGTCCGATAATGATAGAAGTACCAGAGGGCGAAGGCGAGAGAAAAATCCGGAAAACAGGCAGGGTCGTAAACACAGGCTAGGATACACTATGATTATTTTATACAAAGAAAACGCGAGGCACACGAGTGAGATACTGCGGCACTGAGTGGATCTCTTAGTGTGCTTATAAGCTGGAGAGATAATTGGCTGATCAGGTTCAGGTGTGCCAGAATGACAGGTGTGTGCGTGGGGAGAAAGATCAGGAGTGGAGCCTCAGTGTCTGGAAGTGCTCGGTTGATCAGGCTGACTCGTGACAGTACCCCCCCTCCTACGAACGCCACCTGGCGTTCTAGCTGGTGCATTAGGATGTTGTTGGTGGAAATCATCCAAAAGAGATGGATCCAAAATGAACCTGGAAGGAATCCAGCTTCTCTCCTCAGGACCATAGCCCTCCCAATCTACTAAGTACTGGAGGCCTCTGCCTCGCCGTCGAGCCTTCAAGAGCTTGCGTGCGGTAAATGCCTCACCACCATCAATAATTTGGGGAGGAGGAGCTGGGAGGGTGGGTGGATTCAGTGGGCAGGAGACCAGAGGCTTGATCTGGGAGACGTGAAAAGAGGGGTTTACTCGGCGCATGGTGGATGGAAGACGAAGTCTGACAGTGCAGGGGTTGAGGACCTTGACGATCATGAATGGGCCGAGGAACCTGGGGTATAGTTTCCGCGAGATGGTCTTGAGGGGAATATTACGGGCAGATAGCATGACCCTCTGGCCCACTCTGTACGATGGTGCCCTGGAACGTCGTCTATCCGCTTGCTGCTTGAAGGTTGAGACAGTCTGGCGGATCCTCAACCTTGCCGCTCGCCATGTTCTTCGGCATCGACGGATAAAGTCTTGAGCAGAAGGGACTGAGACCTCCTCCTCATGCGAGGGGAACAGGGGAGGCTGGTACCCGAGGCAACATTGAAATGGAGAGAGTCCAGTGGCTGACGTGGGCAAAGAGTTGTGTGCATATTCGATCCAAGGGAGCATCCGGCTCCAGGAACGCGGTTCCCTTGAAGTCATGCATCGAATGGCTGTCTCCAAGTCCTGATTAGCCCGCTCTGTCTGGCCATTAGTTTGGGGGTGATACCCTGACGATAGGCTGGGCGTCGCCCCAATTAGTTTACTGAAGGCGGTCCAGAACTGGGCAGCAAACTGAGGCCCGCGGTCCGAAACTATGTCTGTCGGAAGACCATGAAGACGAAAAACATGAGTGACCAACAGTTCTGCTGTTCCCTTAGCAGTGGGGAGATTGGACAGTGGGACAAAGTGAACCGCCTTGGAAAAGCGGTCTACTATCGTGAGGACACAGGTGTGACCTTCGGAATCAGGGAGTCCGGTTACAAAATCCAGGGCTATGTGGGACCATGGTCTGTGGGGGATCGGAAGCGGTCTGAGATGGCCAGCCGGGGGTTTGTTGCTGGTCTTATTTCTAGCACACACATCGCAACCGCTCACAAATCGACGGGCGTCGTTCCTCATGGTGGGCCACCAAAAGCGTTGCCGGACAAGGGCTAAAGTGCGTGCTGCTCCAGGGTGGCAGGCCAGCCGTGAACCATGCCCCTATTCCAGGACACAGGATCGCTCTGCCTCTGGGACAAAGAGCTTACCCGTAGGGGTCTCTGGAGGCCCGGGCTCCTGGTTGAGTGCCGTTCTGATTCGCGACTCGACATCCAGTAATGCTGTCGCAACAAGGCATCGAGCGGGCAGGATGGTGGCCTCGAGTGCTTGGTCTGGTGACGGGCAGAACTGGCGAGACAGGGCGTCAGGTTTGGTGTTCTTAGAGCCCGGGCGATAGGCCAGGGAGAAATTAAATCGAGAAAAGAATAGGGACCACCTCGCCTGTCTGGAGTTGAGGCGTTTGGCTGTCCTGAGGTACTCCAGATTCTTGTGGTCCGTCCAAACGAGGAATGGGACCTCTCTCCCCTCCAACCAGTGCCTCCACTCCTCCAGCGCAAACTTTACGGCCAATAACTCCCGATCTCCAATGTTGTAGTTCTTCTCGGCGGGCGAGAGTCGGTGAGAAAGAAAACAACACGGGTGCAGTTTATTGTCTTTGGGAGACCTCTGTGACAACACTGCTCCTAATCCTGAGTCTGAGGCGTCCACCTCCACCACAAACTGGAGTGACGGGTCAGGCTGTTGGAGAATCGGGGCCGAAGTGAATCGCTTCTTGAGCTCAGTAAATGCCCTGGCAGTTTGCTCAGTCCAGAGAAACGGAGTCTTCACTGAAGTCATGGAAGTGAGTGGTGCAGCGACCGAGCTATAGTCCCGGATGAACCACCTGTAGAAATTGGCGAAGCCCAGGAAACGCTGGAGGTCCTTACGGGTGGTTGGAACTGGCCAGTCAGTCACCGCGCGAAGCTTGGCAGGATCCATCTGGATCTTAGACGGGGCGATGATGAAACCGAGGAAGGAAATCGTGCTACAGTGAAACTCACATTTCTCGGCCTTAACGAAGAGCTGGTTCTCAAGAAGCCATTGAAGTACCTGGCGAACATGTACTGTATGTTCTTCTAAGGAGCGGGAGAAGATGAGGATATCATCAAGGTAGACGAAGACACAAGCATTGATGAAGTCCCTGAGAACATCATTCACCAGGGCTTGAAAAACCCCTGGAGCGTTGGCTAGTCCAAAAGGCATGACCAGGTATTCATAGTGGCCCGACGGGGTGTTGAAGGCAGTCTTCCACTCATCTCCCTCCCTGATCCTTACAAGGTGATAGGCACTGCGGAGGTCCAACTTGGTAAAAATTTGGGCTCCCTGCAGGAGATCAAAGGCGGTGGACATCAAGGGTAGGGGATAGCGGTTCTTGATTGTGATATCGTTGAGCCCTCTGTAATCTATACAAGGACGTAAGGAACCGTCTTTTTTAGCCACGAAAAAGAAGCCGGCCCCGGCGGGTGACGATGAAGGTCTGATGATACCGGCGGCCAATGACTCAGAAATGTACTTGTCCATGGCCTCTCTTTCTTGTTTGGAGAGTGAGTAGAGACGCCCCCGCTGGGGAACCATGCCTGGGAGGAGGTCGATAGCACAGTCGTAGGGTCGATGTGGTGGAAGAGAAGTCGCCCGGGACTTGCTAAAGACTGTCTTGAGATCAGCGTAGTCATGTGGGACGGAGGAAAGGTCCGGAAATTCCTCAGAGGAAGTAGGTACTGGAGAGGGGCAGAACGCAGACTTGAGGCACGAGGCTAGGCAGAGAGGACTCCATCCGAGGACGGCGTTGTTCTGCCAGTCAATCTGTGGATTGTGGCGGATGAGCCAGGGACGTCCAAGAACTAGCTGGGCTTGAGCCTTTGGCATGACGAGAAGTGATATCTCCTCCGCATGATTTCCGGATGTCCTCAGGGTGACTGGAGTAGTTCGCCGGGTAATCGGGGGAAGGAGCGTTCCATCCAGAGCTCGAACTGATAATGGCGAACCCAAAGAAATGGTTGGCACGTGCAGTTCCTCGACCTTTGAAGCACTAATTAAATTCTGGTCAGAGCCGGAATCAACGAGGGCATGGAGAACGCAGGACTGATTATCCCAGAGGAGCATGATGGGGAGGAGTGAACGGCCCCTAGGCGACTGAGTTTGGTACGCCCCCTCCAGTGTGCCTAGGTTCACTGGGGGGGGCCTTGCTTTTAATGGGCACTGGAGGCGTAGATGTCCGGGCTGCCCACAGTAGAGACACGCCCCTGTTTGGACCCGACGTTGTCGCTCCTCCAGTGAGATCTGGTTTCGCCCGACCTGCATGGGTTCAACCGGATTGCCAACGGGAGTGGTTGGAGCGGGAGAAGTGCTGGTCCTGGGTTGGTGTTGGGTGCGGCGTCTCTGTCGGAGGCGGGCATCCACCCGCCCTGCTAGGTCCATCAATCCATTCAAGTCTTCAGGGAGTTGCTGAGAGACTAGCTGGTCCTTGACAGACTCCGAAAGCCCATTTAAGAAGGTGTCATACAGGGCCTGGGTGTCCCATTGAGTAGCCGCTGCCAAGGTTCGGAACTCGATGGCGTAGTCATAAGCGGCTCTAGAGCCCTGATGAAGCTCCAGCAGGTGCCTTGCAGCCTCCCGACCTGCATGAGAACGATCAAAGACCCTCTTCATCTCTTCAGTGAAAGCACAAAAGGTGGTGCAGCAAGGGTCGTTAGCATCCCAGACGGCGGTTCCCCACTCACGGGCTCTATCAGTGAGGAGGGTGATGATATAAGCCACCTTGGAACGCTCAGTGGGGAAGGTCGAGGGTTGGAGCTCCAGTGACAGGGAGCACTGAGACAAGAACGAACGACATGTTCCAGGATCGCCATTGTATGGCTGAGGATTGGGTAGACGAGGTTCGTGTCGAGCTGGGGTCATCGAAGTTACTGGGAAGGCAGTGCATGCTTGTTGAAATTGAGTTGAGAGCTGAGACAAAGCCTGGGAGATCTGCTGGAGAGTTTGCTGTTGAGAGTTAATTAAAGCTCCTTGCTGAGCGACAGTCTGACGCAATCGGGCGTCCGAACGGGCACTAGACCTGAGCTGAAGCCGGGTCTGAAGGCTAGGTCTGGGGCGAGAAGCGTCCGCTGGGTCCGTCATGGCCGCAGTATACTGTCACGGGCGGGGTGACTTAACTGGAGTGAACCCAAAAGCAGACGAATAATGCTTGAATTATGTTGACACCTTTTACTGGAAATATGGAGGCTTGAATGTGTAGGCACAGTGGGAGCAGAGGAGAGAAGCAGCGTGTGTGTGCTTGGTGACTGAGAGAGTGGGGAAACCTTTAGTGACGATGGAGGAGGCGGGGCTATGACGCGCGGGAATCTCCACTAACCCGGAAGTCAATTGCGAGTACACCACTCGGCTCTTTGCTAGCGAATTCTCGCTGCTAACCAGCGTAGCTCGCGGTGATTGGAAGATTGAGTAGTGACCGATCTTCTCGGAGAAAACGGAGGTCGGCGCGCGGCGCAAACTCTCTCCCTGATGTCCGCGAACACGGAAGTGCTCGAACGCGGAAATGCGCGTGCCGTAGAAGCAGCAACGGGCTAGAAGAATCGTCTTTTCCAGGCGGGGGTCAGAATCCGGTGATCCAGCAGCGAGGGCGAATGAATCCAAATCGTGAGTACAAATCCTAATCCTGAGAGCAAGCGTCATCCACGTTAATCAGTCCGATAATGATAGAAGTACCAGAGGGCGAAGGCGAGAGAGAAATCCGGGAAACAGGCAGGGTCGAAAACACAGACTAGGATACACTATGACTATTTTACACGGAGAGAACGCAAGGCACACGAGTGAGATACTGCGGCACTGAGTGGATCTCCTAGTGTGCTTATAAGCTGGAGGGATAATTGGCTGATCAGGTTCAGGTGTGCCAGAATGACAGGTGTGTGCGTGGGGAGAAAGATCAGGAGTGGAGCCTCAGTGTCTGGAAGTGCTCGGTTGATCAGGCTGACTCGTGACAGATCCTCACACAAGCAGTATTACTAATTAAGCGCAATTCCTTATTAACCTACTCCACTGCCATCCGTCTAGGCCCTCTTGACAATGAGTACAAATTAATACAGCGTCTATCTACCGGTATGCATTGCTATCTATCAAAGCCCTCTTAGCAACACAGATAGACCTTCAAATGCGCTTCCTCATACCCGTCTGTTATTACTACCATCTATCAAAGCCCTCTTGACAGCAAAACAGACCAATGCAATGCTTATTTTACCAGTTACTATTCAAATACTACCATTCAACGGTTAGTAAACTGATGCATGCATTTTCCTTCTGAAAACAAAGCCCATTCAAAAATTACTTAAGTTGGAGAGGTCTTTATCAAGCGTCCTTACCACCACGGGTTATCCCAGCAAACAACACAAACTAAGTATATAAGCAAAAGTTGCTTACCTTTTTAGGTGGCCACCTGTTTGTGCTGCCTGCCAAGGATGCCCACGGTGATCAGCCACGCCTTTGCCCCTTTGCCAACCCTGCTCGCAGCACCAGGATGTCGTGGAAATTAATTGATGACTCAGGCTTTGATTTCAGAAGGTTACAACTTTATTGGTTGATCAAAAAGGCGGGAGGTCTGCAGAACGCACCCCGACTCCCGACAGCTTCTTGCTTAAATACTGATCTCAAACAAAGGTGGCCAGTTTTTCCGCGCTGATTTTACATACAACATCTGGGTTTCATTAAATTTCACAGTTCTAGGTGCCTCAACATATAGATCGGATTTCTTACACAGGCACATTCCAAGAGGCCTATATGCTCGGCTTCTCACGCAAGCCTCCCATTATTTCAAGCTGGGGTATCTTTTATTCCTTAAAATTAGGGTATATCACATAAAATCAGATAAAAATTTCTTCTACAGACACAGTTTATGGTTGAGTGAGACTCTTGTACACATTTTCTAAAGGTATTTTCTATCTGCTGAGCCATTTGCAGGGCTACTGAATATACTGTACAGTATATCTTAGACAGGAAATAGTCTACACTGTTCAAACATAAATAAATACCTACTGTAGGTAACATATGTATTTCAAACGATTTATATTGTGAAAAAAAGGAGATTAGGAAATTTGTGTTTCTTATTCCTTAATTGGCTGTTTTGTAAAGTTATTTAATTTTATTCATTTATTTTATTACATTTATTTCGTAAATTTTATTGTTTGGAAATTTTTACATTATTTTATCATTTTGTCTGACTGCTTACATAATAAAAAAAAAATCTGACATTATGATGAAACAGTTTCTTAGTGCTTGAATATTCTTTTCACCGAATACTTTTTTTTACTTCTACTTGAGTATTATTTTGAAGCACACCTAGTCTTACTTGAGTACATTTGGCTACTCTACCCACCTCTGGTTACATTAATATATATACACACACACACACACACACATACACTGTATAAAATCAAGCATTGGTTATCATTCATGATTACATAATGCTCGGGAGACAAAGCATATATGTACTACAGTACTTACAATATCAAGACTTTGCTTTAAAACATTTATTAAAATTTTGCTCGTCTTGCAACACACTCGGGGACCATGTTACTCACAATCCAAGGTTCCACTACATGGAACTTTGTACATGTACATGGATTTTTTTGTTTGTTTGTTTAGTTTTGTTTAAACTTAGAATTATAATTATAGTGTACTCACCAGATTTGGGATATGTAAGTATAAACATATCATTATCCTGAACCTGAAATGACGCAAAATATTTCAGACTTTCTGTCGTGTAACCAAATTCTGCAAGATAAATCCCACGATAAAGCATGTACAGGTCTCTTTGAGCCATTATCACACCAAGGATTTGTACATTGTGTTGCCTTTCCCTTTTTTTGTTTGTTGTGGTTAAAATACCAGGCTCCACCTCTGGATGTCACAGTCGCACGAGTCAGGTAACATTTTGTAATGTGGGTTGTGCAATGAAACCTCTGTGGATGAGAAAACCTGATCCTCTCACCAGTTTACTGGTACTGTATGTTATAAATAATTTATGCTATTGTATTATTTGAATAGCTGAAAAGTGTATATCTATAATTTGTTTGAGAACATAAAATAACATTCATTATTGTAGCAATAATCTTAGTATTATATTATTCTTAATTAATTACTATTTACATTTTACACCATGACTGTGAAATGCACGGCTGAATTGTGATTTAGGCAAAAAACACAATACTATGTTTTGTCCCAGTTCTTAAGAATAACTGATGTAATACAGTACATCTTTTAATTGTTTAATCATAACAAATTTGTGTCAGTGTAGATTCGGTAGTGAAATGCAGGTGTTAGCAGTGCTATTAACCACTGTAATTAAAATTTGCTTTTTTTTTAAAAAAATTGTTACAAAACTTATACACTGCTCAGCCGAAAAAGATTTAGGGGTCTTATTTGAATAATTACAATCGCTTAGCCTTATGTGACACAGTGAGTAGCTTCTCATTCCTTAAACAACCTCGTCAGAAAGCAGGAGAAGGAAAACAACTAAGAAGACTGCTGAAATTACTACAATTGGGTCAACTGTCTAACACATTATTAAAACCTGGGAGGATAACCATCAGCTTTGTGGAAGCCTCAACAATTTTACAGTTGTTTTTAAAGTTGTTTTGTTGTTGGATGACCAATAAATACTACAGCTTCATCACAAATAAAATAAGTGAAGAATGAGGACACAAAGAGCCAGGATAAAATAAAAGATTTTTGCATGCATGTTAAGACAACCTCTGCAGTCTACATTCACCAGCCACATCATGAGGTAACCCTGTTCAACTGCTTGTTAATCTAATCAGCTAATCGCATGGCATCAACTCATGCATTCAGTCAAGTTGATCTGCTGAAGTTGAGCATCAAAATAAGGGAAGAAAGGTGATTGATCTGACTTTAAACATGCCATGGGGGTTTGTGCCAAATGGGCCGATCTGAGTATTTCCTTTCGGATCTACTGAGATTTTCACACCAAAATATCTCTAGGGTTTACAGAACAGTACTTGAATACGACTAAGTGTGACTTATATATTTTTTTCCTCTATTTACAGTTGAACTGCAAGATTACAGACATAAGAGTACATGGTTAACACGTTTCTGTTCAACATTTTTTCTCAGAGCTGCACTACCGTGTGGGCATATTAGCTACACTTCAGGACAGCAACTAATGAAAAACAAAATGAAATAGTGATCAATGGTAAAAAATAATACAAACCAAATATCAGTTAAAAATAAAAAAATATTTTAAAATATTCTGGTTAATTACAGTTAATTGCATCCTAAACTTTATGCAATTAGGCAAGGCAAAATAAGCACCAATTATTAATTCGACAACAATAGTTGTCAGTCGCAAAGTCGCGCTATAACCACAGAATGAGGCATCAGGTCTTAGTTCATTCTCTCTTCCTTTAGATTTGCACGTGACTGCAAAAAAAATCAAGTTAAACATTGTAATTAAATTAATGCATAATCACAGTATACATGTACTAAAATGGTAAAATTACAGTATAAATTTAGTATTGTAATTAAATGCAGGCATTTCTTATTTGCATCGAATTGAAGCAAAGGGAACGTTAACACAGTGAGCCATTAGATTTAATATGTGTAATTAGATAAGCTACGTATGCGTCATCTTATACTTTGTGTTCTTTTAATTTGTAGTATATTTATTAACTGAAATAATTTAAACTAAATAAATTCAAACATTGTCCGGACTTGCTACTGAATAGTGCTACTTTAGTGTTCTGAGAATGAATCTTATTGATCATGGTCATTTTGAAATGCCTTTACTGTACGTGTAGATGGCCTCTATTTATCTACGCTATATATCTCATGGTAACGTAGAAAGTGAGTTCTAGTTGTGGAAAATCTAGATTCTTGCAAATCATGCATCTGCATTTGATCAGGTGGCTCCCCCTTGTGTGCTCAACAGCTTGGTTCTGCATGTGCAGTGTCTCCCCTGCATGCTCAACATCCTTTTGCTGTGCGCGCTCGACTCACTGCACATGCGTACATGTCTTTTCTCTGCGTGCTCAACTCTGCCTATACGCACGCTCAACTTTGTCCAGTGTTACAAAACTGCCACTAAACTAGCCAACCACAGACTTTCACACACTACTTAAGTTTGGCTGTTTCTTCTCTAATCCGCTGGCACTATCCACCACATAATGGAAGCGTTGTGAATAAATGTTTTTAAGTAAAGTGACCGAGTTGTCCGATTTGCATTTTACTTAACATACACAATTGATAGTGCCAGCTGATTAGAGAAGAAACATTCAGATGTAGTGTGAGGAAGTCTGTGATTGGCTAGTGTAGTAGCACTTTTGTAAGCATGTAAAGGGAAAAAAGCAGTGGGCCTAAAACTGAACCCTGTGGAACACCAAACTCCACTTGAGAACATGAGGAATAGTCACCATCTAAATCTACAAACTGATAACGATTAGTCAAATAGGATCTGAGCCACAAGAGGGCAGTTCCCTTAATTCCTACTACCTTTTCTAATCTGTGAAGGAGAATACTATGATCAGTGGTGTCAAAAGCTGCACTGAGGTCCAGTAATACAAGTATAGTGTCGCAACTCTGATCAGAGGCCCATAGGAGGTCGTTTACTACTTTAACAAGTGCTGTCTCTGTGCTGTGATGAGGCCTAAATCCTGACTGATACAGTTCATTTATGCTATTTCTGTGGAGATGTGAACATACTACCTTTTCCAAAATCTTGGAGATAAAGGGAAGGTTTGATATCGGCCTGTAATTGGAAAGCTGACAGGGGTCAAGGTCAGGTTTCTTGATTAGCGGTTTAATAACGGCTAATTTAAAGGATTTGGGGACATACCCACTACTGAGTGAACAGTTAATTACTTTCAACAGGGGTTCTATTATTATTATTATTATTATCTGTTTGAGAAAATGTGTCGGTATAGGATCTAATATACAGGTTGACGATTTTGAAGAAGAGATGAATAAAATTAGTTCTCTCGCTTCAAGGGGAGTAAAGTATTCTAAGTTCTGATGTGATGTGGTTAGTTCATCTGAATTATTTAAATTGTCGGGTTTCAAAGCCTGAATGTTTTGCCTAATATTTATGATTTTGTTATTGAAAAAGTTCATGAAATCCTCACTACTGCATGATGTTGTTGTGGAGATTCCTGCAGTGGTCTTGTTTTTAGTTAATTTAACTACAGTATTAAATAAAAATCTCGGGTTGTTTTTGTTATTTTCTATAAGAGTGGAGAGATACGTTGATCTAGCATCACTGAGAGCTTTTTTATAGTTCAGGATGCTCTCCTTCCAAGCTATTTGGAATACTAACAATTTAGTTTGGCGCCATTTACATTCAAATTTTCGAGCGGTTTGTTTTAAAGCACGTGTGTGGTCATTATACCAAGGAGCGAGTTTCTTATCTCTAATCATTTTCCTTTTAACTGGAGCGACATTATCTAAGCTATAACGAAGCTGACTCTAGATATTCATTCGCCTGTTCGAGTTCTGTGAAGTCAGATGGCGATCCAATCAAAGTTGATAACTCTGGAAGATTATTGATAAAGCTCTGTGTGGTATTTGATGTAAATGTACGTTTAAGGCGGTAGCGCGGTGCTGTGCATACATTATTACTATGACACGCTTTAATCGAGACAAGGTAGTGATCTGAGATAACTTCAGACTGTGGAATTGTGGTTATATTTCCTATACTTAATCTGAAGGATAATATTAAATCTAAAGTGTGACCTACTTTATGAGTGGGTCCTACTACACACTGATTTACTACTACTGAGTCCAGTATGGACAAGAATGCTGTTCTCAGAGGGTCTTCTGGATTCTCAAAATGAATATTAAAGTCTCCAGCAATTAACACTTTGTCTACAGAAACAACAAGGTTTGAGAGGAAATCTGCAAATTCACAAAGAAACTCAGAGTACGGCCCTGGGGGTCTGTAAATGATGATTAGCGGGATTGACTGAGCTGATTTACTATAGAGAGTTTCAAATGCATTAAATTTAAAACTGTGTTTTTGTACAATAGACAGATTATCGTTATAAATAACTGCGACTCCTTCATCTCTACCAGTTAGCCGAGGCTGGTGTATGTAGCTGTATCCAGGAGGACTAGCTTCATTTAGAGCTACATACTCACCCTGTTTAATCCAGATTTCTGTTATCTAATATTTAACCGTCCTAGCTTCAGATCAGTTTGTGGTATCTATGTTAATTAAATTACTAAAACAGACTTTCTGAGTCTTTCTAAATTTATGTTTAAGTTTAGCTCGGGGAACAGACACAGTCTCAATATGATGAACCCTGAGTGACGACTCTATGCAGCTAGCAGACGGTTGGTTTAGCCTGTCTGTCTGCTCCCTGGCCTGGGCTCTGGATTGTCACCGATTAACTAGGCCTCTTCTGAGACTATGTGCTATACTGCAAGAAATGAGAGCAGCACCTTCCCAAGTGGGATGGACACCGTCCCGCCCTAACAGGCCAGTTTTGCCCTCAAAGGTCTTCCAGTTGTCTATGAAGCCCACATTGTTTTCTGAGCACCACCTGAACATCCAGCGGTTCAGCAACCATAACCTGCTGTAAGCTATGTCGCCACGTCTCATTGGGATGGGACCAGAGGAAACTACTTCATCGGACATCGCCTTCTCTATTTTGAACACCTCTGTAAAGTTATGCTTGCTAACCTCTGACTGACAAAAAAACAAGTAAGAGAGGAAGAAGCAGCCATTTTACCAAGTTAGACACCAGAAGAATTGTTGTATGTTTGGAGTGTAATTGCTTGATTTTTTAAAATGTGTTTACACATGTATTTAATTAAAGATTTATAGTATGAGGTATGTTTGACAACTAAATTATCATGGGTAAAAACAAAAAGATGGGAAAAACCAATCAGTGTTAAAACAATTGTGGGTATATTTTTTTCCTGGAATTACCTTGTAACATAAGTTAATATGTAGAAGAGAGAAAATATATATTAATTAAGAAATATTTGTTTCAAATTCAGATAAAGTGAATGTTAATGGGTAATAAAGTCTCTGCATTATGCAGGTTGTTTTGTTTGTTTGTTTGTTTTTTCCTGCAGATGAGTACTTTCTGAGTCTACTTTGGATAATCGGATGACGAGTAATCGGTGATGCAGAGTGATGCGTGTCCCTTAAAGTATCATCATTCCATGGATAAAGATAGGAGAATATACCACACATTTTGGAAAGCTAAAGTGAACACGATTTAAAGCTACCCTGGTCATAGATATTTTTTCTCTTCCAGTCAAGACTATTTTTTTCTCTCTATTTTCTTGGAAGGATCAGACCAAAGGAAGGGAAGGGACCGAGGATTTTCTTGGAACTGTGCTTAAGGAAAATATTCTTTACTTGTATAAACAGGCCTGATTGTGTTCTACTGTATATAGATTCCATTGATTGCATGTTTTTGAAATTTTAATTTTATTTACTGCCAGTTCAAATACACACTTCTTCTCTTTCAGTAGTGGTGTGATTGCTGTCTCGATTCCTACTTCCGAGTCTAGATGTTAGAAATCATAATTCGTACTGTTCTCCTTTCAATTTAATATGTTAGACAAAAGTATCGGGTTATATGTGGGTGTATGTGTGTGAGTGTGTAAGTTATCCTATACAGTAACCCCTGTAACCCACCCTGTCGTCTCTTTTACACACACAGCCCGATTCTTAATTAGCTTTATTTTTACTTAATATTTTCTATTAATTATTTTTATATGGATATTTTTGGGGTTGTGGAACAAATTATGAGAGTTTTTTTATGGGAGTTATTTTTTATGAGGAAATTCACTTTGAGACAAAATGGCATCCAGGATTCCCCCTTGTGATTTAAAGGCGCAGAGACAACATTTCATTGTGAGATTAATTTCCTTAGTTGCAGATATGTTTTTTCGCCACATAATGGCAGTGTTGGGAATGGGTACAGATTTAGTCAAGTGTATTGGTCTGCTTTATATTGTATATTCGTGTCAAAAGAAAATAAAACTCACTCTGTCGGACTTAAGAACAGATCCGATTTATGAACATGGTCCCAGAAGGTAACTTGCTTGTAAGTAAGGGACCATCTGTATTTGAAACCCGTATTTGAATTTTATTCAAATTCAGTCCTTGAGGTCCAGTGTCCAGAAGAGTTTGGGATTCACAGGCTGTTCCATTACCAAGTGTACTTCAAAGGGTGCTCCCTACTCCATATTCATGGAATGTCAGTTAAGGGAAGATCCCTCGACAAAATTCCATCATTTGAAACACCCTGCAAAGTCACCAGTGTAGACGTGATTTTCCCTTTTACCCTAAACACCTCAGATACCTGTTGCTGTGAAAATTCCACACTATGGAAATGAAATATTGAATATGTATTGAAATCACTTGTTCACTCACTCACACGCTTGCTGGAGTTGCAAGGCAACTCTAACCACCAAGCCACAGTGCTGCCGAACTTCAATTAATTTAATTAATTAAAGGAAACATTACGAATGTTTCTTGGGCATTATGTCCTATTGCTGCTAATCAGAATTTTTGTTTGGCTTTCAGCCAAACAAAGAATTAACGTTTAATCATAGCAGGTTTAATAGTACCTTTGTTTGTTTTGTTTTGGAGTTGGATTACGAACATAATTCGTTCCGGAAGTGGGTTTGTATATCAAAACACTGATAAACCAAATCATATTTTCCCATAGGAAATAACAGAAACTCAAATTATTCGTTCCACAGCCCAAAATTTAAATACATATAAATAATTCATACAAAATATAAAGTAAAAATAAAACATGTTAAAATGCACTTTATCTTTTAAAAAAGTAAAAATAAATCCCAACAGATGAGTGTTTCCGTTTGTGCACACATACGCTGTGTATGAGTCTGTGTGTGTGTGAAGCTAAAGTAAGAGGAACTTAGAAAATAATCTATTTCAGTGGATTGTAAACAACAATAATCGCAATCCAAGGTTTGACTGTATATTCTTTTTTATTTATTTTTTATTAATCAAGAGAGTGAAGGATAGTAAGAATTTTTCAGGACAACTCTTTAACCTTGTGATATAATTAACTTAATCTGAAAGAGCATGTTAATTATTCTGTTATTAATAAAATACTTGTCAGTGACCATACATTGTAGACAGAAGAGTGTGGAGGGCCCTTCATGGTTGTATACTGCTTACACTGCTTATAGCCTAACTACTGTATGCCTTTTTTTTTTTTTTTCACCAGGTACCACACATTTTACACATTCCTAAATCAGATGCCCTACGACAGTAAACTGGGGAAGCTTGAGCAAAAGTACAATTCTACAAATTGCTTTACCAACAATTTAGTACAAAAGAGGCTGAGGGATGGAGCTTACACACATTTTTTGATGTTACAGTAAGTGGTTTGATTATAGAAAACCGATATTTTGCACTTTGCTAAATGAGAAAAGCCAATTTAAGATATGACCAGGGCAGAGTCAGAAAATATCCTTTATTAACATGATATCACTGTAAGGAGAGAGAAATATAGCACTAAGACTATTCCGAGGGAAGCAAAATGTTAGTCCCCTTCAGTTCTTCGGAAATGACTGCATTGAATTTGGTCTCCAACTCAGGACTGAAGTGAGCCTTCCAATCACCAGCAATTCCTTTAAAAAAAAAAAAACAACAGAAAAAAAACAGTTTTCTGAGGTAGATGAGTCACCTGCCCACTTAACATGCTACTTATAAAAAATTAATTGCTAGTACGCATCTATGCTTCCTAATAAAGGTTCAGTGAAGGTTTGGCCAAATTCTCATGAATGGTGTAGGAGGAGATGCATTTGCACTTAGAGGAAAAGTGTGACATCAGCGGACGAAGAATGAAAGTAAATTTATAAGAAAGTTAAATATACATCTATACATTCTACAAACTGTGCATTTAAAAAAAATGATTCAGGAGAATGTGTTTTTCCCCCAGATAAAAAATGATTAGAATTAAATAGCAAGTGCAAATCTATGCTTCCTAATAAAGTCTGTTTGTTCAAATTCCTACTGTATGAATAGTGAGTGGAGGCTCAGTGTGTTAAGGCTAACACACCGCTTAGGGTGTTGGGCCCTTGAGCAAGGCCCTTAACCCTGTCTGCCTTATAATGGCTGACCCTGCGCTCCGACTCCAGCTTACTAACAAAAAGCTAGGACATGCAAAGAATAAAGAATTTCACTGTGCAGTAATGTAAATTTAATCTGTACTTAGGAGGACTTGCGACTAGAAGAAAAGAGTGACAACAATGGATAGTGATCCCTATAGTTTCTCTTGTGCTGAATAGGCAGATGAGATTCCTCCAAAACATTATTGTAATTTCACATTTTGCTAGTCAGATATAAATCATGAAAATATCAGGCAATACACATTCCTACCTTTTCTCAGGAAAGGGGGTCTCATCTTGTCTGGTATTTTCTGTGATACCAGTGAGGAATAGGACATTTTGTTTTGCTTCATGGTTTTGAACGGACTCTGTTCAAACACCTGTTTCAGTGCTTCTTCGCTCAGCTGCCAATTAAGGAAGCGTGAAATGCGTTCGATGATGCCACGAAGATCCTGAAAAGCAATGTTTGACTATTGTTACATAAAGAGTTAGTGTGAACGAGCAAATTGATTCCACATCATGTGAACTGACGCTTAACAGACATACAAAGGATCATGATTGAAACACATTACCTGCAGCATCTCCTCATATGTGATGTAGAGAATTCTGTCTCCTAAATCTGCATTTCTCCAGCTCTTCACATGATCAGTCCATTTTCCAAACATAACTAAGCAAACAATCACATGAATAACATCATTTGATTTCTTATGTCATTTGCGCTATGCTATTTGTTAAAAGCAAATCTGAGTCTCTTACCATTTCCTTCTAGAAAGCCGTCAGTAAATTCCTCAAATGTTCCTGGATCAGGCAAAAAGCTGATCATTTGGTTGAAATAAAACTGGGAAACCACAACATCCTTTGGGTTTCTAGCAAGATAAATGACCTGAAGATAACAGAACACTAAATATGCCTTACAAATATATAAATTGTAAACTGACACGGTTTGGTTTATATAATATAGGTTTATATAATTATTCACTCTGTGTTTCCGTTATGACATGAAACACAAATTATGTAGAAAATAAGTGCATAAAATATCAAAAGCACGCACTCACTCACCGTCTGTACCACTTTATCCTATATTCAGGGTTGCGGGGGTCCTGAAGGCTATCCCAGGAGACTTAGGGCACGAGGCGGGATACACCATGGATATGGTACCAATCCATCACAAGGCACACACACAAACATACAGTCACACACTACAGGCAATTTGGGAACGCCAATTAGCTCAATCTGCAGATCTTTGGACTGCTGGAGGAAACAGGAGAACCCAGAGGAAACCTACCAAGCACAGGGAGAACATGCAAACGCCATGAACACAGAGACGCGGATCGAGCCCGGACCCTGGCGGTGCCAGGCGACAATGCTAACCACTACACCAACATGCAGCCTAAATATCAACATATATACAGTGGAACCTCGGATTGCGAGTAACGTGGTTTACGAGTGTTCCACAAACCGAGCAAAGATTTTTAATAAATTTTTAATCGGAAACCGAGCAAGTATTAGTTTACCTCACTTTGTTTTTTCTGACCACATCTCTGCCTTTCGATTTGGATTATTGTTATTTGGATATTTCCCGTTGCTGACCGCCTACCTGCTCTCCCGACCACGATTTTTGATTACAGACCCTTCTCTCGTCACTCCGGCTACGGCCTCTGCCTGCTCTTCGACCACGATTAATCCTTGCTCCCTGCTCACGCTGTCATTCATACGCCGGCTCAGCATGCTCCGGTTTCACTCCACTCCTCAGGCATTCGTGCTGGCACACGGCTCAGGTTACACGCTGACTCGGCGCACTTCCGCATTCTCCAGAGGAGCGTCAGACACATCGCCCCTTGCCTCGGCGCACTCTTGCCGGCACTACTTGCTTCTGCATTACAGCAAAACTTCCTCTGCTCAACGCGGATTTCACAATACAGCTTCAAAGCACCACAAAGTGAATCATAAGCACTCTTTAATCAGCATACACCCCAAACCTCTGCACTCTGGATCCACAACGCCCTCTACCGAGCCTGACAACAGCAGTGATTCCCTTAGTATGCTCATGCCAGGTCAGAGAGATTTCTTTTTTCCCTGCTAAAACGGTGTTTCCGTTGTGTGTGTGTGTTTGTTGTGAAACTTAAAAAGTGATTCCTTTAGTATGCGCTCATGCCAGTGTCAGAGATTTCTTTATTCCCTGTTAAAACGGTGTTTCCATGCTTATGTGTGTGTCTGTTTGTTGTGAAACTTAGTTGATTCTGTTAATATGCGCTCATGCCAGTCTCAGAAAGATTTTTTTTCCTGTTAAAACGGTGTTTCCGTTGTCGGTGTTTCCGTTGTGTGTGTTTGTTGTGAATCTTAAAAAATGAGGTGGGGAGAGGGAGGAGGAGTGTTACTGTGTAGAAAGAGACGAGGGAAGGGGCTAATTCCACACACACACTGCGCCTGCGCACACCAATGGAAACACTTATCTGTCAGGATTTATTTGTACTTTCTTTTAGAGGTAAAGTGCAGATTAATTTGTTTTATTTTCATTTTATGGACTGTATTAATTATTTTTATGTATTTATTTTTTGGGGCTGTGGAACGAATAATTTTAGTTTTCATTATTTCTTATGGGAAATGATGATTTGGTTTACGAGTGTTTTGGAACACAAGCCCACTTCTGGAACGAATTATGCTCGTAATCCAAGGTTTCACTGTACTTTATTTGACCAAAAATATGAGGACACATGAACATCAGACCTTTTTGTGACTGTTGGAAAATTCCATTTTAAAACTGTAAAAATTAATATGGAGATGTTCAACCTTTGCTACTATAACAGTCTCTACCCATCTGGAAAGGATTTTTTTTTCCCATTTAACTACAAAAGCATTAGTTCCAGATCTTCCAAAGGTATTTAATAGGGTTGCGGTGAGATCATCTAATACAACCTTGGGAAACCATGGCTTCATGGACCTCGCTTTGTGCACAGAAATATTGTCATGCTGGAACAGCTTTGGAGCCTTTAGTTCTAGTGGAATATGGGTGTGATTATGGAGTACCGGTAGCCATAGAATATGAAACTCTTTCTAGCTATTAATAGAATTAATAGCTTTGATATGTAGTTATGCGGCAGTCTGCAAAAACTATGATTTACCAAATTGAAAAGGAAAGATTTTAATATTCAATATTTTAATTTCACGTTATTTATCATTGTCTTCATTGCTTGCCTGTAAAAAGTAATTTAACAAATACATGCATGGTAAAAGCAGGCAACTTGCACTACACATAAGATGAATTAATACAATTTTAGATATTTTTGATGTTTTTCAGCAATAGTTAGGGTTAGCTAGTTGGCAGTTGGTGTTCCCAAATTGCTTATAGTGTGTTCATGAGTGTGTGATGTGTGCCCTGCAATGGATTGGTACCCTGTCCTGGGATAGGCTTCTGGCCCCCCAACAACTGTACACAGTATAAGCAGTATAGAAGATAAATGAATTAATATCTGTAATTTTCAAAACATAATAATAATAATAATTTCACATTATAATAATGTGAGTTACTATAAATAAGAGTTCTCAAATAACTGTTTGCTTGTGTATTTGTTTGTTTGTTTTATTTACCTTAGCCTTAGAAGAGAAGAAGGTGGAAGGCATCAATTCATAAGGCATGTGAGACATGAAAGCTCTTGGAGAACTCAGATTGGCAACAAATGTTTCATTTTGTTTGGCCTCAAGCCATGGAATTCTCTTAAAGCCTTGAAGGGTAAGCACCGGAGTAAGATCTCCTTCACTCACAATCAGAGAAAATATTTCCTGCAGCCATGTTGTACCTAAAAAAAAAAAAAGATTACTGTTGTAACCAAAATCATTATCTTCTTCATCATCATCATCATCAAAAACCTAGGGCATCTCACCTTGTCTCTCCAGGTGTTTATTGTATTTGCTGTTTTATGGGACTTGCCAGGAGTCCTTTCTGCACCATGCGTTTACATAATCTAACCATTCCATGTGTTGTCTTTCTCTTTTTCTTGGCATCCATCATTCCAAGCATTATCATACTATCTTTTCTAAAGTTCTTCATCCTGCTTAAACTCTAACTTCATCCCTTCCTCCCTTCTCTTGTGTAATATTGCTAAATTGTACACTAATTTCTTTGGAAAAAGTGAACACTAAACATCCTGCTGTCACTAAAAATATTATATGATCAAGTTAAATACTTCATCATTATACACACGTGGACAAAATTGTTGGTACCCTTCGGTAAATGAAAGAAAAACTCACAATGGTCACATAAATAACTTTAATCTGACAAAAGTAATAATTTACAAAAATTCTACGAATGTTAACCAACAAAAGTCAGACATTGCTTTTCAACCATGCTTCAACAGAATTATTTTAAAAAATAAACTCATGGAACAGGCCTGGACAAAAATGATGGTACCCCTAGAAAATACTGAAAATAATATGACCAAAGGGACATGTTAATTCAAGGTGTGTCCACTAATTAGCATCACAGGTGTCTACAATCTTGTAATCAGTCAGTGGGCCTATATATAGGGCTCCAGGTAGTCACTGTGTTGTTTGGTGACATGGTATGTACCACACTCAACATGGACCAGAGGAAGCGAAGGAAAGAATTGTCTCAGGAGATTCGAAAAAAAATTATAGACAAACATGTTAAAGGTAAAGGCTATAAGACCATTTCCAAGCAGCTCGATGTTCCTGTGACTACAGTTGCACATATTATTCAGAAATTTAAGATCCATGGGACTGTAGCCAACCTCCCTGGACGTGGCCACACGAGGAAAATTCATGACAAATCAAAGAGACGGATAAATGAATGGAGCCCAGAAAGACTTCTAAAGAGATCCAAGGTGAACTTCATGCTCAAGGAACATCAGTGTCAGATCGCACCATCCGTCGATGTTTGAGCCAAAGTGGACTACATGGGAGACGACCAAGGAGGACACCATTGTTGAAAACAAATAATAAAAAAGCCAGACTGGAATATGCCAAACTACATGTTGACAAGCCACAAAGCTTCTGGGAGAATGTCCTATGGACAGATGAGACAAAAATGGAACTTTTTGCCAAGGCACATCAGCTCTATGTTCACAGACGGAAAAATGAAGCATATGAAGAAAAGAACACTGTCCCTACTGTGAAACATGGAGGAGGCCCTGTTATGTTCTGGGGCTGCTTTGCTGCATCTGGCACAGGGTGTCTTGAATCTGTGCAGGGTACAATGAAATCTCAAGACTATCAAGGGATTCTAGAGAGAAATGTGCTGGCCAGTGTCAGAAAGCTGGGTCTCAGTCGCAGGTCATGGGTCTTGCAACAGGACAATGACCCAAAACACACAGCTAAAAACACCCAAGAATGGCTAAGAGGAAAACATTGGACTATTCTAAAGTGGCCTTCTATGAGCCCTGACCTCAATCCTATTGAGCATCTTTGGAAGGAGCTGAAACATGCTGTCTGGAAAAGGCACCCTTCAAACCGGAAACAACTGGAGCAGCTTGCTCATGAGGAGTGGGCTAAAATACCTGCAGAGAGGTGCAGAAGTCTCATTGACAGTTACAGGAATCGTTTGATTGCAGTGATTGCCTCAAAAGGTTGTGCAACAAACTATTAAGTTAGGGGTACCATCATTTTTGTCCAGGCCTGTTCCATGAGTTCATTTTTTTCATAATTCCGTTGAAGCATGGTTGAAAAGCAATGTCTGACTTTCATTGGTTAACATTCATATATTTCTTATTTATTATTACTTTTGTCAGATTAAAGTTATTTCTGTGACCATTGTGAGTTTTTCTTTCATTGACCAAAGGGTACCAACAATTTTGTCCACGTGTGTATCATTATATAATTTTTATGTATGTGTATATAAAGTATGTACTGTATATACTGTACCACATACCAGTCAAAAGTTTGGATGGTTTTTATTTTTTTATTTATTTTCTATATTGTAGGAGATATAAAAACTGTGAAATTACACATGTAGAATTATGTAATTAAGAAACAACAGTCAATTGTTTTTTTAAGACATGAAGATCAGCTGATCTGGAAGATTTCTTGCAGGAACTGTATTGTGAAGTACATTGGACATAAAGATAAAATTTTCTGTAAAAAAAATATTTGTGTCCTCCAATGTATGCAATGTAACATTGTCATTGAATGTGTGAAATCTGACCAATTACTTTTATTTAAATACTAGTTTATAGTTATTGTACAATATATACTGTACATAGATTATTATTGTAGTTACACATATATAATATAATCAAGCATTTGCTTAGTTGTGATCACACAATGCTCGGCAGACAAAGCATAAACTGTATGTACTACAGTACTTGTATATCAAGACCTCGCTTTAAAACATTAAAAACTTTTGCTCGTCTTGCAAAACACTCGCAGACTCACACTCCAAGGTTCCACTGTACATGGAATTTATTTATTTATCTGTTTTTTTGTTTGTTTGTTTCGGTTTGTTTAAACTTAGAATTATAATTATAGTGTACTCACCAGATTTGGGATATGTAATCATAAAAATATCATCATCCTGAACCTGGAACGACTCAAAATATTTCAGACTTTCTGTCGTGTAAGCAAATTTTGCGAGATAAATCCCATGATAAAGCATGTACAGGTCGTTTTGAGCCATCATCACACTGAGTATTTGTATCTCACAAATACTGTTTACACACTGTGCTGCCTTTCCTTTTTTTGTACACTGTGCTGCATTTCCTTGAAGTTTGTTGTGGTTTAAATACAGTAACTAGGCTCCACCTCTGGATGTTACAATCGCACTAGTCAAGTAACATTTTGTTTCGCAATAAATGACATGCCTACATGGCAGAAGGTCAGGCAAGGTCACACCTCTGGGGGTGTGCTGTGATGTCTGGCATTAGAAGGTTGACAGTGGATCCTTTGAGTAATGTGAGTTGTGCGATGAGGCTTCTGTGGATCAGAAAACATGATCCTGTCACCAGTTTACTAGTATACTATAAATAATTAATCCCATTGTATTATTTGTGTAGCTGAAAAGTGTATATCTATATATTTCTTTGTTTGTTTTTCTTTGGGGAAAAAATGTGGAGATGTTTTGAAATGAGAAACATTTACTATTGTAGTAATAATCTTTCATAGATTATATTACTCTTAATTAATTACTATTTCCAAGAGTCTTTATCCTCATCATCACTACCCATGCATTTTAGTTAACAGAAAAAACTTAATTTTTTTATCTAACTTCTTACTGCATTGTAATGGAGTATTTGTATACAACATGACTGTGAAATGCATGGCTGAATTGTAATTTAGGCAATACTATGTTTTGTCCCAGGTCTCAAGAATAACTGATGTAATATATCTTTTAATTGTTTAATCATAACAAATTTGCATTATAACAAATTAGCATCAGCGATTCGGTAGTAAATTCACCTGAGTCAAATGCGGGTGTTAGCAGTGCTATTAACCATTGTAGTTTAAATTTGCAACAACAACAAAAAATTGTTACCAAACATGTACACCGCTCAGCCTAAAAAGTCTTATGGGTCTTATTTGCATAATTACACCAGTGGTTAATATGTTTGAATTGGCAACAAATCATTTAGCCTTAAGTGATACAGTGAGTAGCTTCTTATTCCTTAAACAACCACATCAGAAAGCAGGAAAAACAACTAAGAAGACTCCTGAAATTACTACAATTGGGTCCTGTCTAACACATTATTAAATCAGCTTTGTGGAAGCTTCAACAAATACACGTTCAACAATTTTTTTTTCTGTCTAGATGACCAATAAATACTACAGCTTCATCACAAATAAGATAAGTGGAGAATCAGGATACAAAGCGCCAATCTAATCAGCTAATCACTTGGCGTCAACTCATGCATTCAGTCATGTAGAACAGGTCACGTTAATCTGCTGAAGTTGAGCATGAAAATAAGGGAAGAAAGGTGATTTATCTGACTTTAAACATGGCATGGTGGTTTGTGCCAAATGGGCTGGTCTGAGTATTTCTGAAACTGCTGATCTACTGAGAGAATATCTCTAGGGTTTACAGAACAATACTTGAATACCACTAAGTGTGGCTTGTATATATTTTTCCTCTGTTTACAGTTGAACTGCAAAATTACAGACATAAGAGTACATTGTTAACACATTTCTGTTCAACATTTTCTCTCAGAGCTGCACTACCGTGTGTGGGTATTAGCAAAATTATCAGGACAGCAACTAATGAAAAATAAAATGAAATAGTGGACAATGGTACAAAATAACACAAAAAAATATCAGTTATAATAAAATATAATTTATTCTGGTTACAGTAAATTGCATCCTAAACGTTTTGCAATTAGGCAAGGCAACATTAGAACCAATTATTACACAGTCGACAACAGGGTCCAATCACTAATTGCTAGAAGTTTATGGAGTGGCTAGGCTAACAGGCTAACTACAACAGCTTAAGTTATGCAACAGCCAACATTCTCACTTCGCACAATTCACACCATGAAGCAAAAATAAATTTTACATATAATATTAAGTAAAATAAAAATTATGCAAAGTGTATAAAAAAATGAAAAGGTCATAGAGGATCTTCAGGAAGACGAAGTATATAACAGACTAACAGTAACAGAATATATTCAGCACTCTGGGTTCAGCGGAGGCAAACTGAATACTGAGCTATTTCTGACTGAACTTTTATACCATGACACAAACTTTCTTCCTCTTCATGTAAATGAGAATTCGCTTTAAATGTAAAATAGATTTGATCATAGTATGGTTCTCGATGGCCCACTGCCGCTCCCATGCTATAAGTGATAAAATGTCACTGTGATGATATTTACTTGTTAGGGAGATCCGGGAACAAAACGCTCATCATAAAGCATATGGTGAATGGGCATGCTTTAATACGCATTTAGGAGTAAAGTCTGTGTTGGGGCAGACTATAATTTCTTACAAAAGGGTTGCCCCTTTGTGTGCTTTATTAAAGTTACTTCCCTCACATATGCCACAAAGAATATTTGTGGTACAAAACATCTCTGCAGTGCACCAGATAGCAATATTTAGAGTTATATAATGCTAATAAAATATTTTTAGTGTGTAAGTGAATGTATAAAAAAAAGTCCTGTAAAGTCTAAGTAAAGTTTGTGAGCGTGTAAATTATTCTACACATTAACCCCCATCCTCTTCCCCCTGTTGCCTCTTTTATACACAGAGCCCGATTCGTTTCAAAGGTAAAGTGCACGGTAAATAGCTTTATTTTTACTTTACAGTATATATTCTATTAGTTAGTTTAATAGGAATATTTTTAGGTTGTGGAACAAATTATGGGAGTTTTTTATGTGTATTATTCCTTATGAGGAAATTCGTTCTAAGACAAAATGGCATCCAGGATTCTCCTCACGATTTAAAGGTGCAGAGACAACATTTCATTGTGAGATTCATTTCCTTAATTGCGGTTATGTTTTTTTGGCCACATGATGGTGGAATTGGGAAAGAGGACATATTTAGTCAAGTGGATTGGTTTGCTTTATATTGTATATTTGTGTCAAAGGCATATAAGACTCACTTTGTCGAACTTAAGAACAGATCTGACTTATGAACATGCACCCAGAACGGAACTTGCTTGTAAGTAGGAGACCACCTGTATTTGAAACTCATATTTGAATTTTGTTCAAATTCACTTCTTGCGGTCCAGTGTCCATACGAGTTTGGGATTCACAGGCTGTGTTCTATTACCAAGTGTACTTCTAAGGTTGCTCCCTAATCCTTATGCATGTAATGTCAGTTAAGGGAAGTTCCCTCTACAAAATCCCATCATTTGAAACACCCTGCAAAGTCACCAGTGTAGACGTGACTTTCCGTTTTAATAAAAGCAACTCAGATACCTGTTGCAGCGAAGATTTCACACTACTTGTCCTATTAATATGTTGTCCTGTCAGATAACATATTAATAGGACAAGTTCTGAGGTGCTGGGTGGGTAGACTCAGGGGTCATGGGGCATGCTGACAAAGAGTTTGGCGTGATAGGATGCAGGGTTGGAACAGGATAAAAAAGAGCTGAATTGGAAAGCGGAGGCACGAGTTCAGAGCGGTGAGACCCTTTACTGTTAGAATGGATTGAAATCACTGATCAGAGATGGGGTTAAGAAGGAGGAAACGTGATTTTAAAGCTATGCAATGAATCCAAACCATAAAACGAAGCTGTACCATGAGAAGAAGAGAAAGGTCTACATGAAGGCATGAAATCAGTCTGAGAAAACACTAGAGAGCACAGAATAATCTAGCAACAATAGGTGAGCTCCGAGCTTCCTTAAAAGTTGGTGTTAATAAGTCATGAATGAGCGTCCGGTGTGCAAGGGGAGGCGATCAGGGAGCCGTGATCAGTAGTGACAGCGTGGGAGAATAAATGTAAAAGATGAAATGGCTTTTGAATGACACGTGCAAGCTGGCAGCTCAATCATAATGATAATAAATACAGTATATACAGTGGAACCTTGGAATACGAGCATAATTCATTCTGGAAGCTTCAAAACACTCGTAATTCAAAGAATTTTGAATTTCCCCTTAAGAAATAATGGAAACACAAATTATTTGTTCCACAGCCCAAAAACATAAACATAATTAATACAGTATAAAGTAAAAATAAAACAAATTAACATGCACTTTACCTTTAAAAAATTAAAAATAAGTCCAGACAAAAGTGTTTCTGTTAGTGTTTGTGCACGCACAGGACTGTGTATGTGTGTTTGTTTGTGTGTTTGGACACGCAGGCGCTCTGTGTGTGTGTGTGTGTGTGTGTGTGTGTATGTGTGTGTGTGTGTTTGTATGTGAGTGAAGCTAAAGTAAGAGGAAAGGAGAAATCAGACCCTCCCCTCTCTCTTCTCGTCTTAAACAGTAACCCTTACTCTCTTATTTGATTTTCCCACACACACAAATTACTAATTGTTAGGTTTTAAATGAAGAAGTGTGTCCAAGCTACATTTTAAGCTAAGAGAAGAAGATCTTTAGCTTGTTGTGGCCGGTGCACCTTGATACACCGGTCTGGGCCCGATCGACCATTAGAGACAAACACACACACATAATTAACATAATGAATGTTAATTGGGCATTATGTCCTATTGTTGCTAATCGGGGAAAAAAAATTGTCTTTCAGCCAAACAAAGAAAGTTCCATTCTACAGCAGGTTAAAATGTACCTTTGGTTGTCTAGCCCCAGTGAATCATTCACATTTTATCAGTCTTATTTGAACACTGAGTACAAGGCAGGAGAATTCATCCAGAAAGAACACCATGTTCATTTGAAAACAACATTTTTGTTACTATAACAAGGTCAAGGGACAAACCTAACTTTAAATGTTGCATAAAAGTGTATGTTCAACTATTACAGATGCTTCTATGATAAATTATAACTGCAAATACAAAACGTTCCCTCAAAGGTGAGGCTTATCCAGAATACCATGCTATGCACAAGAACTACTTTTGGGGCCAGAGCTCATTTACACTACAGAGCATGTAAAGATAAAAGCAAGGTTTTTCAAACTTTAAAAAAAAATCTGTTTCAGTGGCTTATAAACAAGAACAACAACAATAATAATAAACATTATTTCTAATTTTTTACACTTATTTAATATGCAATAACTGCAGTAAAATCAGCAATAAAAAGTAACAAAATAGTACAATGAACAAATAAAAATGAAATAAATAATACTAGTGCCAAAGAGGAAAACTAAAAATCTAAAATTAACAGTATATAAAATATGAAATACACTTAAACTGTTACAAGAAAAAGTAGTATAACTAAAATAATAAAATAATACAAATATACAGTGATAAATGTAATAGATGTTATGAAAATGTAACAGCTTCATTTACTTTAGTAGTAAAAATTGGAGCAATCTCCAATTTTAATACGCAATCCAAATAATAAAATGATAATGTTTTAAATGTTTGCTACATAAACTCAGAAGTCCCCTTCATCTCTTTTTAATTTGTTTATTTTATATGGAATATGAAAAGGCTGCCTGAATATAATGCTACAAACTTTCTGCACTAAAAACACCCAACCCATCATTCTTAAACGAAAGAAGATTTGGAACAACCAACCGTCCCAACCAAACAGACTGACAGAAGATCACTGTAGCACTTCACCAATCAGGCCTATATGGTACAGTGGTCAGACTGAAGCCAATATCACAAGGCATATGACAACCAAATTGAAGCTTGCCAAAAAGCACCTAAAGGACTCTCAGGCCATAAAAAACAAAGTCAGCTGGTCTGATGATGCAAAAATGAAACTATTTGAAATCAGCACAGACAGCACAGTGGCATTGTGGTTAGCACTGTGGCCTCACAACCCCAGGTTCACGGTCTAATATTTAAGGTTCTAACTGTCTTCACTTCATTTTCCACACTGTCATGCTCCACACCACGTGGTCATGTTTTCCCAAGCTATCATGTCTCCTTCAACGACCCCACACTGATTTCTCTTTGCTTACAAGGAAGCGCAACACGCTATCTCTTCGCGAGATTAATGTGTGCTCTCGCTCAATTCTCTTGTGTTTACTTTGATCACTCTCACCTTGCCTGGTTTATCTAGTTTCTCATTTTTTTCCTTCTCGCCAATTCGGATTTGTCACCTCACTGATTGATTTCTCTGTTCTGACCCTACGCTTCCGCTTTCACAATTACAGCTCAGTTTCACGTTTCAGCACGGATACTATGCAGACGCATTTCATGACTCTGATCTAACACTCTCGCTTTTATGACAAGGCTCTGCTTCATGATTCGGCTCTGTTCACCACACTGCTGGACTTCACAGTTATGATTCCAAACCTCTGCTTTCACAACCACGGCTCAGCTTCAAGTGTCAGCAGGGTTACAATAGCTCTGATCCAATACTCTTGCTCTCACAACTACGGATCTGCTTCAAGGTTCAGCTCTGTTACCACATTTCACGGATTTCACGGCTCTGAATCCACGCCCCTGCTCTCACGACCACAGCTCAGCTTCATATTTCGGCACAGTTACATCCCTGACGGACTTCATAGCTCTGATCCAATGCCGCCCACTTCCATGACTATGGCTCTCAAGAGGCAATCAGCGGCCTGCACCAACACCTGCAACTGGATCTATTTTGTTAGCCCCCGAGTCCCTGAGACAGAATAAACTGGCCATTCCTATAGATCCAGCAGATTTTTATAGGATGAGACAGGCACTGGTGAGCCAAAGTGACCTCCTTGGTAAGCTTTGACATTCTTCATTCGGGTCTTTTCTTTCTCAATGCTCACTGATTTTTTAACTACAAGCTTCCATCTTTTCCTCAGAGTGGTCCTGGGTGGCCTACATGATCATTCTCCATACTGGTAGAGCCTGGGAGTGGAGCACAGCTCTCTGGGATGCTCACACCCCATGCTGTGAAAGCTTTGAGACTTTTTCTGGAGATATAAAAAGGGTTTTTGACCACTCTCACATCAGCATGGAAGCCGGGATTAGATTACTGAGACTTCACCAGGCATTCACTCTGCCTACAACTATGCCATTGAGTTTCAGACCATAGCTGCCTCAAGTGGGTGGAACGACAGAGCCCTAGCGGACTCTGGAGGGTTTATCTGAGGCACAAGCTAATTTCTCAAGAACTCCCCACTGACCTCCACAAACTCGTGGATCTCACCGGACGGATCAACTCAAGTCTCCGCCAACCGTACAGGAGATCACCATGACCAATGCCCCTGCCAGGCCCTCATCAACGACATCCTCACAATCGACACAATTTCTTGAATTCCTTAGTGTTCATCTACTTGGATGACATTTTCTCTCAAGGCCTGGAGAAGCACCGGAATTAAAGTTTTACAGAGACTCTTAGAGAACAACCTCTATGTGAAAGTAGATAAATATAAGTTCCACACAAGCTCCACTACGTTCCTGGGTTTTGTTATTTTCCCTTCCAGGCTGGAGATAGAACCAGCCATGGTCTCCAGCTGGCCTACTTTAGTCTCGTGGCAGGATCTCCAACGGTTCCATTAACTTCTTTTGTTGCTTCATTCAGGGCTACAGTTCCATCGCCTCCCCCCTAACCTCCCTGACCTCCTGTAAGACACAGTTCTGGTGAATTCAAAGCTTTTGCCAACCTCAAGAAAAGGTTACCTGGTAGAGTACCATGTGGACTGGACTGTATTGAACACTGGAGGCTGCTTTTTTCCGAGCTCCGGCAGACTGACCAATTTTCCAGCTTAATCCAGATTGACGTTCTAACTTTTTGTCTTCTTACGAAGAGCGAACATATAACAGATAAGTATTTATAAGTATTTATAATATATTCACTCTAAACTCCTGTTATATCGCTAAGTTTTAATAGTTTTGCCACGCACCCGCGTCTAGCCGGCTATCCCATTAGCATCGCTAGCCCGTTAGCCTGGCTATCACAAGTTTGCCTACGCGTTTTCCACACCGATTATCTCCGTTTTTTGACACCATGTCGGTTGTGTGTCTGCCTCTGAGTGCAGGTGAGGACACACTGGAGCTTCACTCAGCGGATTTGGAGATGGAGGCCTTGGAGAAGCAGATCCGTGACCTACAGGTGAAGCTGGCCCAGCTACGACAGCGGAAAGCCGCGCTGGAATCGTCACGGACCGACGCTCACCTGGCCCAGGTAAATTCTCGGCATGACGCACATCCTTCCACAACCTCTACTCCGCGTGTTTCTCTGTCCAGGTCCAACGCACCATGAATGCAGCCCGCCCAGGTTTCCTTCACCCCGGCGCCGGGATACCACGAAGCCTGGATACAGCAGCAGCGGAAGACGCGCGCTAGGCCCCGGGCGAGGACCTCTCCCCCTCCGCCCGTCTTCGAGATCCCGACCCGAAACCGCTTCGCTCCTCTTCGCGAGATGGTACACGACGCGCTGGTCATCGGAGACTCCATCGTCCTTGCACGTCCGTGCTACCATGGCTAAAGGTAAGGTGCGCACTCGCTGTTTACCTAGTGCTCGTGTTGATGTTGCTGCACAGGTGCCTGCGGCCCTGAGGGAGAACTTTGGAGCTGTGGTCCTGCATGCTGGCACGAACGACACCAGGCTGAGGCAGACGGAGATCCTCAAAAAGGACTTCAGGAGTCTGGTTGAGAAGGTCCGCAGCACATCACCCACGACAAGGATCATCGTATCCGGAACGCTTCCCACATTCCAGCGAGGAATCGAGAGGTTCAGTAGATTGTTCGCTTTTAATGAATGGTTACAATCTTGGTGTCAGCAACAGAGATTACCCTTTGTTGATAATTGGAATGTTTTCTGGGAGCGTCCTAGGCTCTACCACACCGATGGACTGCACCCTAGCAGAGCTGGAGCAGCAGTCCTCTCAGACAACATCTCCAGGACACTACGAACCATCTGACTGGCGGTAAGTCGTGTCTTAGATTCCAAACATAATAGCCACAATGCAACTCACCATACTGATGGATGCGCACACATAGGTTGTCCTATAGAAACTGTGTCTGTTCCCCGAATAGTGAGAAAAAAGAATAAATTTGTTAAAATTGCTCCAAACAATCTAATAACTATAAAACCAGAAAAAGGCCAAATAAGTAATCACAATATACCTCTAAAGTTTGGGCTTCTCAACATCAGATCCCTTGCGCCTAAAGCACTGATTGTTAATGAAATTATCTCAGATTGCTGCCTTGACGCACTCTGCCTTACTGAAACCTGGCTCAGACCAAATGAATATATTGGTTTAAATGAGTCTACTCCGTCAGGATATTTCTATAAGCACGAACCCCGTCAAACTGGTCGTGGTGTCGCAACTATCTACAGTGATGTTCTAACTGTTACTCAGGAAACAAGGCCCAAGTTCAACTCGTTTGAAGTGCTTATCATTAATGTTGCACTCAGCGAAATACATAATAAACCCTTGCTACACTTCGTTCTGGCCACCGTGTACAGACCCCCGGGACCATATGTCGATTTTCTTAAAGAGTTTGGACATCTGCTATCAGACCTATTGGTTAACTCTGACAAAGTGCTGATAGTAGGAGACTTTAACATTCATGTAGACGATGCTAACAACACTTCAGCACTCGCATTTATAGATTTGCTAAATTCCTTTGGGGTTAAACAAAATATAAATAGACCAACTCACCGCTTTAATCATACGCTAGATTTAATTATATCCCATGGTGTAGATGTCTCTAATATAGACATTCTACCTCAAAGTGATGATATCACAGATCATCATCTCTTAGTATATACTCTACCTGTAGAACAACGTAGCTGTGCCTCCCCACGTTATCAATTCAGTAGAAATATTAATCCGACTACTAAAAACAAATTCACAAGTAATCTACCGGATCTGTCCCAATTTCTTATCAGACCCCTAAGTGCAGACGATCTAGATGAAGTGACTAGCAGCATGGGCACTATTTTTACCAGTACATTAGACACTGTTGCTCCCATCAGATTAAAAAAAGTCAGAGAAAAAACACTTGCACCATGGTACAATAGTCATACTCGCGCCCTATAGAGAGCAACCCGTAACCTCGAACAAAAATGGAGAAGAACTAAATTAAAAGTTTTTAGAATTGCATATAAAGGAAGTATGTGCAGCTATAGACGGGCTCTAAAAGCGGCTAGGGCCGAGCATCTGAGCCAACTCATAGCAAGAAACCAAAACAATCCCAGGTTCCTATTTAGTACAGTGGCTAGCCTAACAAATCCTAAGATGCCTGCAGGGAGTATCCCAGCACAGCTTAGAAGTGAAGACTTCATGAACTTCTTCAATGAAAAGATTGATAGTATCAGGAAGAAAATAATGGAAATTCAACCTCTAACATCTCATGATCCAGTCCAGTCTAAAGCTTCACAATTAGATTTTCAGTGCTTTACAGGTGTAGGACAGGAAAAGCTGTATAAACTTATCACCTCGGCTAAATCAACAACATGCTTGTTGGATCCAATCCCAACTAGACTTTTAAAAGAAGTGATAAATATAACCGGAGCGCCACTTCTAAATATTATCAACTCTTCATTATGTCTAGGTCATGTTCCTAAACCTTTCAAGTTGGCAGTTATTAAGCCTCTTCTTAAAAAATCTAATTTAGACCCAAATGATATAATAAATTACAGACCGATTTCAAACCTTCCGTTTATATCAAAGATATTAGAAAAGATAGTATCAGCCCAAATATGCACATGCTTGCAGGTTGGCAGTTATTAAGCCTCTTCTTAAAAAATCTAATTTAGACCCAAATGATATAATAAATTACAGACCGATTTCAAAGCTTCCGTTTATATCAAAGATATTAGAAAAGATAGTATCAGCCCAAATATGCACATTCTTGCAGGAAAACGATATCCTCGAGGAATTTCAGTCAGGTTTCAGGCCCCATCATAGTACAGAAACTGCACTAATTAAAATTGCAAATGACTTGTTTTTAGCTTCAGACCAAGGCTGCATCTCAATTCTTGTCTTACTTGATCTTAGTGCTGCATTCGACACTATAGATCATGATATTCTCATAGATCGCTTACAAAATCACATTGGTATTCAGGGACAGGCGTTAAAATGGTTTAGATCCTACCTGTCTGATCGATTCCATTTTGTAGATCTGAATGGAGAACAGTCTGGTGTAATGCCAGTGAAATATGGGGTGCCACAAGGGTCAGTTTTAGGACCTCTGTTGTTCTCAATATACATGCTTCCCTTGGGTAACATCATCAGAAGACATGGGATTAGTTTCCATTGTTATGCTGATGATACTCAGTTATACATTTCCACAAAACCAGATGAAATACCCAAATTGTCTAGACTAACTGAGTGTATTCAAGATATAAAAGATTGGATGACCGATAATTTTCTTTTACTAAATTCAGATAAGACAGAGATATTACTTATTGGCCTAAAAACCAGTACATACCAGGTCTCACAATTCAGCCTGCGTTTAGAAGGATGTTCTGTTACCACCAGCTCGACAGTGAAAGACCTGGGTGTGATATTAGACAGTAATTTATCCTTTGAAAATCATATTTCCAACATCACAAAAACAGCCTTTTTCCACCTTAGAAATATTGCCAAGCTTAGGAACATTTTATCTGTATCTGATGCAGAAAAGCTGGTTCATGCATTCATGACCTCCAGACTGGACTACTGTAATGCATTACTGGGTGGCTGTCCTGCATCCTCAATTAACAAGCTACAGCTAGTCCAAAATGCAGCCGCCAGGGTTCTCAGTAGATCCAGAAAATATGATCATATAACCCCAATATTATCATCCTTGCACTGGCTACCTGTTCAGTTTAGAATTAATTACAAAATAGCATTACTTACGTACAAGGCTCTAAACGGTCTAGCTCCCACATACCTAACCAGTCTTCTGATACGTTACAATCCACCACGCTCCTTAAGATCAGAAAACTCCGGACTACTGGTAGTTCCCAGAATATCAAAATCTACAAAAGGAGCTAGGATTTTTCATATTTAGCTCCAAAACTTTGGAATAGCCTTCCTGACAGTGTTCGGGGCTCAGACACAGTTTCCCAATTTCAAAGTAGACTCAAGACGCATCTCTTTAATCTGGCATACACATAATTAATTTCTTTACCTGATACTCCAGTACATCTATCCTGAATGGCAACCACGCTAATTCTTTTCACCTGCTCTTTATTTTTCCACCCATCCCGAGGCATCTGGAGATTGTGCCAGCTTCAGTAGACAGAGGCTGACCCTGCGAGGACCCAGAGGCATCTAGAGAAGGACCAGCTCCAGCTGGATTCTTCTTCATGTTGGTTTGGATCTACACATGCTGCTCCTGAGCTCCCAGTGATCCAGACCCCATTCTGCCCTCTGCACCTGCTGACTCATCCCTGTGCTCAACTGGACTTTGTGTTAATTTAAATAAACTTCTGTTATATCGAACTTTCATCTGCATAACACACATGATGTTATACAATTTCTGTTATCTGTTATCACCCAGATGAGGATGGGTTCCCTGTTGAGTCTGGTTCCTCTCAAGGTTTCTTCCTATTGTCATCTCAGGGAGTTTTTCCTTGCCACTGTCGCCGTCACCCTTGGCTTGCTCATCAAGGACAATCTCATTATCTAGTCACATTTTTCTTACACATATATACATTTCCATAATGTATATGTTCTTTTTTCTTTATTTGTTCTTTTCATTTTCTTTTCATTTCTGTGAAGCTGCTTTGAGACAATGACCATTGTTAAAAGCGCTATAGAAATAAAATTGAATTGAATTGAAAAACCTTGTCCCCCATCCTCAACATCCCGACCAATCTCGTCAGTTTGTGGTGGAAGTGAAATCTTCCAATAATGGCACTGGAGAAATCCTTTCCCAAATATCCACACAGGACAATAAGCTGCACCCCTGCTTGTTCTAACCCTGTTGCCTATCCCTGGATGAAAGGAACTATGATGTAGGCAACCATGAACTCCTGACCAACAGACTAGCTTTGGAAGAGTGTTGGCATTGGGTGGATGGGACAGAGCTCCTGTTCCTAGTATGTCCTGACCACAGAAACTCCAAGTATCTGCGCACCGCCAAGAGACTCAATGCCCAAAATTCAGCAGGCACTGACCCAGGAACCTGGACCAAGTAATATTGCCCCAATTCGCCTCTTCATTCTCTCTCGCCTATGCTCACAGGTCATGGAACGGGGCCATGGATCCAGGCTATCCTGCCACCCAGATTCCACACAGACCTGTTTCGTGCGTCAGCAATGATTCTGGTGGCCGACGTTGGGGGAGGACATGTCAAGATTTGTGGCAGCTTGCGATGTAAGAAAGACAATCACCTTGCTGCCGCCCTTCTCAGACCCTTATCCGTGCTTCACCATCCATGGTCTCATATCTCAAATTCAAATTTTATTTGTCACATACACAGTCATACACAGTATGATATAAAGTGAAATGTTTGAACAAAAAAAATAATAAGAGATTTAAAAATAAAGAAACACTTTGTGCGAGCTTCTGGGTAGCTCAACTACCAATGGAAATGGTGGTGCGAGTTTCCGGTTAGAGAAACTGAAGGCAAGAGAAGTGGTTCCAGCTAAAGGGTTTATTTGGATTATTCTTGCATGCATTTGGTAGTAGTGTGTGTGTGTGTGTGTGTATGTGTGTGTTTGTGTGGTCTACAATAACAGAAAAAAGGATATAATAACAAATTATCAATGGTAAACAATAATACAGATTGTATTATACAAACAGGATAAATAATAAATAAGATTAAGGTATATGCTACAGGTTACATAGTATTGGTGCAAATGCGTTGCATTAAATACCTGACATTAATTACAACAGAATGACAGTGCTTCAATTGTGCTTTATATCTTAAATTACTAACTAACTACAGGACGCAAACTAGCTGCACTATTTAACATGACCTAGAATCAGTTAGCAAACAATGCTGTAATTATTAATGTAATTGGAACAGTCAACAATGTATTTATATGCTTAATGCAAACTATAATAATTTAAACAGTATAACATGTAAACAGGTGACTTACTTTTTAATAAATCACTCACAGGAATAAACATGCAATAGTCCAGAATGTGCACTGAGAACGAGTCAGGCCAACCTAGCCTCTAGAAGTTGTCTTTGGGCATGCCTGGACTTGTCCGAATGAGTAAACGGTATATATTAATATACCGCTAGAGGGTGCTGTTGGGCTTTCGTACATACTTATTTACATAATATACAGCAATAAGAATGAGAATAAAAATTACAACAAAAAAATAAGAGAATGAGATAAATATAAAGTTAAAGAATAACTAATAAAAATAGAAAAATACATATAGTAAATGAAATATAATAGAAATGTAATGCAATGTAGTGCTGTCCAGTAATGTAGTGTCCAGTTACTGGCAGGATAATGTGCAAGGCAAGATAATGTACAAGTTCACAGTGTGCAAAATGTGCAAGTGTGCAAATGTTCCATGTGTAAACGAATTGTACGTCCTGGTAAAAAGTACGTTTGCAGTCCTGAGGTGTGCAAAATGTGCAAGCGTGTGAGTGTTAGGTGGTCCTATGTGGTGTTGCGTGTGAGTCCTATGTGGTGTTGTGATTGAGAGCTCATATAGCTTGCGGGAAGAAGCTCTTCCTCAGTCTCTCTGTGTTGGCCTTCAGGGAGATGAAGCGATTTCCTGACCGCAACAGAGAGAACAGTCCATTGTTGGGATGGCTGAGGTCTTTCACTATCCTCCTGGCCGTGGTCCAGCCCCGCGTGTTGTAGATCGTCTGAAGGTCAGGGAGCTTGGTACAGATGATGCGTTCAGCTGATCGAACCACCCTCTGTAGGCCTCGTCTGTCCTGCATGGTGCTATTCCCGAACCAGGTTGAGATGTTTCCCGTCAGCATGCTCTTTACGGTGCAGGAGTAGAAGTTCCTAAGCACCTTAGAGGGCAGTCTAAAGTCTTTCAGGCGTCTGAGGTGGTAGAGACGCTGCCAGGCCTTTTTCACCATGGTGTTGATGTGACAGGACCATGACATGATGTGAACACAGAGGTATCGGAAGCCGTCCACTCTCTCCACTGGTCTCTCGTTGATGGTGGGGGTCTGGTAGTTTTTCTCCTGCTTAGTACTAAAGTCTGCACCAGCTGCTATTCACCATTAAACACACTTCGCCTCCTGTTGACTTCCCCGGGTCCCGTGTCCTGTCCATGCGGTGAACCAAGAAGAACTCGGCCGGCTGGATAGCGTGGTCTGGCACCGCTGGGTTCAGCCATGTCTCGGTGAGGCAGAGGAGATTGCAGTCCCGAATGTCTCTCTGGAACTTTACCCTGGCCCTGAGGTCATCGAGTTTGTTCTCCAGTGACTGGACATTGGCGAGCAGGATACTAGGCAGAGGTGTGTGGTGTGCACAGGCTCTCAGCCTGTTTCTGACGCCGGCTCATTTCCCTCGGGGCCACCGCTTTGAGTCGCGTCCTTTGTTCTCCCTCAAGATCTCACTCGGCCAGCTCGGATCCAGAGTTAAAAACATCAAATTGTGAGTACATTATAGACCAATAGAAATAAGAGTATCTCTATCGTACTGTACCTAATGCACTCAATAGTGATGAATTTGACGGTTTAAAGTTGCTGAAAATTAACTTAAAAGACAAAAAAAGTAGCAGTCGCGACGGCAGCCGACCTCACCGGTGCCATCTTGGATCTATCTCTCTTACTGGTCTGCCATCTGATGGCAGCGCCTGTATCATGACCATCATTGACTGCTTTTTTAAATCAATTCACCTCATTTCTCTCCCCAAGCTGCCGTCCGCAAAGGAGACAGCGAAAAGGCAGAAGTGGGTGTTTCCTCGGCTCAACTACAGGGGGCAGAACTTAGTCTTAAAAAACACCACAGGTATAGAATAATCTCTATTTATAGCAAGGCTGAAAACATAATTGTTTAGTCAAACATTTTGCTAATATTTTTTTCTTAAAGCAAAATTCATATCCTGATGAGTGTACAGGGTTAAGTACAAACAGAAAACATGAGAACAATACTGTATAGTCCCATTTTTTTTGTCTTTTTCTATCCAGGACTTTAAGAATACAATTATATTTTTTCCCTAATTTGACATGAGCTTGTTTTTTGAGCAGATAAAATGGGAGGGTTGTTCAGGAAGGGCATCCAGTATAAAACCTGGGCTAAATTGTGCGGATTGATAGTCTGTTGTGATGACCCCAAGAGATAAACAAAGATAAACAACTAGAGTTTAGAAAGATTATCTCTTTAAGATTAATGATAATTACTCATTTACAAATGAAATATTTTTACTTTTATTAGATCCACTTTACTTCTTCAGTTTAGTAAGTTAGATTTTTTTGTTCCTCATCCAACAAGAATTTGATGTCATTAGTTCCCTCCATTTCTTCACTAATAACCACATTAAATTTGGCCTCCAACTCAGGACTGAAGTTATTCTTCCAATCACCAGCAATTCCTTTAAAAAAAAACAGAACAGAATAAAAATGAATAGTTAGTACACATGTAAACCTCCTAATAAAGGTTCAGTGATGGAATTTGGCCAAATTCCTCTGAATGTTTTAGGAGGAGATGCAGTTGCAGTTAGGGGAAAGTGTCACCATGTGGTGTAATTTGTTATTACTCTCTTTACGGTGCAGGAGTAGAAGTTCCTAAGCACCTTAGAGGGCAGTCTAAAGTCTTTCAGGCGTCTGAGGTGGTAGAGACGCTGCCAGGCCTTTTTCACCATGGTGTTGATGTGACAGGACCATGACATGATGTGAACACAGAGGTATCGGAAGCCGTCCACTCTCTCCACTGGTCTCTCGTTGATGGTGGGGGTCTGGTAGTTTTTCTCCTGCTTAGTTCTAAAGTCCACTGTCAACTCCTTTGTCTTGCTGACGTTCAGGAGTAGATTGTTCCTCTGGCACCAGTTCTCCAGATTTCCAATCTCCTCCAGCTAGGCAGTCTCATCGTTGTCAGAGATCAGGCCCACCACGACCGTGTCGTCAGATGGTGGTGGAGTTCATAGTGGCTACGCAGTCATAGGTGTACAAAGAGTACAGCAGGCGAGCTTGAGTACTGAGAATGAGAGAGGCTGAGATATGGCCGCCCATCCTTACTGTCTGTGGTCTGCCAGTTAGGAAGTTGGAGATCCACTGAAACAGAGATGAGTTGAGTCCCAAGTGCTCCAGCTTGGTGGTGAGTGCAATAGATGACAAACAATAAACCAATCCCAAACGTGAATGGAACGTGATCCCCCGTGATGACGCAGTGAACGAAGCCACGCCCCATAAACGCCCCTTTGCGTTGTTCTAATAAGATGGTTGCAATGCTGTATAATTCCGTCAGGTGGTGCAGTGACTGATTCAGTTAACTGCAGCGCTTGCATTGTCCACACATTTTTATGATTAAATCAAGCGTGTCATTTTGGAGATATACAGTATACAGTACAGAGTACCGGTCCCTAACGATGCTTTAATGCTCAGACCTTTCATGCATAAGACATCTGGCCACTGCCACTCTCATATACTTTCAAAATAATAATATAAAAACATTAGAATGTCAGCCGAAATGTATTTTAATGCTGCACCAGTCTGTTTTACATAAATAAATAACTCAGCTAAGTATGGGCTATAGTAATTTCATTCTTACGAGAGGTCATGAGTAATTAAGAGTGTTTTTTTTTTTCTTTCTTGAACATAGTGTGTTACAATGTATAGCGACGCATAGTAACACGATGTAACTTCACACCTGTGGACAAAGAGGCGCACATTCACAGTCAGCGAACCCCACAACTTCTCATGTGGTGAAATGCTTAAAGCCGCTGTATTGCAGGGCGATCCTGTTTAATTTGGTCTTACGCAGTTTCACGTGCTGTGTGTGAGCTTATATTGTGGATTACTACTACTTAATAATAATAATAATAATAATAATAATAGTTGTAATGTAAATTAAACCCATGGGTCTCAACCATCACTGAATCAGCCAATGTCTACAGTCCACTTATTATTTGCCCTACTTTCAATTGGTTTTACGCGATTTCATGTGCTGTTTGCGTGTGTGTGCGAGGGAGAGAGGGCTTATATCGTGATTTGTCCTAGGTTACTAAAGTCTGGCTTACTACTACTAATAAAAAATGTTTCAATGTAACCCATGGGTCTCAATCACAAAATCAGCCAATGCTGCAATCAGATGATACAACAAATTATATACTCTAAAAATCACGTTGTGTTTGAACATGTAAATATATAAATAAAAAAACAAATATAATATAGCTCAGTTTTATTAATATACTGTAACGCTCCTATGCTCTTACACCGCATGTTACAGAAACTGATCAGCTGTATTAATCACATAACGCACACGTCGTAGAGGAGATCTCTCTCTCACACACACACACACACCGCGCACAGGCTTCAGGATTTGTTTAGTAACATCGGATTTATTTATATATCGCTTTTAACAGCGGTTACTATCGCAAAGCAGCTTTACAGAATTAAAAGACAATGAAATAAATAGGAATGAAATATGTGAGGAAATAAGCATGAATCAGAGTGACCAGAGGGACTCTGAGTTTCACTTCCAAGCTCAACTTTGCAGATACAGAATGTGTCGTTTTCTCAAACATGATTTTCCCAAACTGCCGTTTATACGGATTCAGTCAGATTTAATTTAGGAAAGCATCCCAAACAACCTAAAGCACGAGCACACACACACACACACACACACACACTGCAGAGGAAAGCAGAGAAGTACATTCACACCTCTGACCGTCTTTTGTCTTGTAAATGATGTATTCTTCGTGTAGGCTGGGGAGGTTACATACACACACACACACACCATTTTAATCACCGGACTTCATAACGTACTAAGAATGATAGTGAAATACAATGAGGAGGCACAGTGGGAAATCTTTCAATCCCCACACACTACGTTTGTACTGTACACTGTAGCTGTTTGTTAATGGAGTGTGTGTGTGTGCTCCTGGATTTATCAGTTGGCTTTAACACAAACGCATTTGTGCGCCGGCGAGTCGAAAGATCTAAAAAAAAAAACACAGAGATTCTTGAAGCATCACAAATACGTGCTGTCTTGGTCACAGATTCGCCAGCAAGTCGCGCACCAACAATTTGTCTGTTACTCTGCTAATGAAACCTTCACAGTCCGCTCTTACTGGTGGAATGTGCAATCAATGAAGATTGGCCACCAGGCTGGGCAAAATTAGCCATGAAACACTAAACTGGCCAGTGTTTCAGTTTCATTGTCCAACCCCTGTATGTCGTTAATAATCATTATTATTATTATTTATTTATTTTATAGCCCAACTTTTTGACTATTTAAAACAAAGTTGTCTCATATTTTAGCCAATTGATGTAGTTGGTTCAAGTAAAAAATATATCAAAACAAATTGGCATAACAATACCCCAACAATTAAAACGCACAAACATGATGTAAAAAAACTTTATTCTTCAAAGTTAAAACAGTAATTTGTATAAAAACAGGTGAATAAAAGTTGTATCACCAACTGCTTTTTAAATTATTATTAAAGTATCCAATTTATAAAAACTTTCAAACAGTTCCTTTGTTTCCCCCGATGTGTAGACTCAAGGTCGTTCATGCCCCTTCAGTAGCTCCAAAAGGCCAGCCGTCACCCCTCTGAGCCAATCCTCCACTGCAGTGCTCTGGTTAAAGAGAACAAGAGAATTTAAAATGGGCATCGTCTCAAAGTAGCTTTACAAAATCAAAAGAAAATTGTAAGAAATGAAAATTATTTTATTATATATAATTATATACAAATGATATTATATAAGCGAAGCATTGTAAATTAAGTTGTATTTCTTTATAAATATCATAAACAAATATTACAGCATTTATTTTTTATTCAATTGAGTATTAGTATATACTAGTTTCGGTTGGTTGGTTTTGCGGGAGTTTTGTGACACTGGACTATGGGAAGCCAAACACATCAAAAGTGGGACGATTGAGCTGCCCTGGACGGACCAAATATCTGCGCGGCCCAACGGACAGCGCAACGGACAATCTGAACAGCGCAGAAATTAACTGGTTTATTTACGCAGCCCAGTGGATCTCACAGCGCGGACCAACTTGAGCAGCGCTGCTCAAATCACAATCCTGCGCTGTGATCCACTGGGCTGCACAAATAAACCAGATTATCTCTGCGCTGTCCGTTGGGCCGCGCAGATATTTGGTCCGCCCAGGGCACCTCAATCGGGTCCCGCGGTTTCGTCCCACTTTGACGAAAGTGCACAGACAGAGTCGAGCGCGCACAGAATCGAGAAGTCGCGCGTGTGCTGAGAACATGTTGAGCGAGCAAGGGAGACACTGCACGCGCAGAATTGAGCTGTTGAACGCGCAGTGGAGGCAATGCACGCACGCGCATAGAGTGCTTTGTCTGCTCTCAAAATGTCAAACCACGCGCTCAGAATTGACAGAAATATAACGCCATAATAAGACAAACATGGTTATGAGAGTTTAGCTTGCTAGCTCCGGTACACCTAATCCCAATTGCAGATTAACTGTCACCCCCCAAAAAATGTTGAATTTCTCTAAATCCAGAGAATACTCGGTCAGATTCTCTCAGTAATTTTCAGAGGACACAAACACTCTTCTTATAAAAATACACTGAGCTCACAAAACTATATTGATCAGTTTCTCGGATAGTGCAGCCGAAGTTAATAGTATTTCCGAAGTTTTAGCGTCTTTTTGAGTTAGAGAGTGACGTTGTGAGTTTTGTGACACTGACAGTAAGCTGTAACTCCAGACTTGGTAAACAGATGATTAAGTTACTAAAGTTACATCTAACTGTTGCAGGCGCTGACAGTGATTTTGAAATCGGCCAATTAAAAATAATTATTAAACTGGGAACTAAACTAAAACCCAAATTTTATATAAAAAAGCCGCCACTTACCCTGAATAAGAAGTCCATTAAACGGTCATCTTCATCTCCATATTGCAGTTTGCTAGCGTCAGTCCGGCGGGGCGGTTTAAAATCACGTGATTGCTACTCAGCAGCTAAATTGCTGGCTTCTGTTAACGTCTTCTTGAGAACAAAGCGCCATCTAGTGGTGGCGGACGGTAAATGAATAAATATGGCTTCAATGGGCGTGTTTACTGTGAAATCTGGACACGCCTTCTGGCAGGAGAAGGAGCGGGGATTCACAACAGCCACACGTCAGCCATCCGCCAGCCCTAAGCCATTCACACGCCAGTTGCCCGACCCTGGCTGTTTTGAGTTGCTACATCTGTACACACGTGGACAAAATTGTTGGTACCCTTCGGTCAATGAAAGAAAAACTCACAATGGTCACATAAATAACTTTAATCTGACAAAAGTAATAATTTTTATTAAAAATTATTAACACACTCTAAGCTCTCAGGTCCTGGAATGGGCACACAGTTCCAAACTGTCCTGTCACCCTGGCACAGTTCATACACTTACCCAAGTTCAGCAATGTTTGAAGGAGGACGTCTCCAGCTTCGTGGCTGCATGTGACATTTGTCTCAGATATAAGCACGCCAATACAGCCCCAGCAGTTCTAGTGGACTAGTGTAGACTAATGGCAATGAGCTTATAGAATTCCTTCCAGAACTGCAAGGTGAACTGCAGACCATGGTTGGAGACAATGTCCGTGGGGAGGCCATGGAGCTAGAATAGAATAGAATAGAATGGTTCTAGGTTTTAATGTTCTATACTATCCTCCCAACGGCAGTAGATCAAACAGTTGATGTCCTGGATGTGAATTAATTGTCCTTTACAATTGTATTAGCTAGTTTAAGGCAGCGGGAATTGCGTAAGTTTTCCAAGTTGCTGAGAGGGCAGCCGGCGATCTTTTGGGCAGTTGTAATGACTCTCTGCAGTGCCGTTCTCTGGGCCACAGTGCAGCTGCTGTACCACACACATATGCAGTATGTCAGTATACTGTTAATGGAGCATCAATAAAAAGACACCAGCAGTCTCTGGGAGATGTTGTTCTTCCTGAGCATTCTCAGGAAGTGCAGTCTCTCTGAGCCTGTTTCACCATCTCGGAGGTGTTTACGCCCCAACTCAGATCCTCCTCAACATGTACTCCCAAAAAGCAGAAGTACGGGACCCTCTCCACACAGTCCCTGCTGATGAACAGTGGTGAAATGTCCATTTTTTTCCTCCTAAAATCTATGATGACCTCCTTGGTCTTAGAGGTGTTGAGGAGCAGATTTTTTTTCTCCACACCAGGCTGTTGGCCATTCCAGCTTATACCTGTAGGCAGACTCATTCTCCCCAAAGATGAGCCCTACTATTGTTGTGTCATCTGTCAGGGCTTTTGGCTGGACAGGTGTACAGTCGTAAGTGTACAGGATGTAGAGCAGGGGGCTCAAAACACAACCCAGTGGTGACCCGGTGCTGAGGCTGATGGCTGGACCTCCTTGTTCATCCAGGTCTTTTGGACACAAAACACAAAAATCAGCGAGTACTGAAAGAGGAAGTAGTGACTCATGCCTGGATCCCTGCATAGGTGGGGGACAGGTAGGCATGGTTCTCGTAGTATATATATATAAGTGCCTTGAACAGGAGAGGATTGGAGCTGTCAGAGCTGGGTTGTGACCTCAGCGACGGCTTGTTTGGAGTTAAGCAGCTCCTGCTGGTGCACCCAGAGTAGAGTGCCTTGACAGCAATGTAAGATGAGAGGAGTCATAAAATTAGTCAGCAAGGTGACATTAAACAAAAGCCATAGTCAAAAAGGAAGCGCAAGATGAAAAAATGGGAAATTAAAGAGAAAAGTGACAAATCCGAATCAAGAGGCGAAAGAGAGAAAAACAAGAGAAAAAAAGATCGATTGCCTATGTAAAAAACATGAAACAGGATGGGAAAAGTGGCAGACAGGTCATTGAGTGACCATAAAACATGACAGATGGTCTTGTTTGTGGACTTCAATTCAGCTTTTAATGCAATCATCCGGCACTGCTCCAGATCAAACTAACCCAGCTCTCTGTTCCCAACTCTATCAGTCAACAGATCACCAGCTTTCTGACAGACAGGCCACAGCTAGTGAGACTGGGGAAATTCATGTCCAACAGCCACATCATCAACACGGACCCCCTTGTCCAGGGATAAGTTCTCTACCTACTGCAACTGCAAATGACCCCTCTGTCCGGCTCCTAAAATTTGCAGACAACACTACGGTTGTTGATCACTAAATAATCACAACTCCGGCACAAAGGTACATTATCATGGCTACCATTCAGCTCGCTCAGTGTGTGGAGTGCAGGATGTTTAGACATTCTTCCTCCGTCATTAGTGATAATTTTATTTGTGATAGGTGTGTGTTAGTTAGCACCATGACGGAGAAGATATTAGCATTAGAGGAGCGCATCCAGACTTTAGAGAGGGTTAGAGAGCGCGAGAGCATTGTTATTCAAGTCTGGGTGCCACAGGCAGAGATAACCAGCCCACGACTCTAGCAGTAGAGCCCTCACAGCGGGGCGAGTGGGTGATGACTCGGCGGCATACTCGTTCAGCCAAAGCTAACGCTAAGGCTAGCCCACCGGAGCACACCTCTTCTACGCTTCACGTGTCCAACAGGTTTGCTCTCCTCAGTGATGAACCCACTGAGAGACCGGAAAGAGCTCTGGTTATAAGAGACTCTATACTGAGGCACATGAAATTAGCTAGGCCTTTAGGGGCGCCAGCGGCAGTGGTCAGGTGTATCCCGGGAGCCAGAGCACCGGACATAGCAGGTAATCTTAGGGTTCTAGGACAGCATAGGTTCTCTAAGATAGTGGTACATGCTGGAGCTAATGATATACGCCTTTGTTAGTCAGAAGTTAGCAAGCATAACTTTACAGAGGTTCATCATATTGAGACCGTGTCTGTTCCCCGAGCTAAACATAAATGTAAATTTAGAAAGACTCAGAAAGTCTGTTTTTAGACTGTGTCTGTTCCCCGAGCTAAACATAAATTTAGAAAGACTCAGAAAGTCTGTTTTAGTAATATAATTAACATAGATACCACAAATGGTCACACTGAATGCGCAGCCGGCACCTCTGATCTGAAGCTAGGACTGTTAAATATTAGATAACAGAAACCTGGATTAAACAGGATGAGTATGTAGCTCTAAATGAAGCTAGTCCTCCTGGATACAGCTACATACACCAGCCTCGGCTAACTGGTAGAGGAGAAGGAGTCGCAGTTATTTATAACGATAATCTGTCTATTGTACAAAAAAAAAACAGATTTAAATTTAATGCATTTGAAGCTCTCTATAGTATGTCAGCTCAGTCGATCCCGCTAATCATCATTTACAGACCCCCAGGGCCGTACTCTGAGTTTCTCTGTGAATTTGCAGATTTCCTCTCAAACCTTGTTGTTTCTATAGACAAAGTGTTAATTGCTGGAAACTTTAATATTCATTTTGAGAATCCAGAAGAACCTCTGAAAACAGCATTCTTGTCCATACTGGACTCAGTAGGAGTAAATCAGTGTGTAGTAGGACCCACTCATAAAGCAGGTCACACTTTAGATTTAATATTATCCTTCAGATTAAGTATAGGAAATATAACCACAATTCCACAGTCTGAAGTTATCTCAGATCACTACCTTGTCTCGATTAAAGCGTGTCATAGTAATAATGTATGCACAGCACGGCGTTACCGCCTTAAACGTACATTAACATCAAATACCACACAGAGCTTTATCAATAATCTTCCAGAGTTATCAACTTTGATTGGATCACCATCTGACTTCACAGAACTTGAACAGGCGAATGAATATCTAGACTCAACACTTAGTTATAGCTTAGATAATTTAGCTCCTGTTAAAAGGAAAATGATTAGAGATAAGAAAGTCACTCCTTGGTATAATGACCACACATGCACTTTAAAACAAATCGCTCGAAAATTTGAATGTAAATGGCGCCAAATTAAATTGTTAGTATTTCAAATAGCATGGAAGGAGAGCATCCTGAACTATAATAAAGCTCTCAGTGATGCTAGATCAACGTATCTCTCCACTCTTATTGAAAATAACAAAAACAACACGAGATTTTTATTTAATACCTTAGCTAAATTAACTAAAAACAAGACCACTGCAGAAATCTCCACAACAACATCATGCAGTAGTGAGGATTTCATGAACTTTTTCAATAACAAAATCATAAATATTAGGCAAAAAATTCAGGCTTTGAAACCAGACAAGTTAAGTAATACAGATGAACTAACCACATCACATCAGAACTTAGAATACTTTACTTCCCTTGAAGCGAGGGAACTTATTTCACTCATCTCTTCTTCAAAATCGTCAAACGACACATTTTCTCAAACAGATAGTACCAGCAATAATAGAACCCCTGTTGAAAGTAATTAACTGTTCACTCAGTAGTGGGTATGTTCCCAAATCCTTTAAATTAGCAGTTATTAAACCGCTAATCAAGAAACCTGATCTTGACCCCTGTCAGTTTTCTAATAACAGGCCGATATCAAACCTTCCCTTTATCTCCAAGATTCTGGAAAAGGTAGTATCACAGCAGCTATGTTCACATCTACACAGAAATAGCATAAATGAACTGTATCAGTCAGGATTTAGGCCTCATCACAGCACAGAGACAGCACTTGTTAAAGTAATAAATGACCTCCTATTGGCCTCTGATCAGGGTTACATCACTATACTTGTATTACTGGACCTCAATGCAGCTTTTGACACCATTGATCATAGTATTCTCCTTCACAGATTAGAAAAGGTAGTAGGAATTAAGGGAACTGCCCTCTTGTGGCTCGGATCCTATTTGACTGATCATTATCAGTTTGTAGATTTAGATGGTGACCATTCCTCATGTTCTCAAGTGGAGTTTGGTGTTCCACGGGGTTCCCTTTTAGGCCCACTGCTTTTTTCCCTTTACATGCTTCCTCTGGGCAACGTAATTTCGTAAACATGGTAATAGTTTTCATTGTTGTGCTGATGACACACAATTATATGTCTCAGCAAAACCAGATGAGAAAAAACAGTTTGCTAAAACTGAGCAGTGTGTGCAGGACATAAGAGATTGGATATTAATTAATTTTCTTCTGCTTAATCCTGATAAGACAGAAGTTCTAGTCATAGGACCACAAGTAGCTAGAAGTAAGGTTTCTGATCACACTGTAACTTTAGATGGCCTTTCTGTTCCATCAAATGCAACAGTAAAAGACCTTGGAGTGATTATAGATTCCAGCCTTTCGTTTGAAGCACATGTAGATAATATTACCAGAATAGCTTTTTTTCACCTTAGAAATATTGCCAAGATAAGAAACATAGTCACTAAATGATGCAGAAAAACTAGTTCATGCTTTTATCACCTCTAGGTTGGACTATTGTAACACCTTACTGTCTGGTTGTTCAACTAGGTGTATAAACAAGCTTCAGTTAGTACAGAATGCAGCAGCGAGTGTCTTCACTAAAACCAGAAGATACAAGCACATCACCCCTATCTTATCTACACTGCATTGGCTCCCTTTTAATTTAAAGCATTAAATGGTCTCGCGCCATAGTATTTGAGTGAATGTCTTGGGTTACTTGGCTGTAACCCTGTTCCCTGATAAAGCGGGAACGAGATGCTGCGTGAAAACGCTATGGGAACATCTCTTTGTTCTCCGGTTGTGAAGCCTGTCCATGTCAAAACCGCCGAATACCTCGGCTTATAACCTCTGCCAGACATGACGTCACCGAATAAGGTGCACCTGCAGGTTATAAATAGGAGTGAACTGGAAACATCCTCAGGTCAATTTTGTCTGAAGGACGTCCAGCAGTGTGGCATCGGAATGCAGCATCTCGTTTCCGCTTCATCAGGGAACAGGGTTACAGTTACAACCCCCCTGGTTGAATGAGCCCTGATTCCCAGAGGCGAAGTGTGACCACGCGCCTCATAGGCTAGGGCAATAGCATCTCTCACCCAGTGTGACAGAGTCTGTCTAGTGGCAGCCGCCCCCCCGGTTGCGACCCCCATGGCAAATAAAGGGCTGCTCTGACTTACGCCACTGGCTAGTGCGGTGGACGTAAATCCGAAGAGCAGTGAGTGAAGTCTTTCCTGCTCCTGAGCTGTGAAAGGTGGAGGACAGGAGGCTTCGAGAACAACTAGGTGCATGGTCGAGAATGGAACCTTGGGAAGATAGTTCGGGTAAGGATGCAGAATAGCTTTGACTAGCCCAGGGGCAAAGTCTAGGCAGGATGGGGAGAATGACAGAGCCTGCAGATCCCCAATCCTCTTCAAAGAATTAATAGCCATAAGAAAAACCATCTTAAGAGACAAAAGCCTGACAGGCGCTGACTCTAGTGGTTTGAAAGGGGTGTCAGCCAGGCCTTCGAGTACGATAGCTAAGTCCCATGAAGGGGCGGCTTCAACCGTTTAGCTCCACGAATAAAACTGGCAACTAAATGGTGCTTCCCCACAGAAACCCCATCGGTCAGAGCACGACAAGCCAAAATAGCGGCTATGTACGTTCTGAGAGTAGGGCATAAGCCCGAGGACAACTTTTCTTGCAGAAACTCCAGCACTGAAACAATATGGCAGTGAACTGGGTCTACATGTCTTGCCATGCACCAATTTTCAGTGAGGCAAAGAGGTCCACCTCTGCTACGGAAAATCTTTCTCAGATTTGACTGACTACTTCGGGATGGAGTTTCCATTCCCCATGTTTTACAGCTTGTCTGGATAGCAAGTCTGCTCCTACATTCATATGCCCTGGAATGTAAATTGCCCTGAGGGACAGGAACTTGTGCCCAAAGCAGAACCTGGTGCGCTAGCTTGTTCAAGCGGCGCGAGCGCAATCCACCCTGGCGATTTATGTAAGAGATTACTGCACTGCTGTACACCCGCACTAGGACATGGTAGCCTCTCAACTGCTGGAGGAAGTGTTTCAGAGTCAGAAACAGAGCCATCATTTCGAGACAATTGATGTGCCACGCAAGAAGATGACCTCTCCAGCTCCCTTGTGCTGGACGGCCATCAAAGTCCGCACCCCAGCCCGTGAGGGAAGCGTCTGTCGTTAGCATTTTGCGACGACAAGACGGACCTAAAATGGGACCCAAAGTCAGAAACCGGGGTCTGAACCACATAGAAAGGGTACGAAGCCCCCGGCGCGTAACCCTTATTAGCCTCTGGGGATTGGCCCTTGAATGAAACCCCCTGGCTCTTAGCCACAGCTGAAACGCTCTCATGTGCAGAAGGCCCAAAGGTATCACCGTGGACGCAGCTGCCATGAGGCCTAGAGATTTCTGAAAGTGATGAACAGTGACCTTCTGGCCTAGCTTGATTTCCTTCAGGGTGTTGAGAATGGATTCAACATGAGCAGGAGACAGCTGTGCCCGCATTGTGACCGAATCCCATGTGACATCCAAATATGTTGTCCTCTGAACAGGAAGGAGAACGCACTTTGTGGCGTTGAGTTTCAATCCTAAAGAATGGAAATGGGCTAGGACGACATTCCGATGTCGAAGCGCTAGCTCCTGAGACTGGGCCAGAATCACCCAGTCGTCTATGTAATTAAAAATACGGAAGCCCTGGAGTCGTAAAGGAGCCAGAGCCACATCCATGCATTTTGTATATGTGCGGGGTGGCAGAGCTAGGCCAAATGGAAGGACCTGATACTGGTAAGCTTCGCCCCCGAAACACACTTCCTGTGCTGTGGCAATATTTCTATATGGAAATATGTGTCCTTGAGATCGATTGTTACAAACCAATCCTCTGGTTGGATTTGAGAAACAATCATTTTGACAGTCAACATTTTGAATCTGGATTTCCTGAGAAATCTGTAACTCCTGGGCCAGCAGATGTGCTCGGTCCGGTTTCACAAAAGTGGAGACCACGCCGTTGAAATGCAGAGGACGATGAGCAAACTGAATCCTGTAGCCTGTGGCTACAGTGCTTTGTACCCAAGGAGATACGCCTGGCAGTAGTTTCCACGCTGCCAGCTTCTCTGAAAGGGGCATGAGCTTTGACACTTTGGCTGGATGGGGGGGTGTTAGGTGTTGGGTATCCTGAAGTGTGGCAGGAGATGCCCAAACACCCAACTTTTCGACCGGCGCTTCCCGAAACACCAGTGGTGGCGGGGATTGAATACCGGCCTCCTGGGAGTGCCAGGGAAGAGGCCCTGTTTTGTGACGGAAATCCAGGCGCCCCTCCCTGGGGGGAGACATCCCCATGGCCCCGGGCCCACGAGCCTCAGGGCTTCCTCTTTGAAGAGAGGAAGCTCCTCAGATCCGGTCTTTTTGAGGCAGATTGAGAAGAGCGGCGAACCCCACCCCAGTCTTTACGAGGGGGTGCGCGGCTGGTCATGCTCTCCTTCTGCACCTCATGCCTGATAGGGGCCAGACCTGGCTTGAGCACGGTGGGGAAGGAACCTCCCAAAGGTCTGTTCATATAGCTTCGCCTCCCGAAACCTAGTGGCGACGGAATTAACAGCGTCGCCAAAGAGGCCGGAAGGCGAGACGGGGGCATCAAGAAGGACAGCACGATCCTTATCCTTGATGCCCATGAGATTCAGCCACAGATGCCTCCCCATGGATACCATAGCAGCCATAGAACAGCCCACAGCACGGGCCGTCTGCTTGGTTGCACGGAGAGACAGGTCTGTGGCTCGGCGCAGCTCTGCAAATGCCCTGTCATCAATAACCCCGATGGTGCTCAGGTCCTTCAGCAGGTCAGCCTGGTAGGCCTGCAAAACCGCCATGGTGTGCAGTGAAGAGCCAGCCTGACCTGCTGCCTGAAAAGCTTTCCCCACCAAAGCAGATGTCAATCTACACGGGGAGGGGAGAGTAGGCTTTTTCAGGAAGGATGCTGTCCCAGGAGAGAGATAGCCCGAAAGCGTCTCTTCTATCTTGGGCATCATCATATAACCGTGTGCTTTCGCATCAACGTTATTCGAATAAGTCGAAGTCGATGGCACAAAAGCATGCGATGAATATGGCTTGCTCCATGAAAGAGTTAATTCGTCATGGAGTCACCAAAGAAGGGGAGAGAGAGACGTTGAGGCTCCTCCCCCCGGCCACCCGACAGAAACCTGTCATCTAATCTCGAGTGCTTGGGGGAATCTTGCTTCTGCGGCCAGTCGATATGCAATCGCTCGACCGCACACGTTATAACCTCTTATAATTCCTCATAAGCTCTGTCAGCACTGGAGGAGCATTGTGAGGAGGATACTTCCATGGAAGCGAGAGAGGAGGATTCTTCCGCTCCTTCACAAGAAGCGCCAGAGCGCGAAGCTAAAACTTCCTGATCCGGAGAGAACGCGAGAGAAAGGGGGAATTCCGTCTCAGGCGCGTCTTCCAGATCAGCACGTGAGCCCCAGGAAGGTTTCTTTTTAAAGAAAGTGAGCCGCGCGCGAAGCACCTTAATAGGGAGAAGATCACAGTAATTACAGTCTCCCTTAAGCCCAAGGTGAGCGTGTTCTTCCTCCAAGCACTCAAGACAAAATTCATGGAGATCGCCCTCCGAAAGAGATCTATCAAACGGAGGCACGCATCTCTTAAGCAACTCCGCCATATCGGTGAGTTAATGCTGTTATTTCCTTTTTTTTTCTTCTTTGCTTTCGTTATGGCTTGCACACACACACACAAAGCGGTCCTGAAGACAAAAAGATCTGACGATGTTTCCGGTTCACTCCTACACACGTGGACAAAATTGTTGGTACCCTTCGGTCAATGAAAGAAAAACTCACAATGGTCACATAAATAACTTTAATCTGACAAAAGTAATAATTTAAAAAGACTCTATGAATGTTAACCAATGAAAGTCAGACACTGCTTTTCAACCACACTTCAATAGAATTATTTTAAAAAATTAACTCATGGAACAGGCCTGGACAAAAATGATGGTACCCTCAGAAAATACTGAAAATAATGTGACCAAAGGGACATGTTAATTCAAGGTGTGTCCAGTAATTAGCATCACAGGTGTCTATAATCTTGTAATCAGTCAGTGGGCCTATATATAGGGCTCCAGGTAGTCACTGTGTTGTTTGGTGACATGGTATGTACCACACTCAACATGGACCAGAGGAAGCGAAGGAAAGGGTTGTCTCAGGAGATTCGAAAGAAAATTATAGACAAGCATGTAAAAGGTAAAGGCTACAAGACCATTTCCAAGCATCTTGATGTTCCTGTGACTACAGTTGCACATATTATTCAGAAATTTAAGATCCATGAGACTGTAGCCAACCTCCCTGGACGTGGCCGCACAAGGAAAATTCATGACAAATCAAAGAGACGGATAATCCGAATGGTAACAAAAGAGCCCAGAAACACTTCTAAAAAGATCCAAGGTGAACTTCATGCTCAAGGAACATCAGTGTCAGATCGCACCATCGTTGTTTCAGCCAAAGTGGACTACATGGGAGACAACCAAGGAGGACACCATTGTTGAAAACAAATCAGAAAAAGGCCAGACTGGAATATGCCAAACTACATGTTGACAAGCCACAAAGCTTCTGGGAGAATGTCCTATCGACAGATGAGACAAAAATTTAACTTTTTGCCAAGGCACATCAGCTCTATGTTCACAGATGGGAAAATGAAGCATATCAAATCAAATTCAAATTTTATTTGTCACATACACAGTCATACACAGTACGATATGCAGTGAAATGCTTATACGACTGCTCCGTGACCTTATCAAGAAAAGAACACTGTCCCTACTGTGAAACATGGAGGAGGCTCTGTTATGTTCTGGGGCTGCTTTGCTGCATCTGGCACAGGGTGTCTTGAAAAGGCACCCTTCAAACCAGAAACAACTAGAGCAGCTTGCTCATGAGGAGTGGGCCGAAATACCTGCAGAGAGGTGCAGAAGTCTCATTGACAGTTACAGGAATCGTTTGATTGCTGTGATTCCCTCAAAAGGTTGTGCAACAAACTATTAAGTTACGGGTACCATCATTTTTGTCCAGGCCTGTTCCATGAGTTAATTTTTTTTTATAATTCTGTTGAAGCATGGTTGAAAAGCAATGTCTGACTTTCATTGGTTAACATTCATAGAATTCTTATTTATTATTACTTTTGTCAGATTAAAGTTATTTATATGACCATTGTGAGTTTTTCTTTCATTGACCGAAGGGTACCAACAATTTTGTCCACGTGTGTATTTATAACCTGCAGGTGCACCTTATTCGGTGACGTCATGTCTGGCAGAGGTTATAAGCCGAGGTATTCGGCGGTTTTTACATCCACAGGCTTCACACCCGGAGAACAAAGAGATGTTCCCATAGCGTTTTTCACGCAGCATCGAGTGTAGCTTTTGAACGGGAACTGCTAGTGTCTTACGATCCACGCCAACTTCGATCAAAGAATGCAGGCTGCCTGTCAGTACCACGTATAATTAAAACTACAGCAGGGGGCAGAGCTTTTTTTTTTTTCTTACAAAGCCCCAAAGTTATGGAATAGTCTTCCTATTAATGTTCGGGACTCAGACACAGTCTCAGTGTTTAAGTCTCGGCTAAAAACTTATTTATTTAGCCAAGCATTTTTGTAAATAGATTAGCCTTAGATAAAGGAGCAGATCTGGGGGACTCATGGACGTAGAATATTCTGGTGAACTGGTATGTTTAGATGCTGTCTTCCCCACTCTCATTGATCACTCAGGTGTGTTGGGGGTGAGATGATTGGTTGCTTTACATCACAGGGAGTCTGTGTTTCCTTGTGGCTCTCCCTTTTAGTTATGCTGTTATAGTTAGTCCTGCCGGAGTCCCTGCTTGCAGTTTGCACTAAATATACATTCAGCTTATACATGTTGACTGTGTAACTGCCATCTCTCCTTATTTTTTGCTCTCTCTTCTTCTGCTCTCTCCTCTCTCTCTCTCCCTCTCTCCTTTTCCCTCTCCCTGTCTCTCTGTCAAGCTATACATGTCGCTCCTGAGTTGCCAGTGATCCAGACCCCTCTGCCCTCTAGGCCCGTCTAACCCGTCCTGGAGTCCTGCTTCTGGTTGGAGATCTCGTCGCATGGATGCCCCGTGTGGTCTGCCTGGATTCGTGTGGTGGCTGGGGATGGTTTTCACGAAGACTGTCCTGTCCTCGATTGATGCTGACAGCTGTTCTCTGGGGACCTGTGACTTCAGTTGTTCGATAGCTCAGGACTGGAATTTCTTACAGTCTACCTGAGCCTCCAGGAACAAACTGGACTCCTTTTAATTTTAATTTTAACACATCTCCTGTTATACTGAACTTCCAGTCTTACACATTATTATGCTGATCAATCCCTGCTATCCGTTATCACCCAGATGAGGATGGGTTCCCTGTTGAGTCTGGTTCCTCTCAAGGTTTCTTCTTATTACCATCTCAGGGAGTTTTTCCTTGCCACCGTCGCCCTCGGCTTGCTCGTCAGAGACAATCTTATCATTTTGATTCATACACATTCACATTGCATACAAACTTATTTCTTTTGATTGTGTAAAGCTGCTTTGCGACAATGTCAATTTTTAAAAGCGCGATATAAATAAAATTGACTTGACTTGACTACGGTCATCTGCAGAACGCTTATATGAGTCTACATATAGAAGTGAGGTTGAGTAGCTGGATTTCTGGTGCAGTCACAACAGCCTGGAGCTGAACACGCTCAGAACAGTACATATGATTGTTGCTATCAGTGTGTGAAGAGTCAACACCGCAGGAGAAATGCCAGCACAGGCTTCCAGTATCCGTAGTTTCAGGTGCTGCACATCTCGTATCTTCACACCATAGACAATTGCCTTCAGATGACCCCAAAGATAAAAGTCTAAGGGGGTCAGATCGGGAGACCTTGGGGGCCAACTACAAAATGAGACATCGGAAGACTACAAAAGACGATTCGGACAGGTGAAAGGATTATTGGTGCTCCTTTGCCCACCCTTCAAGGACTATATATATCCATAGTCTGTTCGGCGCTACAGAGTTTCGAACACCAGGGCCGCCACAAGAACAGAAGGGACCAGTCTTATTTTTTACGAAAAAGAAACCGGCCCTTCAGGAGATAAAGATGGGTGAATAATTCCTGTGGTGTGAGAGCCTCATTCACTCACTCGCTTCAATCAATTACATTAAATGAAAGAAAAAAAGGAAAATAACATTACAAATGTTTCTTGGGCATTATGTCCTACTGCTGCTAATCAGAAAGTTTTTTTGCATGAAAGTTGTATGTTCAATTGGTACAGCTGGTTCCTGTTTCAGTTTATCCTGTTTGTATCACAGACACAAACACAGTGCATGCAGTTCACCATGCTCCTTTATTCTGCACCGCTTGGCTTGTTCTCCAAAACCCATTAGTGGCTCATATCAGTACATCTCCCTTTTTTCAAATAACCAATTATTCTCAAATAGACACCTTTTTTCTAACAATCTAATAACCATTTCTTAGTTGTTGTTTTTTTTTCCCAGCACAACATTCTCAACTTTTAACTATTTACCAATATCTTTCACAGCAATTTTTTTCTTTTAATTTCTCTAAATTATTGCCATTCACATTTAACCATTTCAGCTCCTTAAAAACCAATATTCCTTAAAAAGTATTTTTGGTTTCATGATTAATTACCTTGGTCTGTCATCATTTCTTGGACTTTAAGATGATGATAATGTATGAGTCCATTGGAGTCTTCTTTGGAGTGTTTCTCCTTCTCCATTCTCATTGTTGACTTTTGGAGTTATAGGACAACTGGTCCCATCCTCCATGTTGAATTTAGTTTTTGGAATTTTCAACAAATCCCTCCTGTTTCTGCGAATATACTCATACTCATACTCAGTGAGCACTTCATATGATCTCAGCATGATCTCCTTTAGAACCTTTGCTTTAGGTTGCCATTTTACATCACATCTCACTCTCACCATGTCTTTACATTCCAGTAGGTGTAAAGATATTGTGTTTCTGTTGTTTGCTCTGTGTTTGCTTTTTCTAGGTGCATACCGAACATTGCTTTAAAGCAAATAATCAGTTGAGGGTAGCCGTATCCTCAGCTTCCTACCCATCAGTAATTCTGCTGGAGGCTTCCCTACTTCTAGAGGTGTTGACCGGTAATTTAAGACTGCAAGGTGAGGATCATCTCCGACTTTAGCAGCTTTCTTCAGCAGATGTTTCACAATCTGCACTGCCTTTTCAACTAACCCTTTTTAATATGGACTTGATGTTACATGTTTATATCCATACTGCCTTGCAAACACTTTGAATATCAGTTCAGCAAATTGAGGTCCAATGTCACTGATTAATGTGACCAGGATTCCATGTCTCGCAAAAAAAAAAAAAACTCCAGTGCGAGGTGTCAGTCAATTATGGGTAGTTGAAACTAGTTAATCCATAGTCATTTCCATTCAGTTGGAACAAATCAGTTGGAACAAATCAAGTCAGCCTTGACTTTTCTCCATTGTTTCCTTGGTTGATGGGGAGGTAAGAGTGGCTCTTTTTGCTGTTTTTGTATCTGTGCCGTAGGCATCTCTCACAGCACTGTACTTGTGTCTTAATGTCTCTGTTAATTTGTGGACAATACATCACATCACAAGCACGGCATTTACACTTTTCTATACCCATATGGCCTTCATGATTGAGCTCTAACATTTGTTGTCTCTGTGCTAGGGACTATAATCGGGCTCCCCTTCTGGAGAAGAACTCCACTGACCAAAAAAGCTCAGCTTTGAAATTCTAGTAGGGCTTTGGCACTGTCTTGTGTTCAGGTAAGTTGACCTTACAAATACTTCCTGCAATACATTTTCACATGCTGTTGCATCAGCCCACTTTTGTCTCGACACAGGTACAGTGGAACCTTGGATTGCGAGTAACTCGGTTTACGAGTGTTCCGCAAGACAAGCAAAGATTTTAAATAAATTTTGACTTGAAAAACAAGCATGTCTTGGTTTACGAGTGCCAAGTTTTTTGACACCGACACACACACACACCAACACACACACACACTCTCTCACCTTTACACCCCTGCTCCCCGGCTTCACACAGACTTTTTTTTTTAGGTAAAGTGAAAAAAAAAACACAAACTTTTTTTTAAAGGTAAAGTGCAGGTTAATTTGTTTTATTTTTACTTTATACATTGTATTAATTATTTTTCTGTATTTATTTATTTTTGGCTGTGGAACGAATTATTTGAGTTTTCATTATTTCTTATGGGAAGGTCTGATTTGGTTTATGAGTGTTTTGGAATACGAGCCCGCTTCCGGAATGAATTATGCTCGTAATCCAAGGTTCCACTGTATCTGGCTTACAACACAATCCACATGAATTTGGATATCATTTTCCATGTTGCCTTTACTAGTGTGAATTAGGCTTGCTCTACTAATGTAAGTGCATCGGCCATTACCAGTAATTTACCTGATGTAAACTCAAAAGTCAAATGGTACTTCTGTAAGCGCAACAGAAACTGCTGTATGCATTGAGGTACATCTCCCAAAGCCTTTGTTGCAATCATAATCAGAGGTTTATGATCGGTCTCAACAATCACCATACAACAATCACATATTCATGAAATTTCTCGCAGCTAAAAACTATGCCTAATGTCTCTTTTTCAATCTGCGTGTAATTTCTCTCTGTTGTTGACATTGTATGTGATGGAAACCACTCAGTTCCTCAGTTCCTTGTTTTTGGAGTAACATCGATCCCAGTCCATCTTTAGATGCATCAGTTGATACTTTGACAGATTTTTCTGGGTCATAAATTTTAAGCACTGGCTCCTTTATGAACCTTTCCTTGAGCTTTTTCCACTCTTGTATGATGGTGCTCCCATTGCCATTGACTCTTTTTCTCAGCAGAGTACGCATCACTCTTGTGTTAGTGGAAAGTTATGTATCAATCTACTCATGCTGTTAACTATTGTAGCCCCAATGCTCTTTGTAGCTCTGGTTTATCCTTTGGTGCAGGCAAGTGTTTTTCCGAGTATGGCTGTACTCCTGCCTCGGACAGCTTATCTCCGAGGTTAATGATCTGTCACATTTCACATTTCTGTCTATTTTATTTAAGTCCTGTCTTTTGTGCTTCTTTTAACACGTCACAGAGTGTTTGCCATGTTCAGCTTGCATTCTGCTCCAGATTATTATGTCATCCAGGAATAGTCCACCATCTTCCATGCCATCAAACAGCTGTTGCCCTGTTCTTTGAAATAGTTCTGGTGCCAAACAGATACCAAAAGGAAACAGTGTCGCTCATACAGTGTACTGAAGGTGAATAACTTAGCACTCTTTTCATCCAGGCCTATTTGGTAGAACCCTGATGATGCATCCAGTTTGGAGAAACATTGTGCTTCTGCCATGGTGCTTGTTGTGTCAGTTTTTGTTGGCAACTTGAAGTGCTCTCTTTTGATCCATTTGTTTTAATTTCTTGGATCTATGCAAAGTGTTAGATCTCCATTTTTCTTTGCCACTATCCCAGAGAATGCACCGACTCTGTTGGTTCCTCTATATTTCTTATTATTCCTTTCTTGATCAAAGATTCCAATTCAGATCTCAATGTTTCTTCGAGGACTATTGGTACCTTTGTGGCTGGATTAATAACTGTTTGTGGATTTTCACAAAACAACTGTATCTTGTGTTTGCCTGGTAGGCAACCCACACCTTCAAACACATCTTGGTACTGCTTAACTATCATCTTGTTCACATTAGTTAACATTACCTTCTGTTTGATGTACAGTATGTGTCACACTGTGTCACAGTATAGGCTGCCTGTTACCCTCTACAAGTCCACACATTACATTTACAGACTATCATGTGTGATCTACATACTCCTTTTGTGGAAATCAGCTCATCATTGTAAGTTTGTATGTTTACATTTTTTTATCATGCACTTTTGGCTTTTTTTGGCTTTAAATATAAGAAAATGACAACTGATTTTTGAAATAGATATAAATTTTACTTGCGAATCTTCATAATTTGGTAACTTCATTTGCAACGGAGAAACAATAATAACAGAAGACTGATGTAATTCTTCTTACAGCAAGTAAAAAAGCATGTCCAGAGCCACCCACAGTTGAGGAATGGATTGATACAATACATTATATATATTCAGATCTGGAGTAAATGGATGGACTACATTAAACCAATACTCCCAGATTTGTCCTGAATTGCAACAACTGCAATGCTGTAAGCAATTATGCACAAATTAACATGTTGTAAGAGCTCCCGTTGTTCTGTTGTACTGTTGTGTATATAGTTGTGGAAGAAAATACAACACAGATGTAACATGTTCTTTCCCAAAGGCTGGGGACATACAATACCCTATATTGGTATGTTTAATCTATTTATTTTATCAATTTTTTTATTTCATATGAATGTGTGTTTATACATGTGTATATGTATATACACTCACCTAAAGGATTATTAGGAACACCATACTAATACAGTATTTGACCCCCTTTCGCCTTCAGAACTGCCTTAATTCTACGTGACATTGATTCAACAAGGTGCTGAAAGCATTCTTCAGAAACGTTGGCCCATATTGATAGAATAGCATCTTGCAGTTGATGGAGATTTGTGGGATGCACATCCAGGGCACGAAGCTCCCGTTTCCACCACATCCTAAAGATGCTCTATTGGGTTGAAATCTGGTGAGTGTGGGGGTCATTTTAGTACAGTAAACTCATCATGTTTAAGAAACCAATTTGAAATGATTCCAGCTTTGTGACATGGTGCATTATCCTGCTGGAAGTAGCCATCAGAGGATGTGTACATGGTGGTCATAAAGGGATGGACATGGTCAGAAACAATGCTCAGGTAGACGAGGCATTTAAACGATGCCCAACTGGCACTAAGGGGCCTAAAGTGTGCCAAGAAAAGATCACCCACACCATTACACCACCACCAGCATGCACAGTGGTAACAAGGCATGATGGATCCATGTTCTCATTCTGTTTACGCCAAATTCTCACTCTACCATTTGAATGTCTCAACAGAAATTGAGACGCATCAGACCAGGCAACATTTTTCCAGTCTTCAACTGTCCAATTTTGGTGAGCTCTTGCAAATTGTAGCCTCTTTTTCCTATTTGTAGTGGAGATGAGTGGTACCCGGTGGGGTCTTCTGCTGTTGTATCCCATCCGCCTCAAGGTTGTGCGTATTGTGGCTTTACAAATGCTTTGCTGCATACCTCGGTTGTAACGAGTGGTTATTTCAGTCAAAGTTGCTCTTCTATCAGATTGAATCAGTCAGCCCATTCTCCTCTGACCTCTAGCATCAACAAAGCATTTTCGCCCACAGGCCTGCCGCATACTGGATGTTTTTCCCTTTTCACACCATTTTTTGGAAACCTTAGAAATGGTTGTGCGTGAAAATCCCAGTAACTGAGCAGATTGTGAGATACTCAGACCGGCCCGTCTGGCACCAACAACCATGCCATGCTCAAAATTGCTTAAATCACCTTTCTTTCCTATTCTGACATTCAGTTTGGAGTTCAGGAGATTGTCTTGACCAGGACCACATCCCTAAATGCACTGAAGCAACTGCCATGTGATTGGTTGATTAGATAATTGCATTAATGAGAAATTGAACAGGTGTTCCTAATAATCCTTTAGGTGAGTGTATATGTAGGTGTGTATACAGTGGAACCTCGGATTGCGAGTAACGTGGTTTATGAGTGTTCCGCGAACCGAGCAAAGATTTTAATAAATTTTTAATCGGAAACCGAGCAAGTATTAGTTTACGAGTGCCAAGTATCATGTATCACGCATGCGACTCTTATTTTGACACCAAGCGTCACTCTCTCACCTATTCACCCCCAAACACACAGAAACTCCGCTTGTCTCTCACACACACACACACACTCAGACCCTCTCTCGTCTTTTCACCCCCTCCCCGGCTTCGCAAACACAGAAACTCTGCTCTGTCGCGATTCTTTTCAAAGGTAAGGTGCTAGTTCATTTGTTTTGGTTTTTTTTTTTTTTTACTTTACAGCAGTGATTCCCTTAGTATGCGCTTACGCCAGGTCAGAGAGATTAATTTTTTCCCTGTTAAAACGGTGTTTCCGTTGTGTGTGTTTGTTGTGAATCTTAAAAGAAAAAAAAAAGGTGGAGAGAGGGAGGAGGAGTGTTACTGTGTAAAACGAGGCGAGGGAAGGGGATAATTCCACACACGCAGCGCCTGTGCGCACCAACGGAAACACAAGTGCTGATTAATTTGTTTTATTTTCATTTTATACTGTAGATTGTATTAATAATTTTTATGTATTTATTTTTTGGGGCTATGGAACTAATAATTTGAGTTTTCATTATTTCTTATGGGAAATGATTTGGTTTACGAGTGTTTTGGAATACACGCCCACTTCCAGAATTAATTATGCTCGTAATCCAAGGTTTAATTAACTTTTTTTTTTTAATTAACTGATTTATCTATTAGGCAGCACAGTGGCATTGTTATTAGCACTGTGGCCTCACACCTCTAGGGTCACTTTTTCTGGGTCTGTGTGTGCGGAGTTTGCATGAGCGGTTTACCTCTTAGTTAAAAAAGAACTGCTTTACAAGTATTTCTATTTGTTTTGAATGATCTGCTTGTATTGTGGAGTTAGGAGTCTAAGGCACAAGTAACATTTTGTAACCATTAGCCTGCAAACCACAATGATATGGGAAATCTTTAAAACGTTTACATTTAAAGTTATATGTACTGCATGTGTACATATGCAGTATGTGATATCACATACACATTATACTATGGGAAAATACAATTAAACAGAACTGTTTCATCATTTTAGGAAGTTGGATTTTAATTGTGTTTCCCATCCCAGGGGATTGTGATGTTAGTTCCTTTCAGTTCTTCAAAGATGACAGCATTGAACTTCGACTCCAGCTCAGGGGTGAAATAATTCTTCCAGTCTCCAACAATTCCTTAAAAACAACAGAAATCTTGAATTATTATAGCATTCAGTTACCTAGATACCTCTTTTACAATGAGAGTAAAGCGTTAATTCAGTAAAATCGTGAAAGTCAATTACTAAATAGTAAAAGTGATATTCTAAGATTTATCCTTACCTTTTCTGAGAAAAGGAAACTTAGTGTGGTCCATTATTTCCTGTGGCACCAGTGAGTAGTTGGACATGTTGTTTTGCTTCATAGTTTTGAACTCACAGTGTTCACTCACATGTTTCAGAGTCTCTTTGTTCAGGCTCTTACCAAGAAATGATAAAATGCGTTCAATGACTTCCGTCAGATCCTGCCAGTTAATGTCAAAGAAAAATCAAGAAGTCAAAGTTAGAGTAACAGATGTTCATACAGCTGTATCAGATTAGTGTGCAATTAATAAAACAAAGTTGTTATAAGAAACCAACAACAATGTGCCCTAGTGAATAAAAATACACTTTGATGTATTACAAATATATAAAAATGTTCTATAGTATATTCCATGCTTTGCATGAGAGATTCTGGTAATAAATCTCTTACCAAATAAAAAAAAAGAAAAAGAAAAAAAAAATCTGTAGTGCCCATAACCATTTCAAATTTACATTGCAATATCTTAATTTTGCCTTTTAGAAAAATACACTTTTCTGGTTTTATGTCATGTCTCCTGAATTACATGAAATTAATATAATTTAAATATTTTAATAAAAAAATGGACACTACATGAAAGGGCATGAAATTGTATTAATCAAATTTGCAAATTTGTTTGCATATATACATAAAATAAAGTATGGATCAGGTGACAAGAATCATTGAGTATTATAAAAATGGTATTACATGATCCTATCTAATAATTCACTTTTCACCTTCAGGTAGGTGAGACACGTTTTAGCACCAATGCCATGTTTTGGATGTATACTAATATAATGCATTTACCAATTTTTGAAATTAAACTTTAAAAATAATTCTAAATAATTGTATTTTAGTACCAGAAATATGTTGTAGGAAAATACCTAAAGTGGACACTTTTTTTAATATGCTCAAAATAATAATTTTAATAATATACAGAAAGCATACATTTCAATACAAATTTTAATATACTGTTGTCACAGTAAGGAGTCAGTAAGCGCCTAATGCCCCAAGTCTCCTGGGATAGGATAAACGTTGAGTGAGTCTCAGTACATTTTCAGTAAAATTTTTATGTACTTGTTTTTCTAGTTCAGTATTCACTCAATTTCGTTTTTGCACACTAAAAAAATTGTGCTTTCAAGCTTTTTTTAACCCTTCATTCTCTTAAGTGCTCTCAACAAACCAAAGTTACGTTTACTCGAAATGTGGCCAAATTCCAGCCAACCAGAGACTAAGGTAGTTAATAACAGCCAATCAGAAACTGAGGGAGGGCACATTCTGACTGTTCGTTTCTGATTCATTCCATTATCCTCTGCCTAAAGAAGCTCTAGAAGCTTAATCATTGCATGTCCTATTATAGTATTTTATTTTCATCAACATATGGTAAATTTCATTTTTTTTTTTTGTTGGGTAGTTTTAAATTAAGTACATAATTTAAACTGTAGAATGTATTGTCTAATGTCTAATGAACTGATCCAAGATGGCGGCGCGGCAGTAGCACGCAGCGGCCGCTCCGGAGCCAAAATGGTGCTACTTTGTTTACTTAGTGTTGTAGAGCGTTTATTTTACCCAGTACATGGACATCGACAAACGGTGTTCGTACTTACCACCGCCAGACACTTTTGCAACTAAATGAACCGGTAAATTTAATTCAAGATGAGCTGCGTGAGAAGCTACGCTACCTCGGCTTGCTTTGGGAACCAGGCCTCCAGTCCTCAGCATTGCCTGATGCCGGTAGCCGGAGGAGGGGACATCGTAAGCGGTGCGCGAGGAAGCGGAAGCGTGGCAAGGGGGCGGGATTCTGTGCTAGGCTAAAAACAAACCCTAGCCGGCCGGCTCTTCCGTCCATCATCTTATCAAGCGTCTGCTCTCTGGACAATAAACTGGACTACATCCAACTTCAGCAGGCTACACAGCGTGAGGTGAGGGACTGCTGTGTCTTTGTTTTCACGGAGACATGGCTCAGCGATAGAGTACCGGACGCCGCCATTCAACTAGATGGGCTAGCCTCATTTCGCGCCGACAGAAACACAGCTCTGTGCGGTAAGACTCGTGGCGGCGGCTTGTGTGTTTACATCAACACGAAATGGTGCAAGAACTCGGTGCTAGTTTCTAGCTTTTGCTCATCGTTGCTGGAGATTGTGACTGTTAGATGTAGACCTTTTTATTTACCATGGGAATTCACCACTGTTTTCATTATCGGAGTGTACATTCCACCTAGTGCTAAGGAAGCGCTCTGTGAACTGTATGCTAAGATTAGTAATCTGCAGAACACACACCCCGATGGACTGTTTATTGTCGCTGGAGATTTCAACCATGCAAATCTCAAGTCAGTGCTTCCTAAATTCCATCAGTATGTGGACTTTGCAACGAGAGGGGAAAACACGCTGGATCTTGTTTACACAAACATTCCTGGGCAGGAGCCCCGCCCCCACCTCGGCTACTCAGACCACATCTCTGTTATGCTAATTCCAGCATACAGGCCACTCGTCAGGCGTTCAAAACCGGTTCTGAAGCAGGTGAAAACCTGGCCAGCAGGAGCCATCTCTGCTCTTCAGGACTGTTTCGAGAACACTGACTGGAACATGTTTAGGGACGCCGCGACTTACGGCGACTACACTGACTTGGAGGGGTACACGTCATCAGTGACCAGCTACATCAACAAGTGCACCGATGACGTCACTGTCTCCAAGAATATCATCTCACGACCCAACCGGAAACCGTGGATCACTGCGGAGGTACGTGCACTTCTGAAGACCAGAGACTCTGCCTTCAGAACGGGAGACAAGGCGGCCCTAAGAACAGCAAGGGCCAAACTGTCCCGGGCCATCAGAGAGGCGAAGCGCGCACATGCCCAGCGAATCCACAATCACTTCAGAGACAGCGGTGACACACGGCGCATGTGGCAGGGTATACAAGCCATCACCAACTACAGGACTTCATCACCTGCCTGTGACAGTGATAGCTCCCTTCCGAATGCGCTGAACAGCTTCTATGCACAGTTCGACATACAGAACGACGTGACGGCGAGGAAGATTATTCCTCCTCCGAACGACCAGGTGCTCTCTCACCACGGCTGATGTGAGGAAAACTCTGCGAAGGGTCAACCCTCGTAAAGCTGCTGGACCAGACGACATCCCAGGCAGAGTGCTCAGAGAATGTGCAGAACAGCTGGCAGATGTTCTCACCGACATCTTCAACATTTCTCTGAGCAGCGCCGTCGTTCCCACATGCTTCAAGTCTACCACCATCGTCCCCGTGCCGAAGAAGTCTTCTGTGTCCTGTCTCAATGACTACCGCCCTGTTGCACTCACACCCATCATCATGAAGTGCTTCGAGTGGCTCGTCATGAGACATATCAAGACCCTGCTGCCTCCCTCACTGGACCCCCTGCAGTTTGCGTATCGTTCAAACCGTTCGACGGACGACGCCATCTCCACCACACTCCACCTGGCACTGACACACCTGGACAAGAAGGACACTTACGTCAGAATACTGTACATAGATTTCAGTTCAGCATTCAATACAATCATCCCCCAAGAACTGATCGGGAAGCTGAGCCTGTTGGGACTGAACACCTCCCTCTGTAACTGGATCCTGGACTTCCTGACCGAAAGACCTCAGGCAGTGCGGAACGGGAACTATACCTCCAGCACCACCTCACTGAGCACTGGGGCCCCCCAGGGCTGCGTGCTCAGTCCCCTGCTGTTCACACTGCTGACTCATGATTGTGTAGCGACACACAGCTCCAATCACATCATCAAGTTTGCTGATGACACAACCGTGGTGGGTCTCATCAGCAAGAACTACGACTCGGCGTACAGAGAGGAAGTGCAGAGGCTAACGGACTGCTGTACAGACAACAACCTGTCTCTGAACGTCGATAAGACAAAGATGATTGTTGACTTCAGGAAGACACGGAGCGATCACTCTCCGCTCAGCATCGGCGGCTCTTCTGTGGAGATCGTCAAGAGCACGAAATTCCTGGGTGTCCACCTGGAGGAGCACCTCACCTGGTCCCTCAACACCAGCTCTCTGCATAAGAAAGCCCAACAACCTCTTTTCTTCCTGAGAAGGCTGAGAAAGGCACAGCTTCCGCCACTAATCCTCACCACCTTCTATAGAGGAACCATCGAGAGCATCCTGAGTAGCTGCATCACTGTCTGGTTTGGGAATTGTTCCATATCAGACCGCAAGTCCCTACAGCGGATAGTGAGGACAGCTGAGAAGATCATCAGGGTCATCGGGGGCTCCATCCGCAAAGCCACCAGCATTGTGGCTGACCGGACACATCCATCACACTCACTCTTCACTCTCCTGCAATCTGGAAAAAGGTACCGTAACATTCGGGCACTCACATCCAGACTATGTAACAGTTTTTTCCCCACAAGCCATCCGTCTCCTCAACACAAAGAGACTGGACTGATAAACACACACGCGCGCACACACACAAATCACTAAAACAGACGAACTAAATAACATCCGAACTGAACTGATAAACACACACATGCACAATCACACTGATTTACAACCACCTTAATTTGTTCATACCTACCTATCTGAACTGCTCTTTGCAATATTTGCACAATATTTTATTTCACTTTGCGATTTGCACAACAATATTTTTTAACACAATGTAAATTGTTTACTTGCTGCTCTCTCCACTACCTCAACCGATACCTTATCACTAAAAAGGTATTTCTTAACTGTAACGTGTTACGTTGTGTTGTCATGTAGCTCTTCGTTTGCACATTTGCACATGCACTTTGTAGTCTGTTGTCTGCTGTCTTTGTTGTCTCTTTTTTGTATAGAAATTGATAGTTTTTTAGGTCAACTTAAAAATGTAAAAATCTGCGTTGTTAATTTATGTCGTCCCATGTATGTAGCACCTTGGTCCTGGAGGAACGTTGTTTCGTTTCACTGTGTACTGAACTGTATATGGTTGAAATGACAATAAAAGCCTACTTGACTTGACTAATGTGTTATTGCTAAGATTCTAGTATAATGCTACGTAGCTCTTGCCCTATTTTCAGAGTCTCTGTGTAACATCTAGAACAGACTTTGAAATAATACAGTGTATTCCAATGTATTTGTCTTTTTTTTATGCAACAGATTTTTGTATTACAGTGGAACCTTGAATTACAAGCATAATTTGTTCCGGAAGTGGGCTCGTATTCCAAAACACTCGTAAACCAAATCATCATTTCCCATAAGAAATAATGAAAACTCAAAATATTCGTTCCACAGCCCCAACAAATAAAAATAAATACATAAAAATAATGAATACAATCTATAAAATGAAAATAAAACAAATTAATCTGCACTTTACCTTTAAAAAAAGTACAAATAAATCCTGACAGATAAGTGTTTCCGTTGGTGCGCGCAGGCGCTGTGTGTGTGTGTGTGTGTGTGTGTGTGGAATTAGCCCCTACCCTCGCCTCGTTTTACACAGTAACACTCCTCCTCCCTCTCCCCACCTTGCTTTTTAAGTTTCACAACAAACACACACACCGGAAACACCGTTTTAACAGGAAAAAAAGAAATCTCTCTGAGACTGACATCAGCGTATATTAACAGACTCACTTTTTGAGGTTCACAACAAATGAATAAACACAGCGGAAACACCGTTTTAACGGAAAAAAGCAAGACTGGCATTAGCGCATACTAACAATCACTTAAGTTTCACAACAAACGGACACACACACAAACACGGAAACACCGTTTTGACAGGGAAAAAAGAAATCTCTCTGACCTGGCGTGAGCGCATACTAAGGGAATCACTGCTGTAAAGTAAAAAAAAAAAAAAACGAACCAGCACCTTACCTTTGAAAAGAATCATGACAGAGCAGAGTTTCTGTGTGTTTGTGAAGCCGAGGAGGGGGTGAAAAGGTATGGAATAAAATCACTGTCAAAAATAATCGTGCGTAAAAAAAAAAAAAAAGGTGTGTGTAATTCTGTGTTTTGTCCGAGTTGGATTCCAAAATCTACGACCACAACTCTGAAATATACAACTCTGACCGCTTACAGACACAAAATTCGTTTTTACAACTCCTCTGTTACACGGACAAATTGCGAAATTACGCCTATGAATGTAGTGTGTTAAACCGCTGTCAAAAAGGCCACATTGCACAGGCATTAATATCCAAGGAAAGAGGAATCGATTCGGCCACCGTTTTAAACCACCGGCGCCAAAATGGCATATCAGCAGCCGAGCGCGCTCTCATCGTTATAGGTAAGTTTTCTTTTTTTTCACAGATTTGTACATGTATAAGAGAAGGAAAATTACAGAGTTCTTTTAACTATAGCAGGTAAGATTTTAGGAGTTTAAATCGGTGGGCGGGCGCATGCGCCGTATTGATTCCTCCTCCTTCATATAGTAACGCCTGTGCATGTAGCCTTGATGACGTATTTTTGACAGTGGTTTAACACACTACATTCATGGGCGTAATTTTGCAATTTGTCCGTGTAACAGAGGAGTTGTAAAAACGAATTGTGTGTCTGTAAGCGGTCAGAGTTGTATATTTCAGAGTTGTACAGTACTGTAACGAAGACACTAAATATCGTATCTGTAAGTCGCGGCCGTAGATTTTGGAATCCAACTCGGACAAAACACAGAATTACACACAAATCTTTTTTTTTTCTCGCACGATTATTTTTGACAGTGATTTTATTCCATAAAAAGGCGAGAGAGCGTCTGTGCGTGTGTGTCGGTGTCAAATTGCGCGCGCACACTCATGAGAGATGAGCAGAGTTTCTGTGTGTTTGCGAAGCCGTGGGGGGAGGTGAGAGAGTGATGCTCGGTGTCAAAATAAGAGTCGCATGTGTGATGCATGATACTCGGCGCTCGTAAATTAATACTTGCTCGGTTTCCGAATAAAAAATTATTAAAAATCTTTGCTCGGTTTGCAGAACACTCGTAAACCACGTTACTCGCAATACGAGGTTCCACTGTATTTGTGTGTCAGACAACCTGACATTTTGTTGAAGACAAATAATCTGTTTTTTTTTTGTAACCTTGTGCAGTTAAATTAAATCTGTTTAACTCATGAATAAAATCTGCCTCATCATTACTGATGTACAGTAATGTGTTTCAAAAACACTTTATAGCATAGGAAATATATTCGGCATTTGCAATACAGTAGTATAGAAGATTGTGTGTACTACAGTATGATGTTTAAAAAGTATATTTTTATTAACCACAAAGTGGACACTTTAGTATTACTGCTGTAGTAAGAATACAGTTAACATTCGTTGTATATTACTTGAGTACGATTTTTTCAACACAGGAAAATTTATATAATGTACTCATAATACATTGAAAATAGTTTTATTTCATTAATTACTGTATCAGTAACAGTATATATGTTAGTACATACATAGTCATATACTTGAGGTTTTTTACATTAACATATAAACATACACTTAAACATAAAATTTTGCTTCTTTACCTTTGAAAAGAATCATGACTGGTGTTAGACATGAGCAGAAGCAAGAGGAGGGGGGCTACTGTGTAGGACGATTTTCACACACACACAGTAACGGAATCACTGACTAACATTTTATAATCACATCGGATTTTAATTTTGCAGAATTATTTTGTTTACATTGCCCATGCTGACTGATATGCTCAAAATCAAACTAAAAACCTTTAAAAAAAAATACATTATATTTATCAAGAAGGACCTATCGCAATTTAAAATATTCCACAGTCAAACATATCACACTGATCAAACACATAAAATCAGTTGATTTCCCTTAATTCCATAGCATCACCTGGATGGAAATATTACCTTAATCATCTCCTCATACGTGATGTAGAGAATTCGGTCTCCTAAATCTGTGTTTCTCCAGCTCTTGACATGATCAGTCCACTTTCCAAACATCACTAAGCAAACAACATCAGATCATAAAAGTGTCCTACAGTGAACACCAAAGCTGTGCTAAATGTTCTGTTCATTAAATATCAGTTTGACTCTCTCACCATTGCCTGATAGAAAACTGTCCATAAATTCTTCAAAGGTTCCTGGATCATGCAGAAAACTGGCCATTTGGTGAAAATGAAAAGAGGAAACCATGACATCTTTTGGGTTTCTGGAAACATAAATCACCTAGAGATGAAAGTAAAGATATTAGAAATATAGGAGAAACTGAAACTAACTAAAAGTTTAGTGGTAAAAAAACAAAAAAAAAATATCTTGGAATAATCTGGTTATCTGGTTGGAATAATCATGTGACTCAGATGGTTTCTATATCAATAAGGATAGGCTAACAAAAAGTTATTTTCTCTCTTTGCATGGTGAAATTTCCTAATTTTCTGTTTTTTGTTGTTTAAGATTTATGCAGTAAAAAGAAACAGTGAATTCCTGTACGTTTTCTTAAGTAGCCACAAAGTGGTGCTGTGTGTTCCGTGTAGGGGAATTTAATCAAGAAATTCTTAGTATTATATAGGCTATTAATTTGTAAAAAAAAAAATAAAAAAAAATCTCTGTACTTTTTTGCTCAATTATTAATAATAATTAATAATTTATTTACACGTTTCAATATTATGCTTTATAATGTTTTCCAATAAATATTCAATATTTAATATCCATAGTGGTGCTTAGGTTACCACGGTAATACACTGAGTAATTGACGTTTCCGAGGATGACTTCGTGAGGTGTTCTGAATAGTGGAGTTTTGTCCTGGGCAGTTCCCTTCACCGAAATTTTCTGCAAACGGAGCAGGGAGTAGGGAGCATCCTGTAATTTACGATTTGGAAAGGAACGCAGCTATAGTTGAGACCATCAAAGGGTCTCCGTCCATCATTCTATTCAACGTCTGCTCCCTGGAAATAACTAGCTAATTAGGTCTAAGTTAGCTAGTTAGTTTTTTGTTAATTTATGTTGTTAATTTATGTTGCATGTAGTAACCTGGTCCTGGAGAAACGTTGTTTTGTTTCACTATGTACTAACTGTATATGGTTGAAGTGATAAAGCCTACTTGACTTGAAAAGTATTCTGTGAAAAAAAACTACTCAAGTAGAAATCTGTTCCTGATTGTAATTCCAAATCCCTGGTCATACATGAAACACCATGTGAAGGCCATGATCTACAAATGGGCCCCAACATGACATTACCAACAACAGGATGTCCTTCTTAAAACAGATGAAAGAACAAGAAGAAATCTTATCAATGAAGCAGACCAAGAGATCTACAGCAACTATAAATGAGTATAAATCACTGTCTTATATTATTCACATGTCTTGGCTATGTGGTAGTGTGGCTAGATTAAAAAAAATAATAATCCTAGCTATACTTATGCATTCTCTTGCTCAATGTTCACCTTAGCCTTGGAAGAGAAGAAGGAGAGAGGCATCAAGTGGTAAGGCATATGGCAGACGAAAGCCCGGGGAGGAGTCAGCTTGTCTACGACTTCAGCAGTGCGTAAATTTACAAGCCAAGGTACTCTGTCCCAGTTTGGGATGGTCAGTACTTGAGTAAAATCCCCTCCATTCAGAAGCAATGGAAGAATTTCTTGCATCCATGTTGTACCTGGAAAACATTGTTTAACTTGAGTACATATCTGAGGTGCAAACAATTTGGATATGAGGAAAATAAACTATTAGGTCCTTAAAACACTAAAAGGTAAAAGATAATGTGCAATGCTAATTGCTAACCATTTCTCAGCTGGGTTCAACCCAAATGGTAAAGGGGAAATTTTATAAGTGGGATAAAACTAATTGTGTAAATAGAGTGTGCAGTGCATTGATACGATGTTTATTTTAGTGAATACTTTAACAGATGTGTACGTCTGTCCATTTATCATAAACCATACTTGTTACCCAATAGCTGACTGTAGAACCCCAAAATCTTGAAACTCACATGAACATAACTACACTCAATCCCCAACATCTTTTCACACCACGTTCAGTACACATACCGTACAATCACAGACCCACTACTGACAATTTTAAAATGTCAGTCAAATCACAAGACAAAAACTTTGAATTAGAAGGTGTGTTCAAAATTTTGACTGGTACTGTATGTATGAAAAAAAATCACCCACCAGATTTTGGATACGTCACAACAACTACATCATCATCCTGCATTTGAAATGATTCAAAGCGCTTCAGACCTTCCTCTGTGTGTGAGTTCTTGGGTAGAAAAAGTCCATGATAAAGCAAATACAATTCGTTGCTGGCCATTCTGCCTGCCCAAGTAAAAAAAAAAAAAAAAAAAGTATGCTAAGTATATTAAATCCTAGCATGTCAAAGCATACTTTAGTGTACAGTACTTGCTCCAGATTATTGACTAGTATACTTGATTTTACTGACTAGTATACTTAAAGGCAACAACTAATTTTGTACTAAGTGTATTTAAGTTGTAATTAAAAAGTGTACAGAAGCACAATTTTAAGTGTATTAAGGATACCTTTGTGTGCTAAAGTCGAACAACTTTAAATATACTTAGTACACTTAAATTATATGGTTGTGTGTGTACTAACGGACATGCATGACAGTAATTAATTAAAGTATGGGAAGTCGTTCTGGAAGCAGGCTTGTATATCAAAACACCCGTAAACCAAATTGTATTTTTCCATAAGAAATAATGAAAACTAAAATTATTCCTTCCACAGCCCCCAAAAAATAAATACATAAAAATAATTAATATAAAATGTAAAGTAAAAATAAAACAAATTAACTTGCACCTTACCTTTAAAAAAATGCAAAAATAAATCCAGACAGATCAGTGTTTCACGTGTTGCTCAATGAGTCACGTGACAACAGAACGAACGACTCTAGAAGAATCATTGAGGAGAACCGTTCAATTCTGATTCCCGTACATAACCTATGAAGGTTTCGCGATGATTTCCGCATGCGCGGCCAGTAGGAAATGAATGAATCACTCTCTGAGACGACTCGTTCTTCTGAATCACGTTAAAGATTCGAATCATTCATGAACGACCCATCACTATTGCACAGTAAAAACTTTCTCTTCTTTCATTTGAGTTTCACACACACGTGCACACACAAAAGAAACACTGTTTTATCAGGAAAATAAACAAGAAATCTCTCTAACGATGCTCAACTGAGCGCAGACTAACAGAATCACTGCTGTAAAGTAAAAATAAAACAAATTAACCTGCACTTTACCTTTGAAAAGAATCTCGACAGAGTAGTGTTTCTGTGTAGAGCAGAGTGAGAGAGTGTGTGTGTGTGCACAAAGACGTGAGAAGGAGGGATATATGTGTGTGTGTGTGCGCGCGCGCGCGAAGACATGTAGACGAGAGGAGGGATGTGTGTGAAGGTACATGGACACAAAGCTGATTGTGGCGACGGGCTGGCACCCAGTGCACACAATAAGGAAAGGCTTGCTCACTCACCTAAAAAAAAAAGCCATCTCCGAAACTCATCAGAGGTGTTTACCTTAGCTGTAGAAGAGAAGAAGGAGGGAGGCATCAAGTGATAAGGCATATGGCAGACGAAAGCCCGGGGAGGAATCAGCTTGTCTACGACTTCAGCAGTGCGTATATTTACAAGCCAAGGTACTCTGTCCCAGTTTGGGACGGTCACACCACGGATATACAGATCTCGCCATTAAGAATGCGCGCTTTTTCCCGCGAGATCCCGCAATTTGGCTCGCGATAAATGTGTTGTGCTTCACTGAATATCCGCCAGATGGCGCATGGAAGGACTTTATCTAAAAGCCAGACCAAGTACAACGAAGAATTGTGTATAATTAGTTATCCTAAAAACAATATTGTTTCCAATGCTGAAGCAAACATGAATTTTATTTTGTTTTACAATAATAATATTTTATGATTAATGTGCATATATCTGCTTCATATTATGTTCATAATGATGAAAAGAGATGCCCTAAACTGTGAGGCGCCGTATAGGGCTTAAATCAAACTTCACTCATGCACACACAAGTGAAACACTTGCATACACATATATGAATACTACTACCTGCTCACACAACTACATATGAAATGCGCGCGCACAGACACCTATGAGACGCGCGCACATATACACAAACTCTCCGCGCACACACACCTGTGAGATGCGCGCACATGTACAGTAATTATGCGAATGGAAAAATGTGTCGCGCACCATCAGAAGACATGAATGAACAAATATAAACATGAAGTGCTTCGGGCTTTTTATAAAAATAATCATCTGGCTTTTTTGCTGTTTGTGTCCAGCATTGAATAATTATTTCACCCATTATTTGACCACGGCTGGAAATAATAGCTGGAATGTAATTGTGGATTTATGACTGAAATAAAGCTGTTCATCGGCGTGCGTGAACCCGCGGCTCGTACTTTCACTTTATAAAAGGTGCAGACATACTCGAATGTCCTGATTCGTGAATATGCCAACATATCTTCGTTAAAACGTAAAAATGTGTCGACATTGAGCACCATCAGAAGACATGAATGAAGAAAAAATCTATATATTTTTTGTAAATATTCTTATATGCACACGAAGTGCTTCGGGCTTTTTATAGTAATAAACATGTTTTTTTGCTGTTTGTGTCCAGTATTTCATCCATTATTTGACCATGGCTTGAAATAATAGCTGGAATGTGGTTGTGAATTTATGACTGAAATAGAGCTGTTCATCGGCGTGCGTGAACCCCGATTTGTCCATGAACCCCGATTTGTCCGTAAACTTTCACTTTACAAAAAGGCAGAGTTTTGATCAAAAGGCTGATAAACCCGTGCGATTTATCGATAAAAAAAGAATCAACTCCAACTATGAAGACCTGTTGTTTAGTTGTTCCCTGCATGGAGAGTTTGTGTGCGTTTGTGCGCGCGTCTCATATGTGACGTTCATATGAAATGCAATTCTTGATAATTGCTGATAAATTGATGGTGTCAAAGGATTTGTGGACGTATAATTAGGAGAAAAATGTAAATTAACAATGTCTTGAAACATGCAGTAACTCTTTATATGAACACGGCAAAGGTGTTAATGTTTTGTACATTCTTTTATTCGTTCTTTCTGTTTGTGTTTAGGTTTCACTGTTTTCAATATACATAAAACGTATAGACAACAATGTTCCGGAAGCGTTAGTAAATATTAAATAAGGAAAATACACAAATTTGTTTCAATACAGTTTTATTAAATATAGAATATATCAGACAGGTATATGGCAAATGGTCACTCTTTGCAAAGTAGTATGAGAGTAGTATGATTTTTTTTTTAAAAGAGGAAAACTCAGTCTTTTCTTTCTAAGAAGTTCTTATTCTTATTTCTCTTATTTGCTTTTTGTTGCGGGCTGTGGGGTGGAATTTCCGAGCAACAGCATCGGAAATTGCTTGACGCAGATTGGAGGGCAGTGCGTTTTTCCCCCTGGAACCATCATAGTTCACCGAAGCTGCCCAGTTCTGGTAAACATTGAGCGGAATCAACCTTTTAAACAAAGTAACAGCAAACCGATCTGCCCTTGGTCTGCCATCTGATTCTGCTGAATCCAGATATATTTGTTTCTCGTCCTCGATGGTCACGTGATTTAAAGTCACATCGGGTATGATCACTCCATGGATGAGAGCACGGCGAACAGGATGGTGAGAATGCAAAGCGTTTCTCAGTGTTTCAGGCAATCTCAAACAGAATGATGAAGCTTCTGAATGTTCTTGTAAGGCGTTGGGCAGAGAAGACACTGAATGTTCCAGAACTGGTGAACTGGGAAAGTCGAGGACTGAACCAGTTGCCAGTTGATGGTTTGCAGCTGATGCAACATTTTCCGTATCAATCTATATGGTACGGTCAGTCAGGGGTGTTGAGGCGGCTGGTGGAAAGCCAAAATCGACGTCATCCAACCGTCCGATGGTTGACGTAGAATGATCTCCATCAGTGTCGTGAACATCAACCGGACTGTCTGTGGACGTAGACTGACCTACTGTTGGTGGACGTGACGATATCTTCTCTTTCATGCCTCCAACCAACCAACCCTGGCCTCTAAACCCAGGAGCCTACGTGTCATAGCCGATGACTGCGCTTTTGATCTGCTGATTACAGCGGGAGCCGTTGAATCAGTGTAGCCTGTAAAAGCCAACATAAAGCATTTAATACCTTTAGCACATCACTGACATGTACAGATTGTTTAATGGTGTTGCAAGAAAAATACATACCGTTTTTTGCTTTTTTACGAGCCGGATGTTCACAGGTTTTTTGGTGTTTTGAGGCAACTTGTTCTCTTTTCCAGACTGCTGTACAGACAGTAAAGAGTTAGGATACAAGGACAATAAAATCGGAATGTAAAATAAAGAATAACTACTGAATAACTACTATATATTATTAAAAGGCTTTCTTACCCTTTGTTTTTTGCCCGCACATACGGCACCATTCTTCGTAGAATAAAATGACTTTGCCTCCATGTCGGTTGCTACTAGGAACTGCAAATGCCTACAGTGGTTTCGTTCACTTTCTTTTATAGCTTAGGACCCTCCCTCCGTCCCTCCCCCCCAAAAAATAGTGTGAATGTCTGCACCGATCACTAACCATTAAAATGTTGGATTTGAATTAAAATGCCACAAATCTATACCCATGACCAAACTACAACATGTGTTTATGCAGTAATTTGGTTTACCCCACTGTATCCAAAAAGCTATCCAAATAGCTTTAAATGGTACTTCATCGTACACTGTAAAAATATGATTGTAAGGCTTTGTAAATTAAATTTAAAAAGTGTATTTTTTACAAATAATAATTTTGTTAAACTGAAAACTTTAGAGTATTAAGTAAAATCTATATATATATACTTAATTTAGAATTGCAAACATTAAACATTCAACAGTCAAGTAAATGTTACTTATGGTTCTTTGACAAATCTAAACGAATTAATAGAGTACTTATATACCTCTAGAAAATCAAGTAGAATTTAAGCTGACTCTAGGTAATCTGCGCATGTGCAAAAAAGAAGCTCGCCCGCAAGGATCACCTTCTCAAAAGTGCTTCTCCATTTTCTTCGACAGGTAAGTAATAGTTGAAAATGCATAATATCTTGGAGTGTATTTGGTAATTGTGTAATTGAGTTGTCATCACTTAATTCTGTATATTTTCTGCACATTTGGAAACTCGAGTTGGTGATCTACTTTTTATGATTTTTTAAATGAGAGCGTCGTGCCCTCACAACTATTCGCCCCATATCCCGATGCAATGCAGACAGACTGAACCAGTGACTCAGTTGATATCCATGTTAACCTTATCAAAATCCTTTTCTTCAAAATATAGTGTAAAACAATAGATTCTTATGTTTAGCCTTGTTTGTTTCATCATTAGATGAGTGAAAGCATTTTGAATGTATTTGTCAGTGGTCTTTTGCAGATTACTAATGACTACTTTTTTATGTTTTCTATATTGCAGAATATATTTCTTATGTGGATCCTATCAGCTGTATTATCTTTGCTACAGTCCACTTGGACTTGCTGAATGTACTTGAAAGACAGATTTATTTGTAAAAGTAGTCTGTTAATATTTGGTTTAATACTTGCTCTAGTTAAGATTCTGTCCAGTTTTTGTATAGACATGTAAGTTAAGATGGCTTGGGTAAGCAAAAGTTTTATAATCAAAAATGTCATTTGCACTTTACTGCTGCTTGAGCTGGTTAAATATTAATCACCGATCTTGTTTATATATGGGCATGTTAATTTCTGTAAATAAAGATCTTAATAAATGTGCAATCAAGAGTCATTTATTGTCACAGTACTATTTTGTCATATTGTAACAGTGATTCATTTTATTTATTTAAAATAATTTACATTGACTGAATAAAATGTGTAAAATTTACGTAAAATAAAAAAAATAGTTTTACTTAATTATATCAATTAATTACATCAGATCAGTAAGTAAATACTACTTAACATGATTTAAAGAGGCCATGTGATATGTAATTATTTACTTTGTTAGTTTTACTCACCTTCCTTAAGTAAATTTTACTCATTTTCACAAGTATAAAATTTACTTGAAAAACCTGAGTGCAAATTTTTTTTTGTTTTTGCAAAATAAAAATTGAGTAAATTTTACTTCTTATTTTTTTCAGTGTAGTGAAAGTACCATATCAATTTATATATATATAAACTCTTGCTATGGTACTTTCACTACGCTGAAATACCATTTAACTAGAATTAGTCCCGAGGTGTTATTCACCCCTGATTTTCACAGTTCTTCAGCTTGATTCTCCTCCTGCTTTTGTTGTGCAAACCACCCTTTACCCGTGAGGTCTGGCACAATTGCATTAGTTTACTCAGAGTAGCTCAGATCCACGGCAGTATCCAATTCTTATTTTCTATATTCTTGTCGAATATAGTCCTTCAGAGCAAGCACTGTGTCAGAAGATTCTGCTGAATCTCTTCTCACCTTTCATTCAGTGTGAATTTAGGTGGGAATTTATCAAACTGGGTGCGCTGTTGGCAAATACTTTAGGGGGTTTTAGATGAATTAACAGGACAGAGCGGACGTCTCTGCTAAATTTTATTTCCCCAGCAAATAAAATCAGACTTCATAGTTGGAGTTGATACTTTGAGTGTAATTCATGAATTTACTGATTATTTTCAAATTCAGATTGACCTGTATATCAATTTGATAAATAGCGAATGCTTTAGTAAAGGGCTCTAAAACAGCGGCTATATGAATGACAATGGAATATTACAGAACATGCGAGTTGACGCCCATGCACCGATCACAAACCATTAAAATGTTGGATTTGATTTAAAATGCCACACACATATTCGTGTTTAATTAAATTCTTAAATCCTCGTGTTCCAGTGTTTATGCAGTAATTTGGTCATGTTATACCTTTTAGCGATCCAAGATGGCGGCACGGCAGTAGCATGCAGCGGCCGCTCCGGAGCCAAAATGGTGCTACTTTGTTTACTTAGTGTTGTAGTGCGTTTATTTTACCCAGTATATGGACAACAGCGCAAACGGTGTCCGTACTTACCACCGCCAGACACTTTTGCAACTCAATAAACCGGTAAATTTAATTCAAGATGAGCTGCGTGAGAAGCTACGCTACCTCGGCTTGCTTCGGGAACCAGGCCTCCAGTCCTCGGCGTTGCCTGATGCCGGTAGCCGGAGGCGTGATGGCGAGGAAGACTATCCCTCCTCCGATCGACCAGGTGCTGTGTCTCACCACGGCTGATGTGAGGAAAACTCTGCGAAGAGTCAACCCTCGTAAAGCTGCTGGACCAAACGACATCCCAGGCAGAGTGCTCAGAGAATGTGCAGAACAGCTGACAGATGTTCTCACCGACATCTTCAACATCTCTCTGAGCAGCGCCGTCGTTCCCACATGCTCCAAGTCTACCACCATCGTCCCCGTGCCGAAGAAGTCTTCTGTGTCCTGTCTCAACGACTACCGCCCTGTTGAGATGATTGTTGACTTCAGGAGGACACGGAGCGATCAATCTCCGCTCAGCATCGACGGCTCTTCTGTGGAGATCGTCAAGAGCACGAAATTCCTGGGTGTCCACCTGGAGGAGAACCTCACCTGGTCCCTCAACACCAGCTCTCTGCATAAGAAAGCCCAACAACATCTTTTCTTCCTGAGAAGGCTGAGAAAGGCACAGCTTCCACCACCGATCCTCACCACCTTCTATAGAGGAACTATTGAGAGCATCCTGAGCAGCTGCATCACTGTCTGGTTTGGGAATTGTTCCATATCAGACCGCAAGACCCTACAGCGGATAGTGAGGACAGCTGAGAAGATCATCGGGGTCTCTCTCTCCCCTCTATCGAAGACATCTACACGACACACTCCATCCGCAAAGCCACCAGCATTGTGGCTGACCGGACACATCCATCACACTCACTCTTCACTCTCCTGCAATCTGGAAAAAGGTAACGAAGCATTCGGGCACTCACATCCAGACTATGTAACAGTTTTTACCCACAAGCCATCCGTCTCCTCAACATAAAGAGACTGGACTGATAAACACACATATGCACAATCACACTGATTTACAATTACCTTAATTTGTTCATACCTACCTATCTGAACTGCTCTTTGCAATATTTGCACAATATTTTATTTCACTTTCACAATATTTTTGAAATTGTTTACTTGCTGCTCTCTCCACTACCTCAACCCATACCTTATCACTAAAAAGGTATTTCTTAACTGTAACGTGTTACATTGTTGTGTTGTCATGTAGCGCTTCTTTTGCACATTTGCACGTGAACTTTGTTGTCTGCTGTCTTTGTTGTCCCTTTTTTGTATATAAATTGATAGTTTTTTAGGTTAACTTAAAAAATGTAAAAATCTGTGTAGTTAAATTTATGTTGTGTTGTTAATTTATGTCGTTGCCTGTATGTAGCACCTTGGTCCTGGAGGAACGTTGTTTTGTTTCACTGTGTACTGAACTGTATATGGTTGAAATGACAATAAAAGCCTACTTGACTTGACTTGACTTGATGTTCACCCATGGGCTGACACTATGATGATTCATTATTTATTATTATGCTTACTTATTCGGAGAGATTCTATTTGATGCAGATTGACCTGTATATCAACTTGATAACTAGCGAATGCTATTAAATGCCGCATATGGCTGGGGCTTGACACCGAGGTGAAAAACGTCTGCCAGTGCTGCCCAGAGTGCCAAAAAACGCAAAGGAAGCCTGGGAGGAGCAGCCTTCCCTGTTCCGTTCAGTGGTGGAATATGTAAAAGATCTTCAGGAAAAAAAATTAAAAGTGTTGCAGATTGTGTAAAAACACATGGAAAAGGCACAAGCGGAGCAGCGAAGAGCATATGACTGGTCGGCACAACCCAGGGAGTTCCGCCAGGGAGATCGCGTACTGCTGCTACTCCCAAGTGCCAGCTGTAAATTCATCCCCCGCTGGCAGAGTCCTTATACAGTCGCTGAGCGCGTCGGGCCTGTGAACTACCGTCTGCAGTAGCCGGGTAAGAGAAAGTGCACTGGCCTGTACCATATAAATATGCTTAAAAGGTGGATTGAACCATTACCACGCATTTCAGTGATGTCCCCCTTGCTCTAGCACGCGAAGCAGTACAGCGCGGAGAGGAGCTAACAGGGGCGCAACATCAAGATCTGAATGAGCTCTTGGACCAGTTCCAAGACGTGTTCTCCACCAACCCGGGGCTCACACATCTGGTGCGCCACGATTTTAAAAACGCCTCCCAGCACCGTCATTAGGCAAAGACCGTACCAAGTCCCGGTGGCAATATCCATTGCCACGAGTGGATGACCTAATCGACCGGCTTGGCAAAGGTTTATTTCCACGCTAGATCTAACCAAGGGATACTGGCAGGTGGCCCTGACACCAGCGGCGAAAGAAAAAACTGCATTCCTGAGACTGTGTAATAAAAGCACCCCTATTTCACCACATGTGTGTCTGTGTGTCTGTGACCCAGTGCCAACTACAACAGGCTTTACACTGATACAGAGCGAGAGAGAGAGAAAACGAATCTTTAACCTCTCTAATGAGACTTTCTTTTGCTTTACACGCACACACAGACAAATGTTATAATAAACAGTACACGCGCACTATACACACACATACAGTACAGACCAAAAGTTTGGACACACCTTCTCATTCAAAGAGTTTGAATTTGTATTATGGCAAGAAAAAAGCAGCTAAGTGAAGAAAAAAACGAGTGGCCATCGTTACTTTAAGAAATGAAGGTCAGTCAGTCCAAAAAATTGGGAAAACTTTGAAAGTGTCCCCAAGTGCAGTCACAAAAACCATCAAGCGCTACAAAGAAACTGGCTCACATGCGGACCGCCGCAGGAAAGGAAGACCAAGAGTCACCTCTGCTGCGGAGGATAAGTTCATCCGAGTCACAAGCCTCAGAAATCGCAGGTTAACAGCAGCTCAGATCAGAGACCAGGTCAATGCCACACAGAGTTCTAGCAGCAGACACATCTCTAGAACAACTGTTAAGAGGAGACTGTGTGAATCAGGCCTTCATGGTAGAATATCTGCTAGGAAACCACTGCTAAGGACAGGCAACAAGCAGAAGAGACTTGTTCGGGCTAAAGAACACAATAAAGAACACAATAAAGAAAACTCTTTGAATGAGAAGGTGTCTCCAAACTTTTGGTCTGTACTGTACAAACACAAAATAAAATATTTTATTTTGGTCATTTTATTTTGGTCACGGTGTTATAGTAAACAGTACACGTGTGCACTGATATTGATTATATCAGTGAGAGACCGAGCAGTGGAGATGATTACCCACGATTCCGCAGCACAAGAGAGAGAAAAACCATTGGCTCAGTTGTGATCATGTGACACTAGGCGTCAAAACAAAGAGTGCATGCGTGATACATGATACTCAGTAAACCAAGACTTGTTTGTTTTTCAAGTCAAAATATATTAAAAGTCATTGCTCGTCTTGCAGAACACTTGCAAACCGTGTTACTCGCAAACCGAGGTTCTGCTGTATTACAATATACAGGTACCGTATTAGTTTAAACCTGGTGTATTGATTATAGCTGTTATACAGAGACTAAAAACATGCCGAGAGCTATGGAGCATTATACCAGAAGCACGCCCCCTCTGTGACTCACACGTGGGAAATACGAGGTACAACATGGCAATGCGCGCTGATGAAACCAAAGAGCTCGTTTCCAACAGAGGTGCGGTTTCTCCAGTAGTATGGAAATTGTTCGGGTTCGCAACTTTACACATTGAACAAGCCAAAGCCCAGTGCAAAATTTGTCTGAAGTTTGTGGTAACTAAAGGAAGCTAATTTACTTGAGCACGACTAATTTCCTCTCGCACCTCAAACAGAAACACACTGTTGAATCGGCGTCGTGTTTGGCGCTGCGAGCTAAACAAGACAAGCGGCAGCGTGAAAACACCGGCTAAAAGCCAGGAGAAAACAGTGAGCACATTTCCACACTGTATCCCATATTATAAAAGGGGCCTCGATGGAGAGATATTACTGATGTTGTGTTGTCTTATATCGTTAAAAATCATTATGCCCATATACACAGGTTAAAAAAATGCTGCCAGGCTCCTGTTTGATTTTATTCAGCATGTAAGTTGCATGTGGTTTGCAAAATTGTTTAAGTGATTTAATATATATACTTTTAATCCAAATAAGCAAGTAATGTTTGGTTATATCGTTTTGCTTAAGTAAATAAAAATAAAAAAAACTATTCTGTCTGTTTTTTTTTTTATTATTATTTTTATTTATTTTAAGCAAAAAAATCTTTTTAAAATTGAAAATCGAATTTGGTCTAAAAAAAAATCGAGATTCAATTTATAGGGCATATCACCCAGCTCTACCATATGGCCTTCATGGTTGAGCTCTAACATTTGTTGTCTCTGTAGGGACTATAATCGGGCTCCCCTTCTGGAGAAGAACTCCACTGACCAAAGAAAGCTCAGCTTTGAAATTCTGGTAGGGCGTTGGCACTGTCTTGTCTTCAGGTAAGTTTATTTTTTTGGGGGGGGGGCGGGTTACAGCGCTATCCGCTCCCTCCGTTGCGCAAACTCAAAGACGCCCCTGACTGGCTGTAGAGCCGTGATTAATGTGGGAGCACTATGTACTTCTCATCCCTCCCCTCTGAGAGAGCTCGGCCAATCAGCTCTCTCTAGACCTCCGGCTGCGAGAGGTTACAGCACCACCCGGGATTCGAACTAGCGATTTCCGGATGATAGGGCGAGTGCTTTTACCACTGCGCCACTCGGAGGCGTCTTCAGGTAAGTTGACCTTACAAATAACTTCCTGCAATACATTTTCACATGCTGTTGCATCAGCCCACTTTTGTCTCGACACAGGTATCTGGCTTACAACACAATCCACATGAATTTGGATATCATTTTCCATGTTGCCTTTACTAGTGTGAATTAGGCTTGCTCTACTAATGTAAGTGCATCGGCCATTACCAGTAATTTACCTGATGTAAACTCAAAAGTCAAATGGTACTTCTGCAAGCGCAACAGAAACTGCTGTATGCATTGAGGTACATCTCCCAAAGCCTTTGTTGCAATCATAATCAGAGGTTTATGATCGGTCTCAACAATCACCATACAACAATCACATATTCATGAAATTTCTCGCAGCTAAAAACTATGCCTAATGTCTCTTTTTCAATCTGCGTGTAATTTCTCTCTGTTGTTGACATTGTATGTGATGGAAACCACTCAGTTCCTCAGTTCCTTGTTTTTGGAGTAACATCGATCCCAGTCCATCTTTAGATGCATCAGTTGATACTTTGACAGATTTTTCTGGGTCATAAATTTTAAGCACTGGCTCCTTTACGAACCTTTCCTTGAGCTTTTTCCACTCTTGTATGATGGTGCTCCCATTGCCATTGACTCTTTTTCTCAGCAGAGTACGCATCGCTGTTGTGTTAGTGGAAAGTTATGTATCAATCTACTCATGCTGTTAACTATTGTAGCCCCAATGCTCTTTGTAGCTCTGGTTTATCCTTTGGTGCAGGCAAGTGTTTTTCTGAGTATGGCTGTACTCCTGCCTCAGACAGCTTATCTCCGAGGTTAATGATCTCTGTCACATTTCACATTTCTGTCTATTTTATTTAAGTCCTGTCTTTTGTGCTTCTTTTAACACGTCACAGAGTGTTTGCCATGTTCAGCTTGCATTCTGCTCCAGAATATTATGTCATCCAGGAATAGTCCACCATCTTCCATGCCATCAAACAGCTGTTGCCCTGTTCTTTGAAATAGTTCTGGTGCCAAACAGATACCAAAAGGAAACAGTGTCGCTCATACGGTGTACTGAAGGTGAATAACTTAACACTCTTTTCATCCAGGCCTATTTGGTAGAACCCTGATGATGCATCCAGTTTGGAGAAACATCGTGCTTCTGCCATGGTGCTTGTTGTGTCAGTTTTTGTTGGCAACTTGTAGTGCTCTCTTTTGATCCATTTGTTTTAATTTCGTCTATGCAAAGTGTTAGATCTCCATTTTTCTTTGCCACTATCCCAGAGAATGCACCGACTCTGTTGGTTCCTCTATTTTTCTTATTATTCCTTTCTTGATCAAAGATTCCAATTCAGATCTCAATGTTCCTTTGAAGACTATTGGTACCTTTGTGGCTGGATTAATAACTGTTTGTGGATTTTTCACAAAACAACTGTATCTTGTGTTTGCCTGGTAGGCAACCCACACCTTCAAACACATCTTGGTACTGCTTAACTACCTTGTCCACATTAGTTAACATTACCTTCTGTTTGATGTACAGTATGTGTCACACTGTGTCACAGCCCAGTATAGGCTGCCTGTTACCCTCTACAAGTCCACACATTACATTTACAGACTATCCTGTGTGGTCTACATACCCCTTTTGTGGAAATCAGCTCATCATTGTAAGTTTGTATGTTTACTTTTTTTGTCATGGACTTTTGGCTTTCCATTTAGTTTGTTAGAATCTCTATCTCTTTTTTTAAGATTTACCTCTGCCCTTTGTCCAGTTTAAAGGGAATGGTGACTGAACTGGTCTCTAAATGATCTATTCACTCATCCCCTGTGCTCTCTTGCTCCACCACGGCATCCACGAAGAACTGTTAGTCGTCATCATTGCTGTCGCTGGTATGTTTGACACTTTCTATAACCCACACTTTTTTCATTGAGAAGCAACATCTTGTAAAATTATTTTTGCCACCACATTTGCGACAGTTCATACCATACGCCAGACATTTCTGTCGTTTATAGCAAGTACCACATCTATTAAAGTCTTTGTTATCTTTTGTAGAGTTGAGAAAACTGTTGGTGTGTGTGTGTGTGTGTGTGTGTGTGTGTGTGTGTGTGCGCGTGCGTGTGTTCAAGTACCGTAGCTTTATGTATCGTAGATTAGTTCAAATAAATTCTTGTTTCTTTATAAAGAACTGTTGTCTTGGTCATGTATTTAAAAGTTTAAACATTTGCCCAGATCTTACGTTACCTTGCTCATAATTAGGTAAATACCAGATTTTGTATTATCATCGTCGACCGCGGGATAAACGGAGTTGGTAAGATACACTAAAACATACTAAACGCTGGACGGGTAGTTGATAAAGTGCACGCTATAAATTTTAATTAGGTTTAACAAAGTTAACTCGAATCCTTAAAGATTCGATTCACCTCTGAACCAGAGCTGAAAACCCGACATAAATGGTGGATAATGCGTCCCCAATTTAAAGTACTACACTTTACAGTTTGGGTTTTCCATGTTTTTTCTTTCACACTTCCTTTTGAGTTTTCCTGTACAACATCCATTGCTGCTGCAGGTTCATTTCTGCATCAAAGGATTTAAGTTGCACGTTCACTCACTCAATCAATTCCGTCTCCGCAAGTAAATGTCTTCTCACTTTCTTATCCGGGAGAGCAGTGACCATTTGATCTCTGATCACTGAATCAGTCAGGCTGTCAAAGTTTGTCAAAAGCTGTCAAAGGCTGTCAAAGCACAACTGGCTTTTCAGACATAAATATGTTACATATTGTTCAGTAGTCTCTCAATCTTTCTGCATCTGGTTACTAAAAACATAACATTCATATGCTTAATTTTTGTTTGGCATGCAATAGTCCTCAAACTTTGTCATAACATCATACTTATGTCTCTTCCTCAGAGAAATGGAATGTGTTGAAGACTCTCGCAGATCGGTCTGCCACCGTGAGAAACATTGCAATCATCCAGCAGTCATTATGCCTCTCCAGTCCCTTCACCAACAGGTACAGCTCGAAACTTTGCATGAAGGATTTCCAATTAGCATGGATATTTCCACTCAAATTCAGCTTGTTTGGCTGCCAGATGCTGTTTACACTCCTTTTGTAAACTTTTAACTATTTCTCCTAGTACCATGTTTCAATTTATCCTGTTTGGATCACAGACACAGTTTATGCAATTCACCATGCTCCTTTATTCTGCACTGCCTGGCTTGTTCTCCAAAACCCATCAGTGCCCTCTGGTATATCAGTACAACTGCAAATTGTCACGTTTGCGGGTTCGAGGCATAAATGCAGAGCCAGATGTTCCACAGATTGGATTTTATTTTGATAAACGAAAAAGCAGGGAAAACTACAAACAAAACACTTTTCTGTAAAATAAACCAAAACACGATGAAACGGACATAAACTTTCACTTTAATGTAACAAATGCAAGACCCTAACTTGAACTCAAATACACCTTTTATAATGGAATTAACGATCAACTCGGTTCAGGTGAGCGCCCATGTCACCTGACCAAGTTGCGAACTGGGAAATGAAGTATTGCAACTGAAACTTAAAAGAACTACACAAAAATGTCTTAGGGTGCTTTGGCACCCTCTAGGGGTTATCCTTGACACAAATACAAAACATTGTTGGCCTTGTCCAGAACACCATGCTATTCAAAAGAACTGCTTTTGGTGCTAGAGATCATTGATTCTTCTTACAGCAAGTAAAAAAGTTTTTTTTTTATTTTTTTTATTATATATACATATTATGGCATGCCGTTTAGGAAAATATTCATGAGAGAACTTAATGAAAACTCTGAATATATTGAATGAAACGTGAGAATATTGAATGGATTCCGAATATATTGATTGAAAAATATATATATTGAATGCATTCTGAATATATGGATTGAAACTCTATATATATTGAATGAAGATTCTGAATATATTGAATGAACTGTGAGAATATTGAATGGATTCCGAATATATTGATTGAAGAATATATATATTGAATGAATTCTGAATATATGGATTGAAAACTAAGTATATATTGAATGAAACATGACGTCATCGAAACACAGCGCCATCTTTAGAAAGGATGAGTGAGTCGGCGAGAAACTTGGTTGCTGCAATTGTGAGAAATGAAGAGATGATCATCACATTGATGAGTGCGTGTACGGCCCAAAGTGGTGGCACAAGCAGCACTCAGTATCAGACGACGGATGAAGAAATGTATTCGCTATTTCACCGCGGAAGACCGGTGTTATGCGCTAAAATGCTCCCCACACATATATATATGTGTGTGTGTGTGTGTGTGTATATGTGTATATAAAGTATATATATGTGTGTGTGTGTGTGTGTGTCCATATGTATGTTTTTTTTGTTTTTTTTTTTTACAAAGAAGTTGTGAATGTCTATTAGGCAGCACAGTGGCATTGTTATTAGTTTTATTAGTATCCCGGTTTGTCTCTTATTTAAAAAAAGAATTGCTTTACAAGTATTTATATTTTTTATGTTTTTATATATTTTATATGTTTTGAATGATCTGTTTGTATTGTGGAGTTAAGAGTCTAAGGTACAAGTAACATTTTGTAACCATTAGCCTGTAAACCACAATGATAAGCGAAATCTTTAAAACGTTTACATTTAAAGTTATATGTACTGCATGTGTACATATACAGTATGTGATATCACATACACATACAGTATTATACTATGGGATAATACAATTAAACAGAACTGTTTCGTTTTAAATTCAGCATCATTTTAGGAAGTTGGATTTTAATTGTGTTTCCCATCCCAGGGGATTGTGATGTCAGTTCCTTTCAGTTCTTCAAAGATGACAGCATTGAACTTCGACTCCAGCTCAGGGGTGAAATAATTCTTCCAGTCTCCAACAATTCCTTAAAAACAACAGAAATCTTGAATTATTATAGCATTCCGTTACCTAGATACCCCCTTTTAAGGATGTAAATAAAGCATTAATTCAGTAAAATCGTGAAAGTCAATTACTGAATAGTAAAAAGGTGATATTCAAAAGGTTTATCCCTACCTTTTCTGAGAAAAGGAAACTTAGTGTGGTCCATTATTTCCTGTGGCACCAGTGAGTAGTTGGACATGTTGTTTTGCTTCATAGTTTTGAACTCACAGTGTTCACTCACATGTTTCAGAGTCTCTTTGTTCAGGCTCTTACCAAGAAATGATAAAATGCGTTCGGTAACTCCCGACAGATCCTGCCAGTTAATGTCAAAGAAAAATCAAGGAGTCAAAGTTAGAGTAACAGATTTTCATACAGCTGTATCAGATGAGTGTGCAATTAATAAAACACAGTTGTTATACAAAACCAACAGCAATGTGCCTGTAAGGGACTACCACCAGAGGTCACTGTGCGCACATGTTTGTTTTGTAGTTTTTTGTTTTTTTGTTAGGCGACTCAGTTTCCCAGAAGCCACCTCGGTCAGGTGATGCTGGAGCTCACCTGAACTGAGGCGGCTCATTAGTATTGTTATAAGTAGCTGGATGTTCTGAGAAACTGTGTCGAGCATTAATCCTGTCAGTGGGCATGTCTTTTGGTTTGATTCTGTATTGGTTTGGTTATGTTTTATTTTACTTATGTTACTTTACTTGGGCTCTGTTTTGTTCTGTGGATTGAGTATTGTGTAAGTGTGTTTTTAGGTTTATTTTGTGGATTTGTATGTGTACTGTGCAGTGTGTTTTCTGTGTGTTTCTAAGGCCTCCAGTATGTTTCCCCCCTAGTTTCCTGTGTGCTCCCCTAGTTTCCTGTATGTTTCCATAGCTTCCCAGTGTGCTCCCCTAGTCCCTAGGATGGGCCCCTGGCCTTTAGTGTGTGGGAGTGTTCCCAAGCAGTCCCTAGTCTTCCAGTCCCGTGTAGTCCCTAGTCTTGTAGTCTCTAGCCTTCCAGTGCTAAGCCTCCTGAGATGCTTATTGGTCTGAAATGTTGATAATCATGTGGACTGCTAAAAGAGACTGTGCATGTGTGTGTTCTGTTCAGAGTCCATGTATGTTTTGTTCGTTCCTTTTTTGTTAATTAAAGACTTAAATTTAAAAACAACCCCTCTGCACTTATGCTTGCTTTCTCTGCCCACGGCATTAACACCTGCCCGAACTGCCTGACATACCGGTTCGTGACGGTGCCCTAGTGAATAAAAATACACTTTGATTTATTACAAATATATTAACATTATCTATAGTGTATTCCGTGCTTTGCATGAGAAATTTTGGTAATGGCAAAAAAATCTGTTGTGCCCATAACCATTTCAAATTTATGTTGCAATATCTTAACAATTTTGCCTTTTAGAGAAATACACTTATGTCATGTCTCCTGAATGACGATTAATATAATTTAAAGATTTAAATTTTTAAAAAAAAGTTATGGACACTACATAAAAGGGCATGGAATTGTATTAAGCAAATGTGTTTGCATATTTACATAAAATAAAACGTAGATCAGGAGATAATCATTAAATATTATAAAAAATGGTGATTTATTGAATTGATCTAAAAAATTGTTTGCTTTAGCACCAATACCATGTTTTGGACATATACTAACATAATACATTTAGCAATTTTTGGAATTCAACTAAAAATAATTCTAAGAACACTTCTGGGCTCGCATTCTCAAAGCTTCTTAGAATTCTCTCAGAGAGCTCCTATCTTAGTTTAAAAGGTCCTAGCTGGGAGTATTAGACCAAAACTGATTTAGGAAACTTTTTAGAGCAACTCTGAGTAAGGAAAGTAGAAAAACCTTTATCTTAGTGAGGAGGTGTGGTTGACGCCATTGCTAGGGATGATGCAGCAATTCAAGGACTGTGGTTAATAAAAAAGTAACCTCTGACCTCTGCAAAGGTTTTGAAATGAGCTCTTTGTGAAGACAGAATACATGATAATAGAACAAACAATGAAATCATCATTTTTGTATATGAAGAAATTGTATAATCATGAGTACAGGCTACTTTATGCAAAGTTTCTAGGCTTAATGTCTTAAAAATAATTAAACACCCAAATGTTGAAAATGCTTTTGAAGCAACCAATTTCCACACAGTAGTTACTATATTTACGTTCTCATATTTATTTACCGTACTGATTTTATTACTTGTAATTCATTTTAGATTGATGGGAGCAAAATGTCTCAACTTTTACAATTTACATGATTGCAGGACAGTCTATTCAAGTTGCACTAAGTTGCACTTTTGGATGGTATATAGCCAACGATCCAAGAGAGGTAAGTAAAGTAAGTAAAGTAAGAAGGAAGTAAAACAACAAGAAATCCAAAAATGGACAGAAGAGCAGGGTTTACTTTTAGCTTTACGTCTAGTGTTTACAGAATTTTTCTTCTTTCTGCCATTTTGTCCTCTGCTATAGAAACTCTTAAGCCTCTTAAAAGTCTTCCTCTCTACTCTTAACAAATTTTACATTAGGAGCTGTTTTTAGGGCTAAGATGTTTTGTGAATATTTTTTATATTTACTAAGATTTAATCCTAAATTTAAGGGGAAATTAAATTAAGAAAATGCCATAATTATAAATAAGATTTTTCTTAGAATTTCATCACTAGGAGCAAATTTTGGGCTTAACCCTTTAAAGCCCAATCCATAAAAAAAAAATAGCCAGAAAATTCTAATTGTTTGGAACTGGGATGTTTATTAGCCCCTTTAACAAAATCCAAAAAAAATTTTTTTTACATATCATTTTGTATGAGATTTTTTTTGTATCACTTTTGATACATTTGGCATTTTTGGCAAGTTTTTCGTCACAACAATGACAAATTTCTGATTGTTGTTGCATACAACTTGCATACTTGTCTGGGATACATTTTCAACCTGATTGTCATCTTCATCACTGCCATCTGAAGTATCATGCATGGCCTGAGGAGTCCATTCCTCCGCATCCTCCTCCTCCTCCTCATCTTCCCCTAGCTGCTCTATGTCACTGGGATTGCCATCTATTATAAAGTTTACAACATTATTCAATATATTTTCTTTTTCTCTCTTCTTCTAATCTTTTTGTCATCTAAAAATCACTTAATACAAAAAGTATTTTGTGTTAACACACAAAAAGCATAGCAATTATTTCAATAGGAACTGTTATTGTAAAAATGTCAAAATCTATTAAGATGGAATTTCAGTTAATAATTAGATGAATTAAATCACCAAAATAGTGTATGTTTGTATTGTGATAGACAAGATGTAGATTATATTAAAAAACTGTGACATGAACTTTTAAGGATAAAGCACCTTATATAACCACAGTATCAAGTATGATACACACATTTTAACATGATTTAACCGTAATATAAAAAATTTATTATTAAGTAATTATGTTTTTTTTTTTCAGAACAGCAAATTCTTATTTTAAAAAATGTATAATAATATAAATGTTATTCTTACCACTACTTCTTGAAATTTGAAAAGATTTTTCTGCTACACAGGTGTTCATCATTTCATGACATTAGCCATTTTGAAAAGGTAAAAAAATATAACTTTCAATGCCTGCAGTGGCATGATCATCCACAAGGGGGCAGAATACATGTATCAGGTCATATACATTGGGTTTTAAGGAAAGAGTTGATCATGTTGATAAGATAGAGGCCTCAGAACCTGGTGTATCAAATATGATGCAAATGGTTATATAGCATCATATAACCATTTGCATAAATGGTTATATAAGAAGCTTTGTGAATATGGGCCCTGTATTTTAGTACACTTTCCAGAAAATATGTTATTGGATAATATACCTTAAGTGTTTTTTTTTTTAATGCTCAAAATAATAATTGTAACAATGTAGTCACAGTAAGGGCTCAGTAAGTGCCTCATGCCCCAAGTCTCCTGGGATAGGCTTCAGGCTGTACACTGGATTAAGTGGTATAGACGATGAGTGAGTCTTAGTATATTTTCAGTAAAATTTTAATGTACTTAACTGTTCTTATATTTCAATATTCACTCAATCTCGTTTTTTTGCGCACTATAAAATTTGTGCTTTCAAGCTTTTTAGAACTCTTCATTCTCTTAAGTGCTCTCAACAAACCACTTAAGTCGTAAAAGTTACGTTTACTCGAAATGTGACCAAATTCCAGCCAACCAGAGACTAGAGTAGTTAATAACAGCCAAACAGAAACTGAAGGCCATGTTCTGACTGTTTGTTTCTGATTCATTCCATTATCCTCTGTCTCCGTTTTTGAGTTTGGCGGCTAGAAGCTTAATCATTGCATGCCTTTGTTTATAGCATTTTAGTTTCATCAACATATGGTCAATTTCATGTTTTTTTGTTAGGCAATTTGAAATTAAGTACATTGTTTAAACTCTAGAATGTATTGTCTAATGTGTTATTGCTAAGATTCTAGTATAATGCTACGTAGCCCTATTTTCAGAGTCTTTGTGTAACATCTAGAATCTGCTCAACAGGTTTTGAAATAATACAGTACATTCCTATGATAAGGCCTGTCTTTGTTTAGACAACAGATTTTTTGTTTAGACAACTGTTGTTTTTTTTTGTTCGTTTTTTTTTTTTTTTGGAACCAAAAAATTTAAATTTAAATCTATGATGAGGCAAAAAAATTTGCCTCATCATTACTGATGTAATGTGTTTCAAAAACATTTGATAGTATAGAAAATATGTTTGGCATTTGTAAACACATTTGAAATACAGTAGTATAAAAGATTGTGTACAGTATATGATATTTAAAAAATATATATTATTATATTATTTTATAATTTTTATTACACTTTTATGACACTTTAGTATTACTGCTACAGTAAGAATACAGTTAACATTCATTGTATAATACATGTGTATGTATTTGTAACACAGTAAAAATGGATGTAATGTACTTAGGATACATTGAAAATATACTTTCATTTCATTAATCAGGTATGTATGTTAGTACATACACAGCCATATACTTTTTCATATTAGCACATAAGTACACTTAATAAACTTAAAATCATGACTGGTGTTAGACATGAGCAGAAGCAGGAGGAGGGGGGCTACTGTCTAGGACGACTTTCACACACACATTAACGGAATCACTGACTAACATTTTACAGTCTTATGCAAAAGTTTGGGCACCCCTTGATTTTTTTTTTTATTGAAAAGATGTAAACACAGTCTCTCTTGAAATGAAAAAAAAATCGCAACATTGAGGCAATGTTACTTCTTATGCCATAATTTAAACAAAAATACTAAATAAAAACATTATTATGGCACTGTGCAAAAGTTTGGGTACCCTAAGAGTTCCAGAGTCTCTTGTTCTTTTTACAAGGCTTCAAACCCTAATCTGATTAATCTTTAGATCTGATGCATGGCAACAGCTGTCATTAGTAAATGCCATTAGTAGTAGTGTAGTGTACTTTGACTCTTCAAACCTTGTGCACACACTTGCAGACACTCAACAACCATGGGTTCCTCTAAACAGCTATGTAAGACTGAAATTGAAAGTTATTGATGCCCACAATGCAGGAGAAGGCTACAAGAAGATAGCAAAGCATTGTCAGCTTGCAGTTTCCACAGTGAGAAATGTAATTAAGAGACGGCAGTTCAGGGGAACTGTGGAGGTCAAAATGAGATCTGGAGGACCAAGAAAACTCTTGGAGAGAACTGCTCATATGCTGGTCAGAATGTCAAACCAAAACCCCCCATTTGACTGCAAAAAACCTGCAGGAAGATTTAGCAGACTCAGAAGTGGTGGTGCACCGTTCCACGGTGCAGCAATGCTTGCACAGACATGGAAGAGTCAGCAGAAGAAAATCTTACCTGCGTCCCCATCATAAAATCCAACGTCAGAAGTACATCTACAGAAGCCTGAGGCGTTCTGGAAACAAGTGCTGTGGACTGATGAAGTTAAAATAGAACTCTTTGGCCACAATCAGCAAAGGCATGTTTGGAGACAAAAAGGAGCAGCATTTCATGGAAAGAACACCTTGCCAACTATTAAGCATGGGGTTGGATCTATCATGCTTTGGGGTTGTGTTGTAGCCAGTGGCACAGGAAATATTGCACGGGTGGAGGGAAGAATGGATTCCACTAAATACCAGCAAATTCTGGAAACATCACACCATCAGTAAAAAGGCTGAAGCTGAAAAGAGGATGACTTCTACAACAGGACAATGATCCTAAACATACCTCAAAATCCACTATGGAACACCTCAAGAGACACAAGATGAAGGTTTTGGAACGGCCATCATAATCACCTGATTTAAACATCATTGAAAATTTGTGGGTAGATCTTAAAAGAGCTGTGCATGAAAGACGACCAAAGAATATTACAGAACTAGAAGCATTTTGAAAGGAAGAATAGAAGAAAATCCCATGTACAAGAATTGAAAGACTTTTAGCTGGCTATAAAAAGCATTTGCAAGCTGTGATATCTGCCAGAGCAGGTGCTACTAAGTACTGATTATGTAGGGTGCCCAAACTTTTGCACAGGGCCACAATAATGTTTTTATTTTTTATCTTTGTTCAATTTATGACATAAAAAGTAAGTATGCACCAATGTTTGCTGAAAATGTTATGCATTTTTTCCATTTCCAAGAGAGACAGTGTTAACATTTTTTCAAAAAAAAAAAAATGACCAAAAACTGTTAATCAAGGGGTGCCCAAACTTTTGCATAAGACTGTATAATCACATCGTGTTATGATTTTGCAGAATAATTTAGCTTACCTTGCCCATGCTGACTGGTATGCTCAAAATCAAACCTTAAAAAAAAATCTCTGGAAATAAATAAATCTCTAAAAAAATTAATTCCATAGCATCACCTGGATGGAAATATATTACCTTAATCATCTCCTCATACGTGATGTAGAGAATTCGGTCTCCTAAATCTGTGTTTCTCCAGCTCTTGACATGATCAGTCCACTTTCCAAACATCACTAAGCAAACAACATCAGATCATAACAGTGTCCTACAGTGAACACCAAATCTGTGCTAAATGTTCTGTTCATTAAATATCAGTTTGACTCTCTCACCATTGCCTGATAGAAAACTGTCCATAAATTCTTCAAAGGTTCCTGGGTCATGCAGAAAACTGGCCATTTGGTGAAAATGAAAAGAGGAAACCATGACATCTTTTGGGTTTCTGGTAACATAAATGACCTAGAGGTGAAAGTAAAGATATTAGAAATGTAGGAGAAACTAAAACCAACTAAAAGTTTAGTGAAAAAAAAAAATCTTGGAATAACCTGGTTCCACAAGTCTGTACACTTTTTCATAATGGGTCATGTGACTCAGAATGAACCCCATTCAAATTCATGCTGAAATGTAATGATCATACAATTCCAACCAAAAATTGATAGTTTAAACCCAATTAAAAATCACCGGTTTCTATATCAATATTATGGTATAAATTCTTTCCAATAAATATTCAATATTTAATGTCCGTAATGGTGCTTATGTTACCAGAGTTTTGTCCAGGAAAGTTCCCTTCACTGACATTTCCTGCAAATGGAACCAGGAAGTAGGGAGCACCCTGTAAAGTACGATTTGGAATGGAACGCAGCTATAGTTTATAGACAGAGGTGGGTCTCTGTCCATCATCTTCTCCAACCTCTGCTCCCTGGAAAATAAACTGGACTACATCCGACTCCAGCAGACCACACAGCGTGAGTTTAGAGACTGCTGTGTCTTTGTTTTCACAGTGACATGGTGCAAGAACTCTGCTAGTTTTGGTTATCTGGACTTTCTGACCGGAAGGCCATAGTCAGTATGGATCGGGAACTGCACGTCCAGCACCACCACACTGTGTACTGGAGCCCCCAAGGCTGTGTGCTCAGTCCCCTGCTGTTTACACTGCTGACTCACAACTGTGTACACACAGTTCGAAACAGGTCATCAAGTCTTCTGATGACACGACCTTGGTGGGTCTCATTAGCAAGAACGACGAGTCAGTTTGCATGTGCACTTTGTTGTCTCTGTTGTGTACTTTGTATAAAAACATAGATAGTTCCCAGCTAGCCAGCAAATTAGGTCTCTAAGTTAGTTTTTTGTTAATTTATGTTGTTAATTTATGTTGTCATGTCGATCGGTCTTGTCACAGCTAGCCAGCTAATTAGGCTTCTTAGTTAGCTAGTTAGCTTTCCTGTTAATTTATGTTGCAAATTTATGTTGCATGTAACACCTTGGTCCAATTTGTTTCACTGTGTACTAACTGTATACCGTTGAAGTTATAATAAAGCCTACTTCACTTGACTTGACTTGAAAAGTATTCGGTGAAAAAACTCCTCAAGTACGGAGTAACTGTCCAATGTCGTAATGTCCGATTTATTTATTTTTCTCAGTGAAAGCTGTGACCCTGCACTGCTTCTCCCACATTTTTGAGTGAAATCAATTATTTTGACAATAATTGAATAAACTACAAAAGAAGCGATGTTCCTGATTGTGTTCCTGATTGTAATTCCAAATCCCTGGTCATACATGAAACACCATGTGAAGGCCATGATCTACAAATGGGCCCCATAATGACATTACCAACAACAGGATGTCCTTCTTAAAACAGATGAAAGAACAAGAAGAAATCTTATCAATGAAGCAGACCAAGAGATCTACAGCAACTATAAATGAGTATAAATCACTGTCTTATATTATTCACATGTCTTGGCTATGTGGTAGTGTGGCTAGATTAAAAATAATAATAATAATCCTAGCTATACTTATGCATTCTCTTGCTCAATGTTCACCTTAGCCTTGGAAGAGAAGAAGGAGGGAGGCATCAAGTGATAAGGCATATGGGAGACGAAAGCCCGGGGAGGAGTCAGCTTGTCTACGACTTCAGCAGCGCGTAACTCTTCAAGCCAAGGTACTCTGTCCCAGTTTGGGATGGTCAGTACTTGAGTAAAATCCCCTCCATTCAGAAGCAATGGAAGAATTTCTTGCATCCATGTTGTACCTGGAAAACATTGTTTAACTTGAGTACATATCTGAGGTGCAAACAATTTGGATATGAGGAAAATAAACTATTAGGTCCTTAAAACACTAAAAGGTAAAAGATAATGTGCAATGATAATTGCTAACCATTTCTCAGCTGGGTTCAACCCAAATGGTAAAGTGGAAAGTTCATAAATGGGATAAAACTAATTATGTAAATGGAGTGTGCAGTGCATTAGACAATATTCTGCATTGTTACGATGTTTATTTTATGAAATACTTTGACAGATGTGTATGTCTGTCTATTTTTCATAAACCATACTTGTTAGCCAAAAGTTGACTTTGAGACCCAAACACCTTGCAACTCACATGCACATACTGTAACTACATTCAAGCTCAGAAGAAATGTTATTGAGAGCCCCAACATCTTTCCACCCACGTACAGTACATTCACTGTACAATTACACATCCACTACTGACAATCTGAAAATGTCAGTCAAATCACAAGACAAAAAAACTTTGAGTTAGAAGGTGTGTCCAAAATTTTTGACTGGTACTGTATGTATGAAAAAAATCACCCACCCGATTTTGGATACGTCACTACAACCACGTCATCATCCTGCATTTGAAAGGACTCAAAGCAGTTCAGACTGTCTTCTGTGTGTGAAATCTTGGGTAGAAAAAGTCCATGATGAAGCAAATACAATTCGTTGCTGGCCATTCTGCCCGGGAACACTATGCAGCAGTGTTGGGGGGATTAGCCTCTGCTCTTGTGCACTTTGGCTTTTCTGTATTCCTGCCTTCTGGAGAGGCGTTCTGTGGGTCACATGGTTGAATCACAGCGTTAGAAGCCCGTGCAGTCCTGCTTTTCAGATGAGATAAGACTTTCCTGTCTGTTAAATCATGTTGGCGCAGGAAGAATATGCATGCCTGTCAGCTCAGCCATTGTTTGTTACCTTATTATTATACAGTAAGTGCTTAACATGGACCTTTAGTTTCTCTAAAAGATTTCTTTACATTTCATTGTTCTAAACGATGTCTTTTATTGGGTTTTTCTTTTGGTGGGAGACAAGAGATACACTTCCTGGTGTGTGTTTATACTAAAAACAACCACTCCCACAAAGCTCTCTCTCTCTCTCTCTCTCTCTCTCTCTCTCTCTCCCTGCTCACCTAAAGGATTATTAGGAACACCATATTAATACAGTGTTTGACCCTCTTTCGCCTTCAGAACTGCCTTAATTCTACGTGGCATTGATTCAACAAGGTGCTGAAAGCATTCTTTAGAAACGTTGGCCCATATTGATAGGATAGCATCTTGCAGTTGATGGAGATTTGTGGGATGCACATCCAGGGCACGAAGCTCCCGTTCCACCACATCCCAAAGATGCTCTATTGGGTTGAGATCTGGTGACTGTGGGGGCCATTTTAGTACAGTGAACTCATGGTCATGTTCAAGAAACCAATTTGAAATGATTCCAGCTTTGTGACATGGTGCATTATCCTGCTGGAAGTAGCCATCAGAGGATGGGTACATGGTGGTCATAGAGGGATGGACATGGTCAGAAACAATGCTCAGGTAGGCTGTAGCTGTCACAGATGAAGTGTATTTTTTGTTCTGAATATTTTTTGGTCATATTTTGAAATACCTTTGTTTTGTTTGTTATAAATGGTGTATAATATTCAGCTTCGTATTTGTAATCGTTCATTTGATTTATATAATATGGAAATTATGCCACTTACAGGAGAAAACGAGTAGCGCTGCACTGAAAAGTCATGTGGTTTTTATTAGTTGTGTGTACACAGAAAGACATGAGGTTGCAAGTGTGTTGAGAGTGCAAGACAAAGAAAAGTGTTGTTTAAATATATATCTCTTAATGTCTCCTGAATCCTGATTGGAAGGCACACGGTATGTTTGTTTATATTTTGATTAGCATGCTTTGTAATGTATGGTAAAATTTGTATTGAGAAAAGTTTTAAAATACGTTATATGACTAATTGAACTGCGTCATGGCGCATTGACTTCACAATCTGTAATTTTGATTGTAATATTATTTATTTTCATGTTTAGTCAAAATGTCAAAATGAGGCTCAGTAGTGTGCGTGGCCTCCACGTGCCTGTATGACCTCCCTACAACACCTGGGCATGCTACTGATGAGGTATGATGGTCTCCTGAGGGATGTCCTCCCAGACCTGGTCTAAAGCATCTGACAAACTTCTGGACAGTCTGTAGTGCAACGTGTCATTGGTGGATGGAGTGAAGCATGATGTTCCATATGTGCTCAATTGGATTCAGGTCTTGGGAAAGGGCAGGCCAGTCCATAGCATCAGGCAGCAGAACGTTCTCCAGATCCTCTCCAGACTCTGTTACGTCTGTCACATGTGCTCAGTGTGAAAGTGCTTTTATCTGTGAAGAGCACAGGGCGCCAGTGGTGAATTCACCAATCTTGGTGTTCTTTGGCAAATGCCAAACATCCTGCACGGTGTTGGGCTGTATGCACACTCCCACCTGTGGACGTCAGGCCCTCATACCACCCTCATGGAGTCTGTTTCTGACCGTTTGAGCAGACACATGCTCATTTTGCAGTGCTCTGGCAGTGCTCCTCCTGTTCCTCCTTGCATAACGGCAGAGGTAGCGGTCCTGCTGCTGGCGTGTTGCACTCCTACGGACTCCTCCACGTCTCCTGATAGCACCTCCATGCTCCGGACATTACGCTGACAGACACAGCAAACCTTCTTGCCACAGCTTGCATTGATATGCCATACTGGATGACCCGCATCAACTGAGCCACTTGTGTAGGTTGTAGACTCTGTCTCATGCTACCACTAGTGTGAAAGCACCGCCAGAATTCAAAAGTGACCAAAACATCAGAGATAAAGCATAGGAACTGAGAAGTGGTCTATGGTCACCACCTGCAGAACCACTCCTTTACTGGGGGTGTCTTGCTAATTGCCTATAATTTCCCTATTTATATATTCCATTTGCACAACAGCAGGTGAAATTGATTGTCAATCAGTGTTGCTTCCTAAGTGGGCACTTTGATTTCACAGAAATCTTTCACACAAATTTCAACGGGATCGGTTATGATTCTCCCTGGGTGCTAAGTGTTTCCAGACTTATTTTTTTATTGTCTGATTTCCCAGTGTTGTATTATTATTTTGGTTACTAATTTGCTAGATGTTTCAGTCTTGTTCTAACATTTCAATGAATAGTTACCTTATCTTAATCACCTCAGTTGTTTGTCAGTTGTTTATTGTCGCTTTGTCTGAGTTTGTGCCATCACATGATGCTGGGCTATCTCCTTTCTTTTTAGTATTAAAAACACACAAAAAACTCTGCATGACGCTCCTCATGCAAATAACAAGTGGGGCATTCTTTTCTGATTGCTCCGCAGTTAAAAATAGACTGATGTAAAATATTTCCAGCCTAAATGGAAAGCTCTGATAAGGCAAAGCGACCAACATATTTTTTTATATATAACTGGAGTGCGTATAATTTTTCAGGCACATTATTTCACTTATTATTATAAGTGGAGTGAAAAATTATATGCAAAATTAATATCATAAACTATTCGTTAGATAACGAATTACACTAATGAGACTGTTCCGCTTTTTCATGCGTGTGTTTTCTTGAATTTGTAATTGTTTTGCCAGGTAAAAAAAAAAAAAAAAGGTATGAGAAGTATGTTAAACCCTAGCACGCCAAAGCATATTTTAGTGTACTTGCTCCAGCTTAATGACTAGTATACTTAAAGTCTGTTATTTTGGAACAACTAATTTTGTACTAAGTGCATTTAAGTTGTAATTAAATTGTACAAAAGCACAATTTTAAGTGTATTAAGTGAGTAAATTAATGCGAATTAGTGCTATGAAAAAAAATGAAAAAAATTACCGCTTTTAAATATATATATATGTGTGTGTGTTAACCAATGAAAGTCAGACATTGCTTTTCAACCATGCTTCAACAGAATTATTTTAAAAAATAAACTCATGGAACAGGCCTGGACAAAAATGATGGTACCCCTAGAAAATACTGAAAATAATGTGACCAAAGGGACATGTTAATTCAAGGTGTGTCCACTAATTAGCATCACAGGTGTCTACAATCTTGTAATCAGTCAGTGGGCCTATATATAGGGCTCCAGGTAGTCACTGTGTTGTTTGGTGACATGGTATGTACCACACTCAACATGGACCAGAGGAAGCGAAGGAAAGAGTTGTCTCAGGAGATTCGAAAGAAAATTATAGACAAGCATGTTAAAGGTAAAGGCTATAAGACCATTTCCAAGCAGCTAGATGTTCCTGTGACTACAGTTGCACATATTATTCAGAAATTTAAGATCTATGGGACTGTAGCCAACCTCCCTGGACGTGGCCAAGGGAGGAAAATTCATGACAAATCAAAGAGACGGATAATCCCAATGGTAACAAAAGAGCCCAGAAAGACTTCTAAACAGATCCAAGGTGAACTTCATGCTCAAGGAGCATCAGTGTCAGATCGCACCATCCGTCGTTGTTTGAGCCAAAGTGGACTACATGGGAGACGACCAAAGAGGACACCATTGTTGAAAACAAATCATAAAAAAGCCAGACTGGAATATGACAAACTACATGTTGACAAGCCACAAAGCTTCTGGGAGAATGTCCTAATGACAGATGAGACAAAAACTTTTTGCCAAGGCACATCAGCTCTATGTTCACAGACGGAAAAATGAAGCATATCAAGAAAAGAACACTGTCTAAGAGGAAAACATTGGACTATTCTAAAGTGGCCTTCTATGAGCCCTGACCTCAATCCTATTGAGCATCTTTGGAAGGAGCTGAAACATGCTGTCTGGAAAAGGCACCCTTCAAACCGGAAACAACTGGAGCAGCTTGCTCATGAGGAGTGGGCCAAAATACCTGCAGAGAGGTGCAGGAGTCTCATAGACAGTTACAGGAATCGTTTGATTGCAGTGATCGCCTCAAAAGGTTGTGCAACAAACTATTAAGTTAGGGGTACCATCATTTTTGTCCAGGCCTGTTCCATGAGTTCATTTTTTTTTAATAATTCCGTTGAAGCATGGTTGAAAAGCAATGTCTGACTTTCATTGGTTAACATTCGTAGAATTCTTATTTATTATAACTTTTGTCAGATTAAAGTTATTTCTGTGACCATTGTGAGTTTTTCATTCATTGACCGAAGGGTACCAACAATTTTGTCCACGTGTGTAAGTACACTTAATAAACTTAAAATCATGACTGGTGTTAGACATGAGTAGAAGCAGGAGGGGGGCATTGTTTCAATACATGTCGCCTTTCCCCAGTGAAAAAACTACACTTTAATATATTACAAAAATATTGAAATCTTTGATAGTACATTGCAAATATACTAACAAAAAGTTGTACCATCAGTTAATATATAAGAAGTATACTGCTGTGAACTTTTCTTCCTTTGTTGAATCAGAGACCAGGAGACGTTGGGATATCTTTCCAGCAGTTTGTTACTCTTTATTGAGAACTCGCCGCGCGTCGCTGCTGTCATCCAAATCTAAAAATTATGACTCCGTTCTGGAGAGTTTATACTTTACAAGGGGGAGGGATACAAAGAGGTGAAGACAATCTAAACAAAGCATAGTGTAGTGCAGGAATCAGCCTGGTACCGGAAATTCCCCAGCCCTGAACTCATCAGGATAACACTGCCTTTCAAATGCATAGGTGCTAATCTAATCAGCCTGACAGTATCGCCCGGACCTTCACATTATCATAGAGACAAAGGCACAGCCTGGCCTTACATGTACTTCAGGAAGTACATGAAGACAAAAGTTTAATGTCTCAGACACCTGGGTTACCAGACTTGATGTCCTTAGAATGTCATAATCTTTACCTCAAAATGTAAAACCCAATGTACATAAGTTTTCAGTTTATATACTATTCTGTTGGAACCTAGATTTAACATTTTATAAATTTGTAATCCTACAATACTAACATCATGCTTTTACCAAATTTTGGAACCAGAGACTAGAATCGCCACAACACCAGCCAATCAGAAACTGGAAGCGGGCAGATTCGGACTGTCTGTTTTCTGATTGGCTCCCCAGTTCTTCTGTTCCAAGGTTGGAATTCACGGCTGGAGGCTGCATAATTGCGTGCGTAAAGTCGTATCGTTATTATTTTATTTTCATCGGCATAAGGTAAATTTCATGTTTGTTGTTAGATATTCTAATACTAATGTCTGTATTTGTTCAGACAACAGTTTAAATTTTAGTTTGTCTGTTTGTAAGACAACCTGCCATTTTGTTGCACAAATAAACTATAGTTATGTTTTTTTTTTTTGGTAACCTTGTGCAAATTAAATCTGTTGTACTCATGAATGAAATCTGCCTCTATATTACTGATGTAATGTGTTTCAAAAACATGTTAAAGTGTATAAAATGCATTCAGCATGTGTAAATTATCCTTTAGTGTACTGGTAACACATTTGCAGTACAGTATTTGTATTAATTTGACCTCAGATGAGAGAAATCCTCCCCTAGCTTACTTATTTTTTATTGCCATTTACCTAAAATATTTTATATATAATATGCAACGTTTAGAAAGATTATCTCTTAAGGATACATGACAAATACTCATTTACTATTTAAATGTTTTCACTTTTATTAGAGTCACTTTACTTCGTCAGTTTGGTACATTTGATTTCAGTTCTGTTCCTCATCCAACAAGAATTTAACATCAGTCCCCTTCATTTCTTCACTAATTACAGCATTAAATCTGGCCTGCAACTCAGGGCTGAAGTGATTCTTCCAGTCTCCAACAATCCCTAAATAAAGCATAAAACAACAATGAGACGCTTGCAGAACACACTGAAGGTTTTACTCTAAAGTGCTTTTAGAACATACACTGTCTTGCCAAAAAGTTCAGAAGGGTGAAATAATTTGGCTGCATCAAGCAAGGAACACGGAACCTGTGTTAAGAATTCTTCAACATATATTATCAAAACCTGCAAGGATAGTACTGAATCATGAACTTTGTGGAACCAATGTGGTTGCAAAAAGATCATGAATGGAGATAATGTGGTGAAGTTACATGAAGAAAGTTGAGCATTTCCACGTGCACCACAATGTGATGAGAACTCTAATGATTGGGACTAAACAGCTGTGTGACCATAGGAAAACCACTTGTCAGAAAAGAAGGGTGCAATTTAATAGGGAGCAAAAAGATTGGGCTTTGGAGCAACTGAAAAAGGTCATGCAATGTACAAAAAGTCTCTGGTGGCAGAGTAATGATGTGGGGTTGCTTCAGTTGGTCACGTCTAGACTCAGCAACCTTGTGTGGCAATAAAATGAAGGCAGCTGATGACCTGAATGTACTGAATGACCCGATTATCATATCAAGTGGTGAGGAATCATCATTTTCATTGAGGAACTGACCACCATATTGTGCGCTCTAATCAGAGCTGAAGGTGATTCTTTTTTTTTTTTTTGATTTTTCCCCGATTTTCTCCCTAATTTAGTCGTGTCCAATTCCTCCCCGTCACTAGGGGGCTCCCACATTAAGGCTACTACTACCACTCAGCCGGGAGGGCCGAAGACTATCACGTGTTTCCTCCGAACCACGTGACGCCAGCCGACCGCATCTTTTCGGACTGCTCGCTCGCGCACCGTTGGGGGCGGCGTAACACACTTGGAGGACAGCGCTATTCGCTCCCTCCGCTGCGCGAGCTCACAGACGCCCCTGACTGGCTGTAGAACCGTGATTAATGTCGGAGCACTATGTACCTCTCATCCCTCCCCTCTGAGAGAGCTCGGCCAATCAGCTCTCTCTAGACCTCCGGCTGCGAGAGGTTACAGCACCACCCGAACTAGCGATCTCCGGATGATAGGGCGAGCGCTTTACCCACTGCGCCACTCGGAGGCCCGAAGGTGATTCTATGATATCTTACAGTGTGCGACCGTTTTCTTTTTGGCCAGGGCAGTGTATCTTCTCAATCCTATCAGAATATGGTTTCTCCTGCCTACCTTTTCTCAGGAACGGGACCTTGCTTTGATCCAAAGAGTCCTGTGGCACTAGTGTGTAATTAGACATTTTGTTTTGCTGCATGCTTTTGAATGTACACTGTTCAATCACACGTTTCAGAGCGTCTTCACTTAACTGCCGACCGAGAAAGTGTAAAAGACGTTCGATAACTCCACAAACATCCTGCGAAAAAGATTTACCCATTACTACATAAAGACAGAACTGAACAAGTGAAACATTTCCATATCTTATAGCAGACTGACACGAATTGTCATGAAGAAAACCTCCTAATATGTATGGAATACCTGAAACATCTCTTCATACGTGACGTAGAGAATTCGGTCTCCTAAATCAGCTTTTCTCCAGCCCTTCACGTGATCGGTCCACTTTCCAAATATCACTAAACAAATGACATGTCATGTCAGCATTTGATTACGTAGACGACATTTGTTGAAAGCAGATACACATCTCTTACTGTACCATTCCCTGTTAGGAAATTATCAGTAAATTCTTCAAAGGTTCCAGGGTCAGGCAGAAAACTGCCCATTTGGTTGAAATAATAATTGGAAACCGCAACATCCTTTGGGTTTCTTCTAAGATAAATGACCTAAAAGACCAAGATACGCAATAAGAACGTTAGAAATGTAGGGCGGCTGTTTTGCACATCAATTTAATGTTTGGTCGTTACTGTTGGAGCCAGTGCACATGATAAAAGGGAAATATGCAACGCATAGTGCAAATGCAAAACCAGTATTATGACTTCTTGGAGCATTCACACTTTACCTTAGCCTTCGAAGAGAATAAGGAGGAAGGCATCAGATTATAAGGCATGTGAGAGGTGAAGGCACGTGGAGCACTCAGCCTGTCTATGACTTCAGCAATATATACCTCCTCCAGCCATGGGACCCTGAGCCAGTTTGGGATGGTAAGGACTGGAGTAGGATCTCCTCCGTTCAGAAGTGAGGGAAGAATTTCTTGCATCCAAGTTGTACCTAAAATAAAGAATGTACATACAATCTGATCAGCGGTCAGAGACGCTTGTCCTGAAGCAAAAATGGTTACAATTAAGAAATTGATGTCTTTATGATCCTTGTTGCTCTATTACAGGAAAGGATTGCATTAGTAAAGGTAAAAAGTAATACCTATCTAACGGAAAAGCATTTACCGTTGTTTACTCAATTCAATGTATTTTCTAACTTAGCCTGTGTTAAGGGGTAACCTAATGCCGTGTAAAATGATGGTGTTCATTCACAGGGTATTGAGGAGCCTGATTCAACTACTCCTGGTGTTATTTGATCTGCATTACCACGCCCAGCTGCAGAATTACATCTTAATGAAATTCTTTCTAGAATAGAAGAGATTATGAATATTTTTAAAAAATCATAATTGTATTCATATTTTCATTTGCTGATATTGTTTGCTTATAGAGTGTAAGTACAAATGATCCTGCTTTTATGTCCATGTTCAGGTTTGTTAACAGATTTTAAAGACAGGAGTCTACCTCATGTGGATACAATCCTGCATTGCAGCGAATATATTTAAGTATTTATTTATTTTATTTGTAGTCATTTTTTAACTCTGTACAGTGAACAAGTGCAATGCCATTTGTCTCTAATATTTTCATAAATATCTTTAGCTGATATTATAGCAGCTGCTTTACAATGTGCATTTCTTGATGTGTCATATGTTGTTAAAATAAAAGTCAGAGATTTGGAATAATCAGCACTGTGTTTTTGTAGTTATTTTCACCTTTTTCGTGTGTTTTGGATTTTAACACAATAAAAGTGTTTTTATTAAAAATTAACTCTCGTTAGACGTTTCATTTTACTTTATATGGTGGTGAGATTTTGACCCCATGCTGCAAAGTGTTCAACTCAAACTCTACTCTAGAGTGTATTCGATGGTCACACCTGTACTCTCAAATGTAGTTGGAATAAACTCACAGAGAGTTCATTTCAAAGGCCAGAATTTGGTGAGTGTCAGAAGAGCAGGACAGTATAGAGTTCAGGTATGTTTAATTATTAACATACATATTTATTATACATATTTGTTTCTTTTTTATTTTTATAGGAAATCTAAATAGAGATGTTCCGTGTTGTGTGATGGAAAGGCCGAGTACAATTGACCACCAATATTCTAGTTTTCTTCTCATATTTTGCAGAGTATTATCAGATATTATAATGTGGAAGGGTTCTTCAAATTAAATATAAATTCTATTTAGATTTTTAGTTACATTTTCTGCTGAAGTGGTGTTACTGTAACAGACAGCTACAAGCTAAACCACTATTATACAGACTGCTCACAGACCTTTAGATACACCTTTGTATAATATTATATATAATATATTATACTCAATACGTATTATTTCTTATAAGACACTGACAGTTTTACTGTTGCATGTGTTAAGTTACTTGTTGGTCATCAGTGACAGAAAAATGTGCATTGGAAATGACAATGTGACGATCAATATAAATAAAAGACGGGTTTCTGTCTGTACACTGGTCAGAACTCGCTCTTTCAATGATCTCTTTATGTTTCATACATTGGACACAACAACAGGTGGTGTATTTGGCTGACGACCAAAGACGTACAAATTAGCGCTAGCAAGGTAAAAGGTGAGATACTTTAGCTTTAACCTTTTAATTATTTATAAAAACTCTTTTCCCATCAACGATGAGTACTACAGTATGCTAGTAAATTAATTAATTACTAAATAAATAAATAAATCCCTACATACATACGTACAATGTATTAAAGTTTTTATTAATGTTTTATATAGAAATATAAATAGGCTCCCTTTTATTTAAATAGGTTACTGTCCTTGTTAAAGCTGTTAAAGGTGCTTGTAACCTTCAAAGTTTTTACGATCAGTTTTTCCCCTTTGATTAGCTTTTTTGTTATTTATCTTACTTGCAATTTAAGGCACTTGGCCAATATTTAGGTTTGTGAATATATTGTGATGAGTCGTTCATGAACGATTCATTCTTTTCGAATGAGTCTTTAAAGTGACTCCGAAAAACGAGTTGTCTCGGAGAGCGATTCGTTCATTTTCTACGCAAATCATTGGAAAAAACCTCCGTAGGTCATGTACAGGAAACAGAAATGAACGGTTCT